>CM030375.1:3096965-3148174 GCA_003604175.2 Clonorchis sinensis | reverse complement strand
AACATGATGCGTAGTGCAGAATGTTCGCTGAGCCTGGTGATTTGGTTGCAAACGTTTCGTCACTAGTCGAGGTTTGCGCATCCCCATAACCCATTGAGCTACATTGTTAAGTTGTTAAATTCAGAGACGCCAGTACAAGGTCTGACTAACGCGGGCTGCTGGTCCTCTAGGCTGCTCTGACGGTTTTACGCCTTCCGGTTAGGCTTTTCAGCCAAAAATTGGGGACCCTAGTCCTCCTCCTGTCTAGGTTGGGCACCCTGACCCCCACATAACCAGGAATTACACATTTATAAAAAATCTTATGCTAAATCGACCGCGGAGGTAGGTACTTCGGAATCATTCTTCAAACCTCAACTCCTAATTCACATGGCAGCTTTTAAGGTTCGTACCCTAAAACCAACTGGACAGTAAACTGTTGTGGTATGTACGCTGGGTTTACTATCTATTGAAGTGCGCTGTCTCTCCGAAACGAGGTTCTGAGATCCAAGTACGGGTGTTGAATCCCATCAGTTTCTGCTTGCTTCAGGTTGCGAACCTCTGGTGATCCAGAAGGCACTGCAGCTGATTCCGGTGGGGTTGGCGTTGTTCTAAGTCACCGAGCTGATAGCTCTCTGATTGAAGAGTTGCGCATTGATAGTCGCGTCTGTGCGGTTCGTTTGGCAGCGTCTGTGAGAGTACTATGTGAACGCGTCGGTACTCACAGCTTGTCCACTGTATCTGCTTATGCCTCAACAGCCTGTAGCTCTGATGCGGCGGGTTAAGAGCTCAAATATTGTTGCGGCTGCCGGATATAGGAATGCACAAGTGGGCAGACTTAGCACTGCTGAGGCTCAATTGAGTCTGGTCTCGGAACGGAATCGATAAGCACGGACAATGGTGAACGCCTGCTGCTGACCACAGACTGTTTCTGTGCAGTACTAATTTCTGAAACAACCGAAGCCGCTTGGCCACATAATGTCCCCTACATGCGAGCTAACCACCAACAAAGAGAGACCACGCCACCACCGGCTATACGTAGTTTTGATAAATTCCTGACTTTCGTTCATTCCGTGGATTTGGACCACACGCCTGTTCGGTGCTGCTTCTCGTTACGCTTTTCAGGGGCACATCTCGCGTCGTCGTTGAGAAGCTCTCGGATCGTGATGTGAAACAAGTCTATCACAACAACCTACTGAAGTCATTTTTGGACAGCACGCTTTCGGACGCTGACTTACTGGAAGGTACTGTCCGCAACCCTGCAAGATGCTGGGCATTCAACCTACGGAACGCTGCAAACAACTAGATCCAAGCGCTGGACCTCGAGCAACACTCGAAAACTGCTCAAAGCTCGGACAGGTATTTCACCGAACGATCAGACCATAAGTGAAAAAGAGCACTTGCGCCGATCGAGAAGCTTGGTGGGCCAAGAAAGGCGAAGAGACGAAAGGGGCGAGAAACTCTGGGAGTGTGTGCGAACTACTGCAGCTGATACAAGCGGCAGCCTCAAAAAGGCTCCCGATGACCGAAACAATCATCGATAAAAACCACTCGCTGATCTCTAAAGTGAACAGCGCGTGAGTCGCTGGGGAAAACAATTTCGAGACCAATTTAACTGACCACATGCAGTTACTTAGCCAGATTCCCAACCGGCAACGCAGTCCTGGACAGTGAACTTGGAACCCCCGACGGTTTAGGAAATAAGCGGATGCATTTTATCCCTCAAGCCCCTATCTTTGAGAAAGAAACCTTCCAAACTAACTGGGATGAATCGATAATTGTGCTCTCAGTGGGTGTGGCAATCAAGAAGAACTAGCATGACCCCCGTTGTAACCATTCACTTTGCATCCCTCATTTACGTCACTTTACGAAGGCGCGTGAAGGCGACGCCCGAGAACAGCCAGCAGGATTCTAGTCGGGAAAGGATGGGCCACACTATTCACTCCGTCAAGTGTTAGAGCACATATGTAGAGCTCACATATAGGCGCTCTACAATGTTAGTATTCCTCGACTTCGAAAGTACGTTAGATGCTATCGACCAGTTTATCCTTCTCAACACGCTTGCGGAACAGGGTATGCCCCAGATGTTCGTGAATATCGTGCGCTGTTTGTATTCAAATACGCGTGGGCGCGCGAAAGTTCATGGTGAGCTGTCGAAAGACTTTTCTACAAGCAGGTGTCTAACAAAGTTGTCTACTCCTTTTTCGTTTTTTAACTTCGTCATTAATGAAGTGATGAGGCGAACAAGCGAAGGCCCCCCCGATGCCCAGATCTCTCCGACTGAGAACCTTGTCGAAATGGAACATGTAGACAACACTTTTCTTATTTTTGTAAAAGAGCAGGAAGCGCAAGCAGTAGTAAAAAAGCTGACCAAGGTCATCCAGTCCATCGACCTGCGCTCAGTGCCCACAAAATGCATAGGCATACCAAGCGGTGCACGTCCATTTAACATGTTTTTAAGAATTCAATGAATGAAGTTGGAACTTGCGGAACACCATATGTATCTCTGTATTAGCTCTGACGGTAGTGTGACAGACGAAGTCAACGCAGGAATCTCAAAGATCAGGATTACGTTTGCCAATTTGCGTCACTTGTGGCATCCAAAAGGCATCTCAGTAAGTCCAAAAGGACTACAGTATCAGGCCACAGGGGGGAGCCGTACGGCTGCGAGACTTGATTTCCTACCAGCACAAAAACATGATCGTTTGGGTTCATTCGCCTTTCAATTTATCATGTGATCACATTCAACGAATAGACGTCACACGATTGTCTCGATAATAGTGACGCATTCGGTTGGTAGATGTCACTGAATATATATATATATATATATATATATATCCCCAAATCCGAAGAAATGGCGCGTTTTTACGGATTGCACCAATAGTTCATTCACGTGCAACTGAGCGAATAAAACCCAGTTATTAAAACCACAGGG
Source organism: Clonorchis sinensis (assembly GCA_003604175.2). Lineage (NCBI taxonomy): Eukaryota > Metazoa > Platyhelminthes > Trematoda > Opisthorchiida > Opisthorchiidae > Clonorchis > Clonorchis sinensis. Next base: position 3,145,263 of record CM030375.1, on the reverse strand, counting down.
AAATTTAAGAGTGAGAGGGGAGTGAGTAGTGCTAACATTGCCACAAACATTCCGGGATAATTTGATGGTATAAGCTCGTGTTTATAGGTTATGTCCACCATGGGGATTCTGAGGGCTGAGTGACTGAACGACCTAACCGAGGAACGTTCCCAACACTTGCAGGTATCGGACACAAAGCACCAGAACAAAAACTTACTGATCCAGCCAGTTCAAACCGATCGGTGATTCTCTGAGAAATGCTAGCGCCGAAGCACTTGCCCCAGTTGGAGATGAGTCCGTGGAATGCAAACTCAGGAACTTGGTAGCCCACAGCAAAGTTGGCCCTTTGTAACTGCCGGTTGGTACTATCCAACTTGAAGTCAACACCAGCCAGGTAACCTAAATGACTAGGATAAGAGTGAGAAGGAAAACAAAATTCCCTTATACGAGGCAAGGGAATGAAGAGAAATGGGCAAAAGGAAAATGATGTTAACTTTAAACAAATGCGCAAAAGGTTCCAGAGCGTCGGGTTCCTTCCAGGAAGTTGTTGAAACCATTTGGGTGGCTTCAGCGAAAATACATAGAGAATCTTCCCAACCAGCTTTCCCAGAATGGCGCGTGAAATACAAGAAACCCACACGGGTACAGGAGGATTTTTCAATTTCGGTCCTTCCGCTCCCACCCCGTCACCGAAATAGGAAAAAACTCCAACAACGGTTACTACTTCAGTTGAAGGTTGCCTGGTCATATCGAGTGTAGTTGTTGGATCAAAATATGTGCAAATTTTGCACCCAATCGTCATGCTCTGGAAGCTACAGTTAGCGAAATACATAGTTCCTATAATTTTAACTGCGTTGTGCCTGGAACGCACTAATGATGTTGATCACCGCAGGCAGTGACCTGAGTTATAGGCCTGAGTTATCTATATTGCCATCAACTATGGGATATATCAAATGGTGCCGCGAACACTATTGGCTCAGCTGTTCTAAGGTTGTTTGAAGCACGTGTACACTAACAGTAATAATAATGACAACACAATAAGAACGACTCAGTCGTGGCACGATTTCGGTGCGTAAGTGCAGCTCAATTCGAAGGAAGCTGCTGCCAGGTTGCTCAAACCTAGACAGGAGCAATCGAAAAGCCACCGTCCGGTTCAGACCACGGAGTTCCTTATCAGTGGTTCCGCAGCTTAAGGCGCGTGGTTGTTGGTATGGGCCGACACTCAGGATAGGCTCCCTGTGACCCGTGCTGTCTGGCTGAAGATGTTGCAAGAAACGTCGGTTAACCGGTATCGGTGAGGTTCTTGGTTGTACGTTGCTTTCCGGATTGTGTGACTGTGCGTTTGGAGGGTTACAGCCCGTGAAATGCTTGTGGTAGTTTAGCATTAGGCCACTTCCCCATCCATAATTTTTCACTTAAAGACCATAGATGCAACTAAGTAAACTTTGTAGTCGTATGACAGTGGGGTATCACTCAACATCACCCTTGGTGATGGAGGTGACTTTGATTTCGTGACTTTCTGTTCTCTCGCAACAATTCAATCTGCTCGAACCTATTTAGTCCCGGATTCCATCATCTAAGTGTGCGCACAACGACATAATTCTTCAATGACCGTCTTCCATCGCCATGCGCAAGGATATCAACGAGCGAAGATCCTAGTAACTAGCTGCGGCGGGATAGCTCAGTGGTTAGAACGTTAAATTACTGACCGGAAGGTCCGTGATTCGAACCCGACCTCTGCATCCCGACTTCTCTTGTTTAGGCTTGGACAACCTGGCAGTATCCCAGCCCTCGTGCTTCCTTCGGGTGGCATGGCAACTAGGAACCGAAAGGGTGTTATAGCTGAACGATTATCTTTTCTTCATTATCATCAAGTTCCCAGTGAGTCTATGAATGTCTTGAGGTTGGTGGTCTCCAAGTAAATCTATGTGAGCGTTTGTGTTGGAAGTTCGTACTGTTCAGGAACAGACGGTGATCTGCACACAACTGAAGTAGTCACTGCCCGTTATCCGTATGCTGAGCATCGACTCAAAATCAACCATCAAACTGTGCTTCTTCCGCAATTAGACGGCCAACTAGAAAATTCATATCACCCACTGGGATTACAATACCTGTCCTTGCTGACCGAAGCAGATCTTGATGAAACCGGTCCTTCTCAGTCTCAGAACTGCTCTGTCGGGGCGTATGTCGATACGACAAATAAACACCGTTTACCGCATCGGTCTGCGTTGATTTGATTGAACCGGACAACCATATAGCGCAAAGACGACTGTTTGCTGGATCCGGTCCAATAAGACGCTTTCAGCCTTGGGAATGAGTGCAACTCCCACACCGTAGATACCATCAGCCATTGTGTCAGGATTACCAGATACCCGAAGAGCATTTGAACATCTGAGCTTTTCCTACTCGGCTTGAGTTGCACGGCCGAAGTGGGGTGTTTTATTCGTGTTCCATAGGTACAACATACATCGACAGATAGGGAGAGCAAGGTTTCAGCAAGGGATGCCTATTTCCCATAGAGTACGGACATTGAAGGCTGCAACGTGGATTATGTTAGTAAGCAATTACTTTGATTTGTTTTTCTGGGCGATGGTTTCGACATGGAACAATGGCTAGGAGACTCACAGGTGGGTTGATTGCACTGCATCATTTGAGGGGAGGGGCGTGGGCCGATGAGTAGGCAGCTGCAAGGGTGGATGATACTTCTCGGTTGCACCAACCAAAGAAGAGGTTTAGGGTGCGGTGCCTGACCTTGAGTTTTTGACTCAAAATACTGACGCACAAGACAGTAGAAAGATGTAGGGTTTTGTTCGAGGATTCTGGCCTAACTGCCGACTTAAAAGTGTGCACCCCGAGGCAACGGTTGTTAGGGTTTTCATGGGGGACCCTCCTCGGAGCCAATGTGACTCAATGGTCTGATCCAATTGGTTGTAATGGGCTGGCCTGGCCCGAGGACGCAGGAAGTACTGGATTACTGCATCACTCCTTATGCAATTCACACAGCAGGTACCTTTTGAGCAGCATCGAACTCCTTGATCTTAAAAGTTCTTCGATCGTATTGAATAATGCGCCGGCAGTCACGGTCAAGCCTGGGCGATCGGAGTGTGCGGTTTTTAGCGTCCATCGTTTATAACACGTTCTGCCTCGGGGAAAGGCAGCATCGCTGCTTCCATAATTATGGACATGCTGGTCGCCTGTGGGAGACGCCTTACTACCTTCACACTCCTATCGCAGACGACAGTGCGACTTTACCTCCAGACAGCCTCGTAATGCGATTCCTACAAAAACTTCCTGTTCTTCGTCGGGCTACTCCCCTTTGGACTTCCTGGCATGGGTGAACCGTTGGGTACTGAGTTCCAGCTAGTACAGACCGCAGAAGCATTACAGCAAAGAAGCCAGACCATCTCGACAGGGCGACAGCTTTAGGTCGGGAACACGGCGGTTGTGGAAACGCGATTGCCTGAAAGAGTTCGCGTGGAAATCGTGGTGATGGCTCACAGAGGCACAATTCCTGGAGCAACCAACGGGATGCCTCGGAGATCCATTGTTTGGTCCCCATTGTTGGTGTGTGCGTCAATGATCTTCCTACTATTATCACCTATCTATCTACCATCACCTATCTTTCACAGTTGATGCCAAAATTCCAAAGCAGGGCAGAACCGTGAGGACCTACATAATGGCCGAAGCTCGGTGGTAATCTGGGCTCAAATATGGGACCTATTGTTAGGCATCTTTAAAAGTAGAACGAACATGAACGCAGTTGGGCCGGCTGATAATTTCATTTCTCTCACTCTGAAACAGCACTAATAGAAGACAAAAACACGAGCTAACAAATTGGCGTGGGCTCCATTCTGATGAGACATTGTTACTCAAAAGTATCCAGAAACTGGTTATGAGGAGGGTATGGCAGTAAGGCATTAGTATCAAACATTGTTATGCCATCAATGTGACATTAGACTGGTAACTATGGCCTCAAAGATGCTCTCTGGTTTCATCCTTCGAAGGATGACTGAACACATTAAGCGACAGACCCGTGAAAACCAACCTGGGTCCCATCCACCGGTTACATTTTCACCCTCCGACATATTCTGGAACAGCGACACCACTTCCAGCAACCAACAATGGTGGCTTTCCTTAACTTGAAAGCTGCCTTTGTCTGTGGACCACCATGCATTATGGTAATGTCTATGGAGTAAACGTGTCTTCCAGAACTTTCTGTCGCTGTGCGGCAACTCCCTCTGACGCACGTAGGTCTACGGGAAGGTCTCATTCGAGTTCACTACATCAAGTGGTGTCAGGCGAAGCTGTTATTTTCCACGTTACCTCTTTATCTTCATCATTCATATGACTCCGGAGGACACTCTCAGCCTGTAAGGCCTGTGGGGTCTAAATGTTCCCATGGAATTTTCTCACATATCAAACACACAGGCGATTGAATGCCACTGTAATGCAGACAACACTAAATAATCCAAATAATTCTGCTTCACGGTCTAGAATGTGCTTCACACCAGCAAAGTGTAAAGTGCTGCTGCAAGACTGGGTGGGATCGAACCCTAACTTCAAGCATGCGGATAGGCCAATTTAGGTGGTAGATAAATTTGTCTACCTGGGCAGCGGTATCAGTGCCGACAGTTCAGCCAAATATAATACTTCCACCGAGATTGGGAATGCTAGAACAGCTCTTGTGACCCTGTATCACCTGTGGAATGATATCGGCTTATCGGCCAAGGGCGAGCTTATAATGCTACTATGCACTGCACGTTAGTACACGCGTCAGAAACCTGGCCGCGCAACGCTGAGGACGCCGAAGAACTTTCGGTGTTTGATCATCGATATCTTCGGAGAATTGCTCGAGTCTGGTAAGAACACTGGATCAGCAATGCTGAATGGCTTTCGGAATAACTCGCCCACGACAGATGTGGGTTGTGCTGGTCTGGTCACGTGCTCCTGTCCAGGCTTGGGCAACCTGGCAGTATCCCAGCCCTCGTGCCTCCTTCCATTGGCGTGGCAGCTAGGTACACAAGGGGTGATACGGCTGAGCGACACGTGCTCCGCATGCCAGTTGAACGTCTCCTTCGAAAAGCCCTTTTCATACAACCCCGCGAAAGGTGGAAACGAGACAGGGGAGGTGAAACAATGAATTGGCAGCCATTACCAGCAAATTCAGCTGTGCTGGTCATTGCCGTCTCCCCGGGATTGGGACCCCGTTAAGGAACACAACAATGGTTAGGAACATTGGCAGGCACGGCCAGGAGGGCCCTAATGGTGCTCACGCATCCAAGCTGTTGCCTTCAACGCACAGCTCCCCTCCCGATCTCCCATTGACATTCCTCTCTTTTCGCATAATTATATCATCTGTCGCCCCTAAGTCGTAGCTATCTCCTGCACCTCCTCCAAATCATCGATGGACAAAACTGTAGCAGCTATAACCACTGTATGGCAAGTACGCGGATCCCAAAGCTGAAGATGATGTTAATCGTGATGATCATGGGAGGTGAAAGAACTGTCGCACGATGAAAGACTGAATGACGACCTAATACTGGGTAACCGACTCCTGCGATATAGCCCAAACCTACAACATTTCGACCCCTGTGAGACCGACGCGCTGAGTCACCAGGTGACTCTATCCAGAATACTCAAATGTTTGGAATCATCTTTTCAGCAGCTCAGTGATTACACGAAATAAACTACCAACGCGGGTAATGGGATTCCAGTCTGGAATGGCCCTCAAAGTGCGCTTGGAAAGGTAACAATCATGGTTGCAGGAAGAAAAGGGAGCGACTATTTCCGGAGCAGATCTAAGGGCCGCACGCACCGGGACCAGTGGTGTTGTTCAGTTAAACATGCAATAGATTCCTTCCTCAGGATATTCACGCCGGTGAGTCTCACTCCGACACCTCCCCTAATGTCGTTGACAAATGGAGATTGATGCCGATTAGGTATGAATGATATATATGAACCGAATAACTTTTTTAGCTTCGAGCAGGTAGTTGTCTGCTTACTATCCCAAGAGAATCAGTGTGGCGCCTGTTTGTTTACTGCCCCTTAATTGCATCCTCACTCACTCTATTTTGCCGTGCTGGATAGCATGCGGCTCTGATGAACGTGTAATCCGTAGCCACAAGTATCTTGTGGAAGTAGAGAATACAGCGCGTGCCTCCCTTCGGGTCACCTCAGCACTTTCTTGCTTTCCTAAAATAAGTCCACTGTTACCGCTACGCCATCGTGCTTCTAACGCAGCTCTGGTCGTTCAGCTGTAGCACCCTTTCGGTGCCTAGCTGCCATGCCACCCGAAGGAAGCACGAGGGCTGGGATACTGCCAGGTTGCCCAAGCCTAGACAGGGGAAGTCGAGAGGCAGAGGCAGGGTTCGAACCACGGACCTTCAGGTCAGTACGCTCGCGCTCTAACCGCTGAGCTATCTCGCCCAGCTCTGGTCGACAAGTGTCGCACTGCGAAAATTAGACGGTACATTCGAAGTCAGCCTCCAAAATCCTGAAAACACTAAATGGGACATCAGTGGACTGAAAACATACTCTGATCACTGACTGTCAGAATGTGACTTGGATCTCTTCAGTATGGGACTATCGTATTTTACGCTTTGGTCGGCCCAGTACGCAGGATTAGGTTTCGATCTTTGGTCCACAGCATACTTCATCACCGTCAGTACGCTCGCCAACATCAGTGTTGACATTGATGCTTCACTGCCGTACAACCATAAAATTCGTCTAATTATATTTGAAGCCCGAGTGAAAAGAAGAAAAAAAGAGTGGGCAAGGGAGGGGATCTGGTGCTGTCTATGTCAAGCATTCTGAGCGCTCAATCAGACAATCTGGAAAGAAGCTGACAGCTAATACAACTATTGAGGTATGTAGAATTTTCCACAATCTCGTGATTCACCTTGAATTTCAAGGGATATGTTTGGAGACTGCACGTTCTGAAGCATGACTTTGATCTTTGAATGTGCATGGCGCGTGCCAAAAGATGGTATGGTGGTCAGTTTATTCAACAGGGCTTGTGCTTTGCTTTGGTCTTCAAAGATGAGGGACATGACATCTGCGTACTCCAGATTGACAAGGCTCTCACCAGCAACAACTTGAACACCGGGATTTTGAAGACCCTCCAGTGTTCGCCTCATTATTTGATCAAAGATGAAGTTGAACAAGAATGGAGAGAGTGGACATCCTTGTCGGACACCAATTTGTAGGGAAGCTTTTGGAGTGCTCCCCATACACTCTCACCCGCCCAGAAGTATGCGAATACGGAGGTCGGATTATGTTCATAAACTTCTGGGGTATACCCTGTTGAGCACGTGTACTTAGCAGCACTGACCGATTGACAGAATCAAACGCACTTTTGGAGTCAAGGAATACCAAGACAGTGGGTCATCTGTACATATGGCGTTGCTCTAACACGTGACGGAGTGTGAAGATGTGGTCGACGCAGCCTCTACCCGGTCGAAATCCCGCTTGATTCTCACGACTCAAAATCTCACGTGCCACCGTAAGACGACGAAGAATCAGTGAAGTCAGAAGCCTTGTCACAACAGGAGTCAAACTAACACCCTGTGGTTAATACATTCACTGCGAGTACCCTTTTGAAAATGGGCACTAATATCGATTCACCCCAGTTGTCTCGGACGATCTTTTTCTCCCAGATAGACCCAAATAGGCTAGACAAGCACTGGCTGAGAAGTCCACCGCCATCTTTGAAAAGAGCAGGCGGGAGGTCGTCAGGACCAGCAGCACGATGACGATTGATTAGGGAAATACACTCGGACACTTCTGAGACTGAAGGCGGCTCCATATTCACTGCACACCTTTGTGTTGAAGGCCAGGATTCTGGACTGGAGGTAGCAGGTGACCAGCTGAATTGTTTTTCGAAGTACTGTGTCCAGCGGTCCAAACGTTCTGCTTCGCTGCACGTCGGAGCCATTTTGGTCCCTGATTATTTTGCTGACAAGAGGTTCCGAAGGACCAGTCGAACGAATCGAGTGGTACAGCTTGCGGACGTTTTCAGAATTCTTTGCATTTTCTATTTCTTCGGCCTTTCGGGTCTAAAAGGCTTCTCGATCTGCACGGGCACTCAGTTTCAACTGGCGTCGGGTGGAGTTGTGGTTACGGGCCAGGAGGAACCTGTCGATGGGTACAGCATGCCTCCTAGAGAAAAACTGTGGAGACGGCCTACGAAATACCGTTGATACGCGTTTATTATAAACCCTGTATTAAGCTTGCCGGCCTGTTTAAAATAATGCGGACCATTTGGGTTGGCAGACACCTCCGTTCATTTAGGAACGGTGACTGGCGGAGCACCGATGTTATGTACTGTGCTAATGTCCAATCTACCTCAGTGCATGACACAGCAGGGGCTTCGGAAGGCTTAAGGGGTCCATGGCCAAAAACAAGAGCAGGACGGAAATATGGCCCCCTGTAAAATCTATGAAATGTCAGTGACTAACGCCACTGTCTAAGGAACTTCGGCCCAACTGGCCCAAAACAGCACTGAGACATGATGAACTGGAAGCTAGGTTGCATGCTTCTTGGAGGAACCACTTCAGTTGGGTCTGACGGTATTAGTCTATCTACGCTAGATTTTAAAAGCTGCTAGGAAGAACAGGAAAAACATGCGTTTCTCTAACCCACAAGGAAAACTGAATAAAACTGACCTTACGACCAGAGATGGTGTGATGTCAGGAATAGCTGACTTAAAGAAGACATCTACATTTGCGTTCACTGTGTCCGACTTGAAACCGTTGGTAATACTTGCACTGGATAGGCTACAGAAATAAATGGCTCAAGTGCTATACAAACCCGTCGAAAACCTGTCGCGAGTAGCTAAATGTCTGCTTCATCCCCTTCACTAGTTTATCTTCAATCGTGAGTTCAGACTTCAGTACATCTTCAGAAGTCCATTTCTCACAATATGTGGCACCGTATGAGGGGAAACTGATTTTTCCTTCTATGTCAGAAGCTATCTGGAGTAGGTTATTCACTGGGTAATGGGACAAATACCTTCTTCGCCTTAAAATGTTGGTTGAAGTTCGACGACAGTTTGTGATCACCAACGGATGAACCAAATTTAACGTTCAATACACCAAAGAAGTAGTTTTTCGTCAGCAAATCTTTCGCATCTTTACCCAGATCGGAGAACGACGGCGGAGCCATGAGTTGCAGTGCTGTCGACCGGCTATGAACAGGACAACAAAATGGGTGACCGGCGGAAAATCCAGTGTGCTGATTGGCTTAGCTCAGCACAGACGCCAGGACAGCATGGAGAGACCAAATATCAGTTCCTTGTGCATTTAAGCGCCGAGGGTCTTTTCAAGCCGCAACGATAGAGTAGCCCATATGTATTCTGGCTTAGATGCGCTTGTTTGTGCGTGATTGAATGTCGTTGGTTAGGCGCCACACTCGATATTGTATCCACGACTAATCACGGTATTCTCACGCTCCATACTGGAGCAAAGCATGTGTAAGGTAAGTCATTAATCATTTCACGTTCTTCCATACAGCCACCATATGGAACAAAGTTTTGCAGTCTCCTGAAAACAAGGAAGATTGTCACAGGAGGCTGAAAAGAGCTGAGAGGCATATCGGAACTCTCATCACCAATGTGGCGTTTCGTACCTTTATTTTGCTTTCATTATAGCACTATGTATTTCATCAATTGCATAATCGTTTTTTGTTTGAATACGAAAAACTACGAAAGCGCACACTTGTACAATTTCACGCAATACAAACGTGGTCACGTGCTTCGACTCTCTCTTCTGATTTCGCTCGCGCTTGCAGCGATCATTTGCGAGTCTCATGTGCTAACTCTGGCATCAAAACATTTCAGACCATCTTCGGAATCTATTATATGTGGGAACTGTTCATAAGAAGACCCCTGGAACACCATAATTGGATTATTGTTTATTCGCTGACCTAGGCCAATGACGAACTATTTTAAAGAGAACAATTATTAGTGAGTGTGCTCCATCTGACCTCTTTATCATTGTATACCCAACCTAGCGTTATTTTTTTATTTCTTTGCCACACACTCCTGGTGAAGTAACTTATTGGGTAGCCAGACCACTACACCAACGATAAAGACAAAGGGAACCATTATGTACCCAAAATATTTGGCACCCGGGCCCCCACAGATGATCAGATAATACCATTTTTGGCATGTATCAGCTTTTCTTATGGCGACAGCCAAATTACCCAGCCTAATAGGTGATTGGGGCCTGTCCCCGAGCTCAACAACCTCATTCCAAGCGGGCCGTCCTTCTTTTCAACTTGAGAGTTGCGTCGAGATTTGCATCCAGTAGAGCTTTATCCTCCATTTCGAACAAGCCATTCGTCACCTTGAAGGCTAAAATAGAAGCATTCGACGCCATCTCTCTCTGCATGAGGAAACATGTCATCTCGAAGTATCTGCTATCGAGATAATAAAATCACCTTAACGTTGTGTGCGAACACGGTACGATGCAAGTGAGGTCAAGGGATATGTAGTTCCTGTTGAGCCAACTCCCGTTCGGTCACGTCGTTCCTCATTCCCGATTTCCTGGTAGGCCCTAATTCTAGATCATCTCTCAGGCTAGACGGTGTCACTTCCACATTTCCTGCGCTTGCTGCATTTACAGCACAAGTCCATTCGTCTTCTCTGTGGGCTTTACACTCGGTGCTTAGTCTATTCTTTAAACGTCCGATAGCTTCAAGCTGCATCTGGGAGGGTGCCACTAAATTTCGTAACCCGTCGTATGCACAGTAGATTGTTTTGACTTTGGCGGGTCACAGGACCTGTGGCACCAAAACTCACATGCATAGCACTGCATGCACACGGCTTTAACCTATCGCTTCTGCCTTCAAGGTCCATATTTATATAGTTTTGCGCCGGTAGCAGACAACTTTTTCTTACGGTCTTGCGGAAGAGCAGCCACCATTAATAGTTCGGGAGGTCTTACAACCCTAAATGAAAATATTTGTGCTTAATAGGCCAAAAGATGATCAACTTTGGGGGTGTTGGCCCTTTTAGTGGATTCGGTAGTGTTGTGTGCTTCCAAAGTCACGTCTGGACATGATTTTATAGAGAACTCTCCGGTTTCTCATTAAATCCAGTCTTTCTAGCCCTGAGTTACTCCAGAAGATATTCAGAATGTAGGTCAGCCGCCCTGTCGCTATTTACGTTCAGTAAAGTAACATCACACTCATCATTAGTAGCTGTATACACAAGACAGTGTAGGATACGCAGAACGGGGATTTCCATGATGCCCCCGTCCACTTTTCTCTCGCATCCGCGTGCCAACCTACATTTAACTATCTTGAGATATTGCTCACTGTTTATTCACATCACCGCTGTTTGTCCTTTGGCGTTTGGCTATGGTTCCTTTCCGTCTGTGAAGTACCGTGCACTCTGGTCTGCTCAGCTGCGGCATTGGTCGCCCACCGCGTGCTTATTTAAGCTTCCCCCAAAAAGCCTCGCTTCTCCCTCTCCTAGCAAATCGGATGCATTTTGCTGTAAGTCTAACTGAACTTCCAGGGAGGACGTCTTATAAATGTCCCAGGCAGAAAGCTAGAACATGCCGTGGGATCGGGGAACACACTTTCTCCTTATGTATCGAGACTAACATTAAACCTTGCTCTAACCGAGATTTCATGTCAACAGTTGACAGCTTACTCTAAGCTCTTACATAACTAGTATCGCGGACAATTGAAAGAACCTCAAATTTTGCCACTTACCTGAAAAGGTGAAGCGGAGCACCTTATTCTCCCCTTTTCCTCGAGTTCGAAGCTTTCTCTTTGGAGAGTATAACATCAAAGCCATTGGTCTTGCTGCATAATACGAACATGTCACCCCCCTCCATTCCATGGTATAAGTCTATGAGGACTCTATTTTTCCCCTGAGGTAGAAGCTAAGAGTATAAGCATTATTTCATGTGGGGATTATTTTATTTCGCCACAGAAAGTCAAAGACAAATAAGTTGCGCTTGATCAGTGTCCTGCGGAGCTCAAGCAGTCCAAATAGTTACCCACCAAGGGGCACTGTTTGTGGACCCCCAAATTTCGGGATTCGACAACCCCTAGATGACTGACACTGCTTTCGTTTAACAGAAACGCCGACGACTGCCCCACGGACCGGCTGAGCGCAGTGTCAACTGAGCTCCCCTTTGCACTGATCGAGAAACAGCTTTTATTGGCACAGTCTGCTACTTTGTTGCGATCATGCTGCACGTCCTCCCACTTGCTTTAGGTACAGATAATTGATACCTCGTAAACAGGGAAAATTTTCACGCTAAATCCTAGATAGATTAATGACGTAGAATGGAAATAACAGGAAAGGCACTGCAGAGTCCTGTCGCAAACAGCTGCTTACTGCAGCAAAATGTTTATATACATAAAAGTGCGCGCTGCTGCACAAAATTGACACCATCTGGTGAGATGGTCAGACAGAAAATTATGTCAGGATAGCTCCTTAACTTTTTCAGGGCTTACATTACCTTGATGATAGGGGGTATAGGGCAAAGCGGATAGTTCATGGTTCAAAACCAACCTCGGTCTCTTGACCGCGCCCGTCCGGGCTTGGGCAAACTGGCAAACCACCCCCGTGTCTCTCGGGTGCGCATAAAAGCCCCGAGGCTTTGTCACAGGATTTGAAGCATCAAGAGAGACCAAAAAGCCGTCTTCTGAAGCATGTGAATTTGTAGGTAGTGAGAAAATTTTAGTGATAAAAATCTGTTCGACATTAACATGCCGAAAATTACATTGCGTACGCCAAACCCCTGAAAACTTGCTCGTTGTGCACTGATCGATTCTCTTGCTACATCAGTCTTTGAGCTTCTCTTTGAGCTTCTCATCTTTTTCCTCGTTATCACCGGATAGAAAATCATAGCCAGGGTAAGAAGGACGTTTCTGCGCTGGCCTCGGTAAAGAAATTTCATCGAATGCTCTAAGGCAAACATTTTATCGCCCCTGCCGCTCAAACTCCAATGCCGGCAATCTTCACAGCCCTAAAATGTGGCTCGCCTTGTGCTACTACTCGTCTCAAACATTTGGCTACCATGCATATGCGCTGAGATTATCGGGCAACTTATTAGCCAACTGAAGCGATGCCAAAGGAGGCGTCCTCAAGCATACAAAGTCATGCTTTCTACTTCCTCAACGGCTTAAGCGCCACAGCACTTATCCTCTTCTTTTAGCACGTCGGACATTATGATAATTATTTTATTTAATCGCACTTCAATTAATGGCGGAGGAGCGAAAAAACCATCAGTAAATTTGCTGCTGACTAATCTTACGCTGTCTTCTGAGAGCCGACTTGAGTTCATCATTTCACATTCATTTGCGATCATCCCGCCTCTGTATGCTGCTCACCCCGTGGTTTACTCAAAATTCCCTAAGCTCGCACCTTTAATAATAATAACAATAGGTCTATTTCTCAACCTGTAGGGAGCATGCCGATTGAGACATGATCAGGTCGACACAATCTGAACACGGCAGGCAACAACACAACGGAGAGGAAGTTACAACCAAAGAGGCATGCTTATTACGTGAAGAGTGACCGCAGCTGTGGGAACCGAAAAAACCAGGACAATGGACGTGAGGTACGGCTAGTTCAAAAGTGACGCCGGCTGACGTGAACTAAAACTGCAACCCGTTGCTGGCCATGAGTGACCTTGGGCTGTTGAGTTAATGGCCAGGGTCGCACAAATCGAAAATGAAGATGGAGATTGAAGAATTCGATCCGGAGGCAAATGGCAAGTTTCGTCTCGAGAGTATGGTTTAACTTGAGGCTGAGTGGACTCATTAGTGTCACCGTTGTAGGGGAGTCAGGTGTAAAGGATGGTTTTAACGCGGAGATAGCGCCAATGCATTGAGGCAAACGAACACTGTAAAGGAAATTGAACTCATGGAAGAGGAAACTCAAAATTACGACGGGAGATTAGGTTGGTTAACTTCGAACGATGGGTTCAGCGGTCTGGAACGAGGCAGTTGGGGCTAGGTGAAAATTTTGTTTGTAGTTGCGATTACAGGCTCAAGTGGGCGAGAGGTTGCGGTCGAGATTGTGAAGAAAACAGTTGCGCGGGTGCCATCAGACTGGGTATGGTAGTTCCATGCCATAATTGCACTGACGCACTTCGGTTTCCGGGCAGCCCCGTAACGGTCTTCAGGGTTACTGCAATCGGACAAGGGGTACGCATTTCCATGGCAGCTGGGTCTGGGTTAAACGAGAAGATTGACACAGATAGAGTCAGGCCGATGCAGAGCCACGGAAAATTTCCAGTCATTAGGGAGCTATGTGAGTGTAGACCGAAGACAAGCCAGACTGAGTGAATAACGGTTGCACGGGGTGTTTACACAGTTACAGCCGAAGTCTGAATCTAGGGAAGTGGGGGGATAAGGATAGAGCAGGATGAGAGCAGTAGCATCTGATGAGTGCCAGGAGGCACTCGATAGGAAAAAACCTAAAAGCGGATGATAGTAAGATAAATGAGCCCAGGAGGAGGTGGGTGTTGTTCGCTGACATATGAACCGGGTACTGACTGGGCCAGAGTGGGTGCCTAATTTTTGGAAGGTAAGGACTTGGACGCCAAGGCGGGTAGGCTAACCGTTGGACTAGTTAGAACGGGCGATTAAATGGTGAGAGTACACGGCGGTAGTTTTAGCTCGGCAAAAAATCCAGTCATAGGGTCGCAGTTGTGCATAGGGGGCGTTAATGTAAACAGGGACAGCAGACAAATAATAAGCGGTTGGGCTCCAGCTTCAGAGACAATGGAATCAACTGGAATCTACTACGTCAACGCAAAGGGGAGGTAAGAGTATGAGTCGCCAGCCACCAGTTCACTGCTCTCAGCTCCAGGAAATGAATGGTGCATGGCAAAAACAGCCATCAGGTGCTAGCTCTGACTGCTGGTAATCAGGAAATAATGAAAAAATTTACGTTTTATGTGTATATGATTGCGTCAGAGAATAAGAGGGAGGAAAGTGTGCTATGTCTGGATGGTAAAGTGGACTGGGGGTGGTGCAGCCCAACTAAGGCGAAGATGGCAACGCCTTGCAAATCGATGTTAGCCGTGAGCTCACACAGTATTTTAAGGCCCTCTCATGCACCTACGTCTTTTAAACAAACGAAACGACTTCTGTCATTCGCTTGTATTCCTTGGTGTTGCCAGACGAGTGACAACCGGGACAAGTCCAATCCAGCTACAGACGGACAACAACGGTGCTCCTTTATGGTTTTTCCTAATTAAAGACCAGGCTCAAAACCATCAGCGATGGACACCTGTGCTACTGTAGAGGTGGCGAGTATACGAAGACACCGTGGTGCAATGTGACAGGGCGACCCTCCCTGCAGGGCTTACCCGTCTACCACAAGAGGTTTTCGTCCTCTGTGCATGCTAGCAGATCTGCAAGGTGACAAGCCACCAAGCATTCATAATTGCGGTTTGTGCAATAATAAATAACTCCAGCTGCCAGATATTTTATACGGTCTGGGGGAAGCCGGGCCAATAAAACGGCTCGGTCTTTTCGAACAAGCAAACAGCCACTGGATGAGGCAAGTCGCGGAGACAAATGAAACGGCAGCTACCTTTTGGACCATGGGAGTGGAATGGAGATGTTCGGAGCCTGTGCACTGGGGCTAAAAGACGACGAAACATTGGTGTGAACCACCCTGTGAAGTTGTGTTATGTGTATGTATGAATGAGTAGTTCATCCATTGCGCGTCTTCAAGCCAACCATTTGATGTGCGGGCACTGCACTTGGTCAGAGGGAGCGGACTGGTTCCGAACAGTGAGGAAACATGTGCACAGTTTGGCTATGGGTAGGTAAACCTATTCAAGGCAAAACACCAGACATTAAATAGAGCTGACAGAGTTATTCAGGGATGGGACCAGGCTTGAAGGAACTAGGAATAAGTTGACTGGGCACAGAGGCTTAGGGCCGGGGGTCACCAAATACAACGAAGTCAGTGGAGACGGACACGAAAACAATTACGATGGTGGGCGTTAGACACTCTCTGCAATACAACTCTTCTCCAGAGAGCAGGTGCAGATGTAGTCCAAGGAGGAGAACGTCTCCGTAAGAGATAGATAAGGTGGCGATTAATGGACGAGAACACTTGGGAGGGCAGATGTGTCACGTGTGGGTTAACGTCATGAGGTTCAAGCTGGTGAGTGCATGCTAGGACCAATTATTGGGACAGTTACGGTGGGAGCCCAAACTAGAAGGGCTTAAGGACCGCTTCACAGAAAGTATCTAGTGAAAGCTGTGGCGCAACAGGATGCTCGGTTCCCTCAATAGGAAGGTAACAATCAAGAGCCTTTTGTAAGCTCGACTACCTCAATAGAAAGGTTAGAACCAAGGGTGCTTTGAAAGCCTATATGAGGGGACATAACTTTGAGATGGGAGAAGAGGTCGTTCCATAGTTTGGAACACGGGCAAAGGAAAGTTTTGTCTGAAGACAGTTCGGCAGGGCGACAATGGGGCAGAAGTCCAGAGTACCGGATTTTGTGGGGAAGGCGAGAAGAAAATACAGGACAGACACAGTTCAAAGACATATTCAGTCCTGTCGATCACCACTTTGGGGGCCGAGGTGATCATCCCGATTATCAAGTTACAATATTCTGGGTTAGCTCTAGAGGTTCGACAGTTCTAACCCACAAAACGCATCAATTACATGGAAGCAACTTTGGCCGAAGTGACTTACATTAGGGCCTCCATGCGCTCAAATTATTTTGACAAAATGAACGGGCTTAGGCATACTTAATTGACATCTATGCACTTTGCAGCGTGACCAAACAATCTTTACCGACGAGGACTTACAATGGTTTCGTTGCAAGTTCGTGCAAACGGTTTTCGATGGTTTGATGCAAAGTACAAAGGAGTATTAATCGTGTTCAAAATTCCGGTCAAAACGTTTTTCCAATGACGGGAATCTTTATGCTAGATCAATGGCTACCTCAAGCATGAAGCGCAATTGCATAAGAAACATAAATATAAGCTCCAGTCATAATATCCGCCCCACAAAAATCGTGAAACCTAGTACAAGTGTCGCAGTCTGTCTGCATCAACCGCGTTACTGAGCTCTGGAACAACCTTGTGTTGGCCCTGGTGGATGGCCTAAATAACATCCTACCATTGTTCATGTAATTAAGTTCTATCTGGGCATTTCTATGTTTGTGTCAACCCTCGCAGCTCAACTTTTATCTTGATCTCTGCTACGTATCGAGCAATTACGGTTATCTACTTTGAGCGTAACTGGCAACTCATTTTAACCCGCTCATTGGGGTCGTTCCAACCAAGGCATCAGCCGCACTGGTGGTCAGGACATTTTCCAAAGCTACGAGTTTTTAATGAACTTGCAACGATGGTTAAATCCATAAGAGCTCTGATTACTACAACCGCGTGGGAGGCTCATGCGAAGATCATCGGTGGTTGTCATATGAGTCATGGGGTAACCATAAGTTGAACACATTAGAGGATTTTCGTTGAACAGAATGCGGTAATATGATCTTTCGTCCCCAGTGGTGGTCGTAAGGAACCCGGTTTGGCAGACTGCTGCAAAACTGGCCGAAACCAGTGACCTTACCAACAAAAGCTGACTTTCTGTTGTTTCACACCATGCGGCTACAGGTGTTGAATAAACATGGAAGCTGTATTGGTCTAGAGGAATTGGTGGCCCGAAGTAAGCAGGGACAAGAGATCGGAGGAAAACGTGAGGCGCGCAGACTTTTCGCATGTTCGGCCGATGAGATGACTTCGCCGCGCCTTGGAAGCACAATGCATTTTTCTGCAGAACCCTTATGAGCGAAATAAAACTTTCTCCTTTTGGAATTTTTGGCGCACATTCGACTTTGGACTTGTCATGCAATGATTTCGGGAGTGGTTGCACACGCGTTTGTTAAGAACTTTGGGACTCTGTCCTCTTCATCCTTCACAGCACTTGGCTAGTAAGCCGAGCACCGGCGAGGCACGCAAAGCACCGGCTGTCCGGTGCGGTTTTGTCTACGGAGACTAAAGAACCACCTAGCAGTCGCCTCGTATTTTCTTGGACACCGCCATAAGTTGTCAAAATTTTCGTACAATCGATTTCCGGTTATTGGGCGGCTAACCGAAGACGAGTTAGGCACCTGCAGGGCCCTTCTGAGATACGGAACGCCATCGTGTGAGGTGGGGCAGTTTGTGGCCGATGAATCCGGCGAAATCATCACCATTCAGGATTTATACAGCTACCACCGGAAGTGTCGACCGGCTCTGTTGAGTAGGTGCCGCATAGTAAGATTTTATTCTGACAAATGATATGACTTCGGTGCTGGCAAAACTTCGGGAGACAGGACGCGTGCATGCGTGGCAGTCAGAGGAAGGTCACCGTAGCCACCCAGGCTTCCCCCGATGGCAGCAGATAGCGATGTTCCGGCGATTTCCAGATGTCGTAAATATAGACGGAGCGCACGCAACAGACCGTTTTGGGTGAGTTTTTTAAAGCGCCCAATATTCGGCCTGTGGATACAAGCTGTATACCTTCTTGATAACCCACTTGAAACCTCTTCTTGTTCAAGGAAATGATGGGCGAGCATTATCCAGTTAGGACTTTCGTTATGGACAAGTTGGCGGCGCAGCTGCGGGCGGCAAGAGTCGTGTTCGGCTGCGATGTAGTGCTTTGTTATCTTTATATCACAAAAGCTATCAGAAAGCACTCCGTATCATTTAATATTCATGTATTTTTGGTCACAGGCACACTCTGCGAACAGCCGATACATATTTCACCGCACAGCTTGCCTGGAAAACGCCATACAGTAGGGCTTTTGCCTATCGTATTACAAACACACAGATTGCGGCAAGATCTGAAGCCGTTGCGCCGAACGGACCCACGATTTGTTTCTTAACGTACTGGTTGTACATCACCCGAAAATGGGCCGCACACGCACAGCCCGGAAATGTTCACTTTGACAATGTGACCAACAATCGTTTGGAGAATGCGAACGATCGGGCGCACCACGCCGAAACAGTGGAGCATGCCATACAAAAGGTGTCCCGGCACGCCGAGTGGCTCATGCGAGAAGTTGAGATGCAAACATCGTACCAGTCTGATAGGGGGCAAATCCTTGGGAGCGCGTACTGAACGCAAAGGTGTGCTTGCTACCCGGTCCACAAAGAGGCCGTCTTATGCTGTTGACCTGGACCGAACCACAGAATCCCGGCACAGCGCGTCCCGGAAGTCTGTGTGTGTCCGTGTTTTCGGGTCCAAGGAGGAACTACTCAATGGTCTTGAGTAAATTTCTGACTACTATGACTAATGCTGTAGAGCACCAGTTAGACGAAGACTGTTGTTTAACAACAAAATTGCACGATTTTTCGCCAATAATGAAGGCAGCCTGCCCTATTTTAACTTGTAACATCAATTATCGAGCAAAAAATGTTTACGGGAATGGCATCACCGCATATTTTGCATCCACGAGGGCCATGAACATTCTAGAGTGTTCAGAGAATTATTTCATCTGTAAAACTAACTAAAAGTTTCATGCATTGTAAGTGAGTCACCTTTTTGCGCAATCCGCGATTTCCTATTACCTTAGGCAGCATATTCATAGTCGGTGGTGTCTACTAACCTTGAAGATTCGTTCACTTAAAGAAATGCAGAGAGTTTGCAATAATACACGAACATATATATTACATTCTACACTATGAAGTGGCAACCCTGAAAATGTCACAGCTTTCGAGAAACAATTTAGCCTGCTGGTACACCCCCCCCTGAGTGACCTTGACCTGTTTTTCTGTAATTCCCGTGACCTGTACCCGTTGTTTCGGTTTCGGTTCCGGGGTCGAATACACGTGTTTGCAACGCGGTCGTTCTGCTTTCCTATCCGTGCGTCGTGCTTGCTGTGCCTCCACGTGCTGTTGTGTCTGAACTAACCCGGTGTACCCGTTGCCTTACAGCGTATTGCGTCGACTCGCCCACGCTACACTGTCTGCTATGTTGGCTCCTTTACAGTGGATCGTTAAGGACGGAGCTTGCGGCCCATACATGCAAGATCACGCTGGTGAGAATTAGACGCTATTTTACCCATTTCCAAGGAGCGGTTGTTGGGGATTATCTCTACGTCCATGGGGGTGTAAACATCAGCAGAACATCTACGAAGAGTCCTTCGAACGGGCTTTTTCGAATAAAAGTTGCTCCAGAGCTTGGAGTTTGGACCGAAATTACATCCACAGAGTCCCCAGCTCTTAGCCAGCATGCGTGCATTGGATTTCTCAATAGATATCTCATTTTCATTGGTGAGTCAATTTCGCGTCCATTCGCTGCTCCATAATTTTAACCTGTAAAAGTCAGCAGTCCTCACTGGTTGGTGATGCCCAAATTTAATCAAAGAAGCTTCTTCTTCCGGAAATAATTTGGCATCTTTCTAAATTTGTGTTACTCTTGTTCAAAATGCATGGCATTTTATTTAACACGCCACCGGTGACCAAGGATAGCAAATGGGCTGACAAGTTAAGCTTGTTACCGGCGGTGCCACCAGTCAGCCAGAGCAACAAAAAATGTCAGTGCAACGTTTTTGTTATTTTTTTCGAATTTTTTTCAAAATCTGTTACAGCCAGACGAGGCATATATACCGGCTAACTGACTGCATCCCATGGTATTCGGTCTCAAAATCCAACCATACGGCATCTGGGCCATGACCCAACTCCGTACCTAATTACTAACCACGTCCTGCTTAAGATAACTTGCTGCGTTGTCAAAAGGTAGCAAGATGAGTGCAAAAATTTGAATGTATTAATAACAACATAATTGAATGACTGATTTTTGTCAATCCGCCCCAAGGCGGTCCTATTACGTCGAAGTTTCGGTTCCCATGGGTTTGCTCAAAGGCTTCCCTGAACAAGGACCGGATTGATTTCTCTATGAAATCAGCTACAACAGTCGAGTATGTCGCCACAGGGTACATGGCATCCAAAGTTGCAAGTGTCAGTGTAAAACGGTTATCTCACCCTTTATGAGCCTTAGTAAATCTGCGCTTGAAAGAGGTCTTTTGTCTTCGCCCTTTAGCCGAGTTAGATGGTATGCGAACTCAGGGACGAAAAAAGCACGCGGCATGTTCCTGATTGACAGACTGGGTCAGAGCAGATCAATCTCGAACGAGAAACAATCTTTCCTAATAAAATGTGGATCGGGTTGAAGGTATCTCCTGACTGTTCGCGGAATTCCGCGTCGAGCAGTCTGAGCATGAATTCATCCAAATCTTCCATTTAGGTCCTTCTGTGGATTTCTTTCAAGCTGCTTTCCGTACTTGTTGCGCGGACGCGCCCAAACTGAGGCATTGCTCTACACATCTCAGCTGTACATCCAGCTTTTCCAAACGATTCGACATTCCTTCTAATATTCGAATAAACAATGAAAGCGTGATATTAACTCACATCAAAAGATACCGGCTCCGACACATTCGTCATGCATTTTATCTAAGGATGAATGGATGAACGGGAATAAAGTGTACCCTGGAACGAAGCCAGGATGCGCAGTATCTTTTGGATTGGGGGATGGGGCACATACACCTTTCGGAATGTTACCGGTGCTGAACAAGGTCATGGGCTGTGGCTTTCGCGTCGCCTGGCGCGATTCTGTTGGTTATTGAATCTTAAATCCACGTGGTTATAAAGCCCCTTTCTAGTTCTGCATATTTATAGACCATTCTTCAGAAAGCAGGTGAAAAAAGCTTGCGAGATGCTACGTCTAATAAAGTGCCATTTTACACTTTCATCAGAAGAAACAAAGTTAGATTAGGAGAGTGTGATTTGTCAACTTATTAGTGGAATATTGCTCCATTACAAGAGACACCAACCATACCATGCAAGTAGTGCAGGTCTCGGACTACAGTAGATCAACGCCCTTGAGAAGCTCCGGGCGTTTACTTTGAGGGAGTATCAATAAGATCATTTAACAAAACGGAGATACTAGGCGGCCTTGCCGGGTGCCATCAAAACAGCAAGGCGAGCGGCTGTTTTACTAGGGTTTGAAAACCTTCAAGAGATGTTCTATGAAAAAAATCTTTCTGACTTTTTTAAATGCCCAAAATAAGCATTGCCTCCGGTTTCACTTCTGCAGTGACTTAGGTGTAACCTTTATTAGGAAATGTATGAGTATACAGTTATCTCGGAATAAAACCAGAATTCCAAGTGCAGAAATAAATACAAAGTATTGTGTTGAATTATGCCAGACCAGCACATCAATGTACGAATTCTCAAGTTTAGTTATTAACGGTCACGAAAATCACCACTTGCCGCTTATCGACAGTACATTTGAAGCATTATTAGAATTCAAAAGTACGATACAATTTGGAGCTTACTGATCTGTGTTCCTGAAATGCTTTTGATTAATATAGCCCGTTCTGAATGACGATTGGTCTAGGTTCGCCATGCCTAAAATGCGCTGGTCAATATGTTTGAGCGTTTATAGCCTCAAATCTTTACCCTAAAACAGTCACTGCTGCTGAATTTAGAAAAAAAAGCGATGGAAAGCAAAACTACCCTTTGGATATTTTTCCTGGGCTTTAATTCGCGAGGCCTTAAGAAGCAATCTTGTACTTCGAAATCATATCGACATTTTCCTAAAGCTCCTTGGAGGATTGAAGTTTTTGATAACATTACCAGCTTTTTCATTGGAACAGGGGTACCATATTTGTTGTAAAGATATCTTCGTCATGTACCACCTAACCCAATTCGCAAGAGTTGCCAGCATGACATGATCTTTTACCACTCACGGTAATCTTTGGTGGCCGAAAACCCTCCTCAAGGAGACTCAGAGCCACACCGACTGAAATCACCGTTTATAATGATCTTCAACTGATTTGGCTGCATGACCAAGTGTGCAAATTAGTGTATTTCGCAAATTCCACACAATTTGGATCTAAGTAAAACATAATTAAAACATACGGAAATTCGGAGACCGGTCGCTGGTTGCCGAAGACTTTTAATCAAACGTATTCGTAATACTCCTTTAAGAAATTTATGGTACTAACATCAGCGGTGATGCGTTGAATCCATGAAGAATAGCCTCATGTCCTTGATCATGTATATGTCCTCTGTCATGCATATTTTGGCACCACCACTATAGGACACCTCAACAACCTACAAACGCTTGATGACTGTACCAGGAACTCACTAAACATGAGGACCGGGCACTGATCAGCTAGTGGCATCTTTCACCTGTGTAGCCTAGAAGAATACGAAGTTGTTACCTGGGGAGCCGAAAATTACCGCATCACAAAAAAGGCGAAGTTGTCAGAGATATTGGTGGTTAATGCCGGTATTATGAAAATTAAGGTAAGGTCCTTCAAAAGTACATCTGTTACAATAAAACTAAAAGATGTCATCTTCTTCTTACAGGAAGAGACAAACTAATCTTTAGTGGCCCTTGCACAAGAATAAATACCCAAGAATCTAAGATTTGAATGTGTCATAGGAACGCCGCGAATCCAGACGTAGGAATTCTATGGATAGTTCAGTGGTCCAAGTTTATTTGTTAACAAGTACTGCACTGGAACAGCTAAAGTGAGTGCTTTCAACATGTTGCATTTATTTTCTGCAAACAAGGGAATTTTAGCGGATTTTGCAGGTAAAAATACGAAGGAGGAAATAGTCACTAAGTGCTAACTGCATAAGTAACTCAGCCCATGCGCATCTAACTCATCGTGCCTGAACATTAATTTCACAATAAATAATAACGAGAGACTTAAACAGCCCTCTAGTTTTTGATATTCTACAACCGATAGTTATCAGGAAGGTCAGATTCCTGAAAAACAACTACTGAATGCCCGACATCTACTGAGACCCTCAGCTCTGCTAGGTGTTGACCAGTCAGACAACGCCCCCGCAGTATGCAGCGAGTCGCAGCCTATACCAAGACCAGACCGCGTGCGTCAGCATTGGACCAAGTTAGACAGTGTCCCACCAATGACTAGCTTGAGTTGTATTCTCGCACTCGCACGTACTCACACTCTCGCGCTCGCTTGTTCGGAATATAGCTGTTGTGTTCCCTTCTCTGAGTCTTTTTCCCCGGCATTAGGCACTGGAGCGGGTCAGCAATCAGATACAACAGATTAGCGAATCAGCAGACATAACAGTTTTCTTGCTGGAGTCATTGGGTTGTTCAGTGGTCCGCAGGTGTGGTAGCACAGTCTCAGACGACCGATGACCATAAGTTGAACTACATATAAAATTTCTGCTAAAGTAAATTATAGCTGCCAGACTACTCAACAGGCGAGGAGGCGTCAAAAAGTGAATTTTTTAAAGCTCTCTGGACTCTCGTTTCTCAGTATCACTAGTCATTATTTGTGATTCCGTTTCTTGAAAAATGGACAGATCATTACCAAAAACGACCTCTCGCGGACTCCATAGTCCTGTGGAAGTACGTCTGTGGCTCCTTGTCCGAGGTATCGGTGCTGGAGTTCAGCAGTGTACGGGAGAGAACGGTTTTTGAGAGTTTCTAAGAGCGTGTTAACTCTGAATTACATCCTGATGTGAAGCTTACCGAACTCCTTGAAGACGGTGAACACGCGCGTGATAATGTTCAAGGGCATGTTCTTTTTGTTTATTAGCACCTTTTTAATGGATTTGTAGTCATCAAAGGATAGCCAAGAGATGATTTTCTTGTTACAAAACAAGTCTTCACATCCCATCCCTAACTGCCAAGTGTCGAAGAAATTAAGCACAATGTACATCTATAAGGAAGATGTAACATGAGTGAAGTCATATTTGCAACAAATGTTTGTAAGCTATGTTTAGAACCGATGGTCGAGGGCAAGTTTTATTTTTCAAAAGAATGTAACAGTGGGATGAATTATTCATTAGCGGGAAGCGCGAAACACTCACAAGTAATGCGGCTTAAAGGCTGAACGGAGACACGTTCATTCGAGTGACTATCACGGAAAATAAGAACATCACGAGACTGTAAAGGGTGTGTAAAAAATGAAAAAAACACGAGTATATCTTCTAAAATGGAAATGGAGAGCTAAATGTCCTACAATAATTCAGAGTTGGTTGTCATTATCACCATCATAATCGTCCCCATCGACAGCATGACATTAGTGTTCAACACCGATGCTTCACTGCTGTACAACCATGATTTATTTGAAAACCTTATTGTAAAAAAAGAATAAAGGTGGACGGGGAAGGGACTTAGTGCTAGCTTACTACAGTCATTTCGAGGTGCCCACGCCCCCAGATATTCACTCAGGATAGAAACTGACAACAAGAACAACAAGGGTTGGCCATCTCCCTGCTTCCCCAGTCCATCTAAAAATGACTCAAATTGAAATGCGAAGAACCGATCCAAGGGTCCATGTACCTTCACATCATCCGTCAAATGCAGCAAGCTGTGCAAATCGTACGTGGCAGACCATTGCCCATATATATAGGAAAAATTCTACACAAATACGCGTGTCACGTTGTAAGTCAACATAAGCAACGCGAAAAATTAGGTGGGAAAATATTAACACAGCAATGATTAAATCAAAGAAATTTTCAAATCGGCAAGTACGGCAGCTTTTAAGTAAATTAAAAACTGACTAAAACCCGTGACTCCACACAGAACGCTATCCTTAAGAAAATTGCTATGACTTTGGAACTTGCTGGAGTTATGACTGTGTGCAGTTGAAATGCGCCGGTTAATTTCTGTCCCAATCGTTTGCGACAATGTGTAAGAACGACGCGCTTGACCACCAACCCAAACTTCCCGCAACTGCTTTGTTACGTCTAAGCATATCAAGTGCATGTAATCAAGGACGGCTGAACATATCTATTGGTAGCCACTCAAATGGAGACACCCAATATGATGTCTAGAATTGGCTTTTGAACGGAAGTCGGCGTATGTCCTCAAACGAGCGTCTGTTTATGGGAAACTCATCGTTTTTTCAAGCCAGACTCCATGAACCACACATCTGTCACATCCGCAATAACGAAAATGTCATATGATTTGCTTGATGAACAACGTGGTTGGTTTGTTGCAAACGGTGTGTGACAGACAAACAGGCACATATTCAAGATCATTTGGGGGAGTAAAACCACTATCCAAAACCAACTGTAATTCACTTATCGTGTCTTGCAAATAGGATCCGACGTCCAGCGGTTTCAAAATACAAATACACCAACCATAAATGACCTCATTCCCGCTAATTTCGACGCAGTGGCGAGAATTGGTCAAAGCTGTTTTCTCGACGGCCCATGTGGACTGACACCATCGATGTTGAGCACAACGTTGATCAGTGTGTGCGCAGTGAGCAGTACGCACGTACGCTGTCAAGCAGGCATTACGCAAACCCATGCACAATTCAACGCCGACATAGACACCACCAGCGATTTCTTTGGGCGTTGTTAGCCTTGCAGTGCGAAGAATGGTTCTTGGGTCCTTCAGCTAATTAGGATGGTGTCGACGCAAAACAAACAACAACATACGCTTGTACTTAAAGGACACCGGCAGATGCACCAGAGCAGAGTCCATGTCCTCCATAATAAAAAGTGTACGAGGTGTTCGATAATATTGCTTCCCAAAACGGAATTACTGTACCTGAAAAGGAGGCATATAGCCAGATGCCCGCCAAAGTACTACTTACATTGTGTTATAATTGCAAGGATGAATTAAGGAATATAAAAACGTTACCTGAGTGCGGTGCATTTCTTTTACACTGGTCGACGACTGTCGCGAAATCGAACGAAATAAGGCAACCAGTGAGGGGAAAATCACTCAGCTAACGAGAACCAAACTTAGCAAAATACATGAAATGTTTAATCAACCGTGCATTAAAACAAAACGGTTTCAAATACAACTTTTTAACTAGGGCCCAAATATGCAATTAATTCTGTTTTCATGACCTTTAAAAGGCAGTTATGCAACAACTACTATGTTCAGCTTGTATGCATGTCGGGAGTGGGTGATAATAAGGTTGCAGAATTTATCCACATCTGGCCACCTTTGACTTCCGTTAGCCAACTACGTACTACTACTGTAACTTACATCTTACTACATCGTTTTCACCATGGTATCAACTAATGGCCTACAATGGCCATATACCAGGGATTTTCACTTTCCATAAGTACTTAAGCTGTGCTTCTTTGGACATATATTGCTGCATGTCGTGTTAGTTAGCTTGCAAAATTATATATCAGTAAGAATCGTAGGGGGCTACCGCAACAGCACAGTGATGCATTGTCTAGCTCCTTCGAGTGTGATTTTCAGCCAGACGAAAAGTTCAGGGAAAAGGCAACTTATAGTTCAGACTCAATCAGTTTGTTGTTGAGGTGGCTCACGTTCCTATCCGGGGAAGCGAAACAGTAAAACTTATATGATCCTTGCGTAGTTCACCGTTCCAAGCCCGTGAGCTCTGATGTTGTTCTAAAGCCCAGCGAAGAGATATGAGTTGCTAAAGGTCTAAAGTTTCTTCTGCTGCAACTTTAAGCTCTCTGGTTTGAGCGCTATTATTTACTCAGTCCTTCCCCTCTGCAAATCTTCTCCCAGTCTGCTGTCTTCCTCTCCGGTGAAAATGAGCTCATATACCTCCAAATTCCGACTACTTTCATCTTAAGGGCGTTGTTTGTGTCTTCACTCGGTTATCTTACACTTGCGTCCGGTCATGCTCTATTGATCATCTTTTGATTGTGGATATTTTTGACTTGGAGCTTCTTTCCTTTAATTAGAAGGTCAGTCCATCGCGTATACAGGTCGCTGGATGACAAACGAACCTCCAAGCCTTCCTCCTTATTAAGTCTCCCTCACAGAAATACCCTAGAATTTGACTCTAGGGCATAAAGCCCTGTATCTTTGTCCACTTCAATGGCCTGTAATCGAAAAAGTAGATTTCTCTCCAAACACGGACGGAGCAGGTAGCGTGGTGATACATTTTAAAGCGAATCTGTTTGTTGCATGTTGTCCCTTTTCCTGTTCAGGTTTCGGATTGCAACAATGACAAGTCATTAATCCTGAAGTTCAACTCCGATACTTACCAGGCATCAAACTCTTTCGAATTCTGTACCCTGACAGTTTTGCTGAAGACATCGTTTTCACCCGTTCCCATTCAGATTCTGTTGTTCACCTTATATATATATGTACTGTTTTTTCGTGTATAATATGCCACTATTTGGCTGCTTGGAACAATACGTAAAAGTCCTTTGGCTTTAATCCCTAAGAGTGTGACACTTCCCAATTTCCATCGGTTTTCAGTGAGAACCACACGCATGTCCTTGTTGACGGACTGCTGTATCTAGTCCCCATACTTCCAAACGCGGCAAACCACTGTAACTAGAATGGCTCAACTGTGTACTTCTGTGCTACCACAAGAAAAAACAGAGTTGGTAAACCCCAGCGTTCCAATCTCTCATCTTAATATCTTTCGGACCATGGTGGTCGTTGTAATTCTTGTTGACATAGGCAAAAATTAGGTTGTTAGACGCATAAATCCCCAGCTGTCCAACAGCTCATACTTTTCGTCTCCTCTCTTGTGGACTTATCTGGGTGAAAAATGTTTTTACCTACTCTCATTGCGAAGCACAATCCTTGCCGTCTGATCAAAG
The DNA here is from genome assembly GCA_003604175.2 of Clonorchis sinensis. Classification (NCBI taxonomy): domain Eukaryota; kingdom Metazoa; phylum Platyhelminthes; class Trematoda; order Opisthorchiida; family Opisthorchiidae; genus Clonorchis; species Clonorchis sinensis. The sequence goes on along the minus strand of CM030375.1, from coordinate 3,116,751 downwards.
CAGCAACAGTTTCATCTACACAACTCCTGTTTCTTCCCGTTTCTTTTCAATTTTCCGTCTTTCCACTTCCAACTCTTATTTCTCACTGCCTTCTTCCCTTTTGTTTTTGGTTGCATCGTTGTATTTTTAGCTAACACAACTATCCATGTTTCCCATAGTTTTATTACCAGCGAGTTTCTTTTCGCATAATTGTTGATCGCGTGCGTGAGATTATTACACTGAATGCGGATCTTGCAAACAAGTATGTCTGAGGCTCACCGGACTTCGGCACATTTAGTCCCATTAGAGCAATGTATATTGCTTTACTGCACCTTCATCCACCTTCAATCTCATCTTAGTTGGGGTTTTGCGGGATATGTACTTTGTTCATACTCACACCGCTCTCGTTTGCATGGTCGTCCTGTTCTGCCGTAATCATTCCGGTGAGTCCACACTGAAGGGAGGCACTGGACCCGAGTTTCGCTCTTATTCGAGCTCATCAGCAGTGCATATCCAGTGGCCGTGCCGGGATTTGAACCCCGGACATCTGACATGCGAGGCGAGCGTGTTACCACTACTCCACCAACGCACGTCGGACGCACCTGAATTTTCACGTCTGAACAGGCGAACGTGTTCACACTTGAGCGATGTGATTAGTGTGCACGACCCATCGAACGACTACCCAGTAACTGTCCTGGTTGTGACGATCGATTGATCCACCAGTCAGGACTTCCCAGTCAGGTAGCGTGACACACGCTTGAAACCCGATGGGCGATATTTTGGTTGCATTTGGGGTTTTGCGGGATAGGTATTTTGTTCATATTCACACCACTCTCGTTTGCATGGTCGTCCTCCTGTTCTGCCGTAATCATTCCGGTAAGTCCACACGAAAGGAAAGCACTGGACTCCAGTTTTGCCGTTATTAGAGCTCATCAGCAGTGCATACCCAGTGGCCGTGCCGGGATTTGAACCCCGGACATCTGACGTGCGAGGCGAGCGTGTTACCACTACTCCACCAACGCACGTTGGACGCACCTGAATTTTCACGTCTGAACAGGCGAACGTGTTCACACTTGAGCGATGTGATTAGTGTGCCCGACCCATCGAACGACAACCCAGTAACTGTCCTGGTTGTGACGATCGATTGACCCACCAGTCAGGACTTCTCAGTCAGGTAGCGTGACACACGCTTGAAACCCACTGGGCAACATTTGATTGTTCACACCCACTTTCAGCAACTGGGCTTTTAGTTTAACCTGTTTGAACGTGCAATGAGAAGATTTGCCTTCCTTATATCCTATTTGTAAACATCACCCCAAACTTCTGTTTCTGAAGTCACAGGTTATCTCTACTGCAACGCTTGTCTGATGCATTTAAGACAGTGTTGCTTCACATGTTTTCTGGGCCAAACTGAGATTTAACAAAACATTGTTCACTTTTGCCTTCACTTGGATTTCTGATTTTCAACCTCCATCGTTATCGGCAAGGCAATAGAAACGTCTTAACACCACGGAAAAGATAACCAAAAACACGGAATGCCGAGGTTCCTTTTATAAACCTGCACATTTAAATGCTGTTGCTTCGATAGAATGCGTTGATTCGTGAAATGATTTGTTCAGGGTGAAATAGCATGACTGGAAGGACACAGTAACGGAAATTTGACCACCGACTTCCGGGCCTCTGGTAAAGATGACACTAGGAGCTTACTAACAGCGCCTGTGGAAATCAAGCTCCAGTCTATCGGGAAGGCGTGTGACGAATTGCTTGTGAAACACGGTCGCATAAATGTGACGGCAAGCAAACGTTACCAGTGGCACGATCGATACGGCCCCCCTCAGATAGATAGCGTCCCGTCTGAGGTTTGTCCTTCCGTTTTACTGTATGTCGTGAGAAGTCTCACATGAAAACCTTGTAAGCCACTTCTATTTTCTGACAACTGATATAAGTTTACAAACATTACAACGTAGATAATAACTCAAAGGCAAAAGCGTCGCACGCGAGCGAGGTCTCTCCGATGAGTTACAGAATGTGTGGGGGCCACTAGCCAAACCCGGTGAATAGGTCACCAGCTAGTAGGACAGAGCTGCAGTAAAGTTTTGTATGGCCAACAGGTTAATTTTCAAATAATTTTCAAATAATTGTACAAACCACCTGCTTAAACCTTGGTGATCACCCAGCAACTGCACGCCGAGGACGTCAAAACACTTCCAGTGTTTGACCGTCGATGTCTTTGCACCATTGCCCGAATCTGGTGGGAACACCGGATAAGCAATGCTGAAGTGCGTCGAATGGTATTCGGGAGAAATAATTCACCCTCGATAGATGGACTGATCAAGCTGCATAGGTTGCGCTGGCTTGGCCACATGCTCCGTATACCAGTCGACCGACTTCCTCGAATGGTTCTTTTCGCACAACCACGTGATGGGTGGAAACGAGCCAGAGGAGGTCAAACAATGACTTGGCAACGAAGTATAAAACCATTACCAGCAAACTCAGATGCGCTTGTAGTGGTTAACGGCCCTAAGGAGTCTCTAGTGAACAGAATAAATTAACAATGTAAGCCAGATACAAAGTCACAAGGAAAAAAAATCCAAGTAAATCTTGACTCACAGTTCAAAATAGGAGAGTCCGTAGTTCCGTATTCCGTTGAACCACCACACCAAGAGAAGTTCCACCTTCCAGGTATTCCAGATCTCCGGTGATTGCAATACTAGTCCACAGGTGTGAATAGATTAGTCCAGCGTTTGTAGCTAAAATTTTTGTTCACGTTTAGAGTTAGCAGCAGCTAATTATAGCCAACCGGCAGTCACAACAACAGTCACTCAGCAAAAGTCTCAAAGTCACGTTGGACCCAAGAAGCGGGCAGTAGCGGTTGTATTTCAGTAAGAAAAATTTTTGTACAGTGATGTGACTGATGTTGATGGGGAAAAGGAAGATGATACTGAGCATGAAAAATAGCAGTTTACAAGTGCTACAAGAACTCCCCCTAGAGCGTCAAATAGGTGAGCAAGACGCTCGAAAATGCGTCATAATAGTTAGTCTTTGAAACGAACAGGAAGTTTGCAATGTCGACCAGATCTTGTGAGTGATGGTGTGTGTGTGGTAGTGGTGGTGGCACTGGTCGAAGGAGGGTTCGTGTGACTGTGTGATTGTGTAACGGAGGCAATGGCTTGTAGATCGATGGGAGTCGTTGCTATATGGTTTACCTCAATGCGGGAGAGGGCATCTGCAACGACGTTGTCTGAGCCTTCAATGTAACGTATGTCAGTGGTAAACTGCGCAATGAAGTCCAAATGTCGGTTCTCTCTCGGTGAGTGTTTGTCTTGAGATGTTCTCAAGGCGAAAACGAGAGGTTTATGGTCCGTATAGATGGTGAATTTCCTTCCTTCAGTATGTATCGGAAATGTTTGACAGCTAAGTAGATCGCTAGGAGCTCTCTACCAAAGGTGCTGTAGCGGGTTTGTGCCGGTTGCAGTTTGCGAGAAAAGAAGCAGAGTGTTTGAGTGCTGTCGTTGATTACCTGCTGAAGGACCGCACCAACAGCGGTCTGTGATGCGTCCGTCTTTAGTATGAGGTGGCAATCAGGACTGGGGTTCAAATGACCCAGGGTGGTGACGTTCAAAAGAGCGGTTTTGATAGCGTTAAAAGCAGTGATAGCTTGGTCAGTGAATTGCAAACGTTTGTTGTTTGCTTTGAGCAGGTCGGTAAGCGGCGCGAGGATCTCTGAGCAGCGTGGAATGAATCTGCCGTAATAGTTGACCATACCCAAAAATCGACGTAGACTTCGAGTTGACTGAGGTAAGGGGTAGTCCGAAATAGCAGTGGTTTTATCTGGCAGCGGCCGGATTCCTTCGGAGTTAATACGATGGCCGAGGAAGTCAAGCTGGTCTGCTGCGAAAACACACTTATCTGGATTGATAGTGATACCATATTGTTGGAAACGTTCGAAGACAGCTTGCAAGTGTAATTTGTGTTCTTCGATCGTTTTGCTTGCCACCAACACGTCGTCAATGTAAGCGAAAACTTGGTCTAAACCACGCAGTACCTGATCTATGAAGCGTTGGAACGTTTGAGCGGCGTTCCGAAGACCAAAGGGCATGCGTGTGAATTCGAATAGACCAAAAGGTGTAGTAATCGCTGTTTTGGAATGTCGTCGGGGGCAACCGGTATATGGTAATACGCTCGGACGAGGTCGATTTTAGAGAAAACAGTTTTTCCTGTAATTGCAGTGCAAAGTCGTGGATATGCGGTATCGGGTAGCGGTCAGGTACTGTACGACAATTAAGTGCTCGGTAGTCACCGCACGGTCGCCAGTCACCAGTGGATTTCTTGGGGACCAAATGTAGAGGAGAAGCCCAACATGAATTTGAAGGCCGAATGATTCCGAGTTGCAGCATGTGGTCAAACTCGGCTTTGGCGATACGCAGCTTCTCAGGGTGTAGTCGTCGAGGGCGAAAGTGAACTGGAGAACCAGTGGTCGTTATGTGGTGCTCGACTTGATGTGGCGCACTCGAGACCGAATAGGACGGCTTAAGCAAACTTGGAAACTTTTTGATTAAATCGTCGAAAACCGGAATGTTTGAAATGCGGGCGACGTGAATACCGAGTGGGTATGACGAAGCGTCGACCTGGACTGACGGGACGGAAAGCGACGTTAAAGAATCCAGAAGCTTTTGCCGCTTGATATCGACGGCCAAGGAGAAGTTGGTCAGGAAATCCGCACCGATGATTGGGACGTGCACGTCGGCGACAGTGAAGATCCAGGGAATGAGCGGCGAAGACCCAGGTCAAGCGTCAGTGACTTATGACCGAAGGTAGCTATGCGAGTGCCGTTAGCCGCCTGTAATGTCGTTAGCGGGTTAGATGTGTGGCGTTTCGAGTTTCCGGCAGGAATAACGCTGAGTTCTGCACCGGTGTCGACGAGGAATCGCATTCCGGTGGTCTTATCCGTAACGTAATAGAGGCGCTCGGTGACTGGCCAGTGGCAGCTGTCACCACTACTGACTGGCCAGTGAGTTTCCCTGGTCAGGAGAGACGTAGGCGCATGGAGGTGTGCAACGTTGAGCCTTGTCTTTGAATTTTGTGTGGTAATAGCAGAATCGGTTAGGATTCCGAGATGGAGAGGTCGGTTTACGTGAAACCGATCGGGACTTGCGTGAAGTAGTGATCCACTCTACTGTGGTGACTACCCTGTTGACAGTGGCCGCCAGTTGATCGATTTGCGCCTGCATTCGATCGAGGCGTGCTATAACAGGGTTATCGTTACGCTGAATGTGTTGTTGTGAGGTTGAGGCTATCAAACGGTCAGCGAAGCATTCGTGAATCTTATCCGCCGTCTCAGCGAGTGACGACAGAGGGACATCGGACTGGGTAGTCAGAATTTGGCGAGTGCTTAAGGGAAGACACTGTAACCACAACTGTCTTAAAATTGCGTCGTCGAATGACTTGCCGCAGACAAGGCTTTGCATGTGCCGTAGCAGTTGTGAAGGTGTGCGATCGCCCAGTTCGACCCCTGCAAGCAATTTTTGTAGATTCGCCTCATCTGAGGTGGCTGTCCGTTTAATAATTGCTGCTTTCAGTGTGTTGTAGGGATTTGAAGCCGGCATGGGATCAATCAGGTCAATAACCTCCGCGGCAACCTCAGTCGGAAGCTGAGAAACCACGTAAGAAAACATGGTTTGCTGTGAGGTAATTCGGCGGAAATGGAAGTAGCATTCCAGTTGGATAAACCATACTCTGGGGTTATTGACTCCAAAAGCTGGCAGTTTTACGTGAACGGCGTTTTCAACCAACTCAGTGTTGAGTTCGTCTTCGTTAGACATGGTTGAAAAAGAAATTACTGGACTAAATATATGCGTAAGAGATATGGGAGTTCTGAGCTACCGAGGAAAATAGGAAACAGCAAAAAATGTGCGGGCTCACCAATTATGTAGTGGTTAACGGCCCTAATGAGTCTCTAGTGAACAGAATAAATTAACAATGTAAGCCAGATACAAAGTTACAAGGAGAAAAATCCAAGTAAATCTTGACTCACAGTTCAAAATAGGAGATTCCGTAGTTCCGTATTCCGTTGAACCACCACACCAAGAGAAGTTCCCCCTTCCAGGTATTCCAGATCTCCGGTGATTGCAATATTAATCCACCGGTGTGAATAGATTAGTCCAGCGTTTGTAGCTAAAATTTTTGTTCACGTTTAGAGTTAGCAGCAGCTAATTATAGCCAACCGGCAGTCACAACAACAGTCACTCAGCAAAAGTCTCAAAGTCACGTTGGACCCAAGAAGCGGGCGGTAGCGGTTGTATTGTAGTAAAACAAACTTTTGTACAGTGATGTGACTGATGTTGATGGGGAAAAGGAAGATGATACTGAGCATGAAAAATAGCAGTTTACAAGTGCTACACGCTGGTCACTGCCGTCTTCCTGAATGGGGACCCTGAAACGAGCCACATCAATGGTTAGAGACATTGTCATCATCATCATCGACAGCATGACATCAGTGTTCAACACCGATGCTTCGCTGCCGTACAACCATGGCCCAGTCGCGCCCCAACGGCGTTCGTGCATCCAAGCTATTGCCTTCAGTGCATAGCTCCTTTCCCAATTCTCCCACTTAAAAGTACACTAGCAGTGCTGTGTTTACGCACCAATTTGTCAGCTCGCGCCTCCAATGCGCAGCTACCTATCTCACCTCCCCAAATCACCGGCGAACGAAACTGTGGCAGCTAGAAGCACTGTACGACAAGTACACGGTTCTTACAGCTGATGATGATGATAGTGAGCCATGAAAAAGATTTCCACAGCTCCATCAGTAGTGCTATTCTACAAGCGATGTTCTGTCGCTGAAAAAACGCCCACATTATCAATGCTGTATGACAAACGAAACTTTTGTTCACAGTTTTGTGCCCAATAGACAGGGCTGATCAAACTAACAGTTTAATGAACATGTCGGAAAAGAATTTGTCCATCCTTAGCACAATAAGGCAGAAATTGAGGACATAGTGGAGAGAGAATGCAAAGTTAGTTTAGTGCCCTCTATTCAAAGCTATCAAGAGACAGAGCGATGTTTTATTGGAGCCAGGCAGAAAAGTTCTGGTACAGACTGCCCAACTACAGACCAGCCGTAAGACCTGGTCATACTGGTCCCTGTCTACAAGTTTATTCGAGAACTGAATGAAAATAAATTGAGTGTCCAAAGTTAATTCTACTGTTGTGTCCACTTACGACCTGTATTGATCGCCACTTCACTAGGTTTATGATCGTGTAAGGGAAGCCGGCTCATAATTTCTTATTGGAAATCATAAACAGGGCGCATCTAATGAATCACACAGGAGCTACCGGTACAGCCCAGATAGCCACTGAACACTATGTCAGTCGGTCACGTCTGGCCGATTAGCAGTGTGATATGCTGGGGTATACTTCAGACGCGACTTAGAGTCACCTAAATAAGTCTATGTGGCTACTAACCGACTGGCTGTTCGACTGAAGAACTCTTAGGCGGAGGGTTCAACTGATTAGTAAGAATCTTTCCGTACTGAGTATAGTACTCCTGTTTCATTGTCTTTGTGCCGCTGTGTCCTAATTGTAAGTTGTTGGGCCACTAAAGCTGGAACTGTGTAGCTTTCCAAAAACCACATGAAGGTGGAATACGCGAAGCTTTCTAGAAGTCTGTGAGGGAAGCACTGATGATGGTAACTAGTAACGAAGAAACAGCTGTACAGTGCTTCTTGGATATTCGGTTCGGATCGACTTCATTCTTTGGATAAAACTCTTATGGAAATGGAAAATTTCATCGTACTACGAAGAAAATCTCTATTTGGTGGTAGTGTGAAGAGATTTGCTATACAACCGGTTTTCTGCAGGACTTAGAGAGCCCCACCCCAAAAGTGCTCTGTCTTCGCAGGTGAGCCCATAATGTTTAATCCGAACTTTTCCCCAAATAACCATGACTAACTTGTGATTAAACACTGTTTAAAAGAGTGTTCTTACGCAGATAAACCGAAGAATGGAACCTCCTAATACGTAGGAACAAGAGCAAATTTTCAAAATTCGAATTGTTGAGGGCATCTCTTCTGATCACATTTTGTTGTTCCGGGTAGGTGGATGGACCGGCCAGGTTCGCACCCCGGGCATTCACACATACGATATACAATCACAGAAATGGTTACCACCGGCACTTTGCGAGCCCTTGCTGAAGGGTTTTCCTCAAGGAGCTGGATTGTCTGCGCATACGGCGACAGAAATGAAATCGGTCGGGTCGAAAAACACTTTCTCCGCCTTCATTATAGGTAGAGAGGGCTCTCTGAGGATGCAGCGAAGGTCGGGAAACATATACCTGTTATATGGTGAGTGCAACTCAGGTTACAAAGAATTCTGCCAAAAGCACCACCTATCACAACCTTTGGTAGGAAGTATGCTTCATCGCCCACTTGCTTGTGTATCGTTCGCCCAGGTATCATCCTCATTGATGCGTCACCTGCATCAATCACTTGCCGTGAGCGGTGTAGTTTCAACCGAACTTCTAGGCTGGGTGAGCGGTTAAACGGCCACCCATCAGGTAGTCGAAGATACCTAGCAGTAACCAAATTTGTCCCTCTATCATGGAATATCATTGCGCACCTTTCAAACTACCATGATGGTCGTTCCGCAATAGCGCAGCTGTGGTTTGTCAGACTTGTCTATCTTCTACGAAATCTCCCAGTTCCCTTGCAGCCACCGAGACAACTAGACTGGTAGAACAGACGGACATTTAACAGAACTTCGCACACCGCGATACGGCAGTAGAATTCCAACAGGTCAGAGTTCATCTCGTGACGCGGAATTTTCAACCGCTGCTGCAAAATGGTCATCAGGTAGATCCGGAAGACTCGTTTGTTGTTACCGCGCGACTGAAACCTCAAATTTCTGTCCGTCCTTGAGGTCTTGCTCATTCGTATTTACCAGGCAGGATTACCTGCACAAAAGCTGCTGCAAAAATGCATGTTAAGTCCGTAGTTTCAATCACAAGAACCTTATTTAGCTACATACTTTCTGTTTGTTCAACTTTCTTTTACGTAACCAGCGTGTTTTAGGTCACGAGCCTGAAAACGGTGGACCTTGTGATGTTTCCCTAGCCCAAACAGACTTATCCACACGTCGGGAGCAAAAATACACGTGCATTTGAAGTACATAGTAGTGGTTTCAACTAGCTTGACACCTCTTTAGCCAGGTGTTGAGTTTGATTCCAAGCACAGGCACCTGTCATTTTGTAAGTGATACTTGTGAGCTTGATAAATACGATCCACAGGGCTAAATAAGTAGTGATCGTCCGGTCGTAACACGCTTCCGGTGCACATCTGCCATGAAGGACTGAGATACAGCTGGGTGACCCCAGCCAACATAAGAGCCGTCGCGATGCCGGAGTTGGGTTCGAACCACGCACCTTTCGGCAGTAAGTGCACACCTTAAGCACTGAGCCGTCTCGATGGAGCTGACTACGGGCTGCTTCCGGTCCGGAATAAAGTCATTTCTTATTGAAGGGGCCGATGAGAGAAACAGCACTTCACAAGTATGACAGTATGTTACTATGGTTATCATAATGACATATTTCTAACGAAAGCGAAGTTACTAAAAGGCCGTAGGAAAAGACGAATGGCCGAAGAGCCTGATAGCGTACCACTGACCACAATAAAAGGTTAAGTTTGGGCGTCCAATGACGATTCATCAGTGGAGCAGGAAGCTTGAAACTCGCTTTGTTTTTTTACCTCTTCATATTGAGGGAATTTGCCCGATGGTGATGGATCGTCCTCCGGAGCGGCGCGTTATACCTATTGTGAAGCGAGTCCGCAACTTTCAGCATCCTCAAGAAGTTACCACAGCTCAACTGCCATCTCAACAAATACGCTTGTAACACTCGGCGGGCGGAGCGATCGTCCGGTGGAGTTGGTTTCGTGGTCCCGATCAACTGACCGTCGTCCTTCAACAGATTGGCCCGGAGAGTTGGTATTCCCACAAGGACGTTGCCCTTTGGTTTCTTCACTTATTCACGATATACGCTCAGATAAGTTGTCAACAGCAAAGCCATCGTCCTCAAATCAAAGGTGAGCAGCGGTTAAACAATTCTGTTCTGTCATTTTCAATATCCGTTTGCCTTTCTTAGGAGCAGTGCGAACTGGAAACATTGCGTGGATCGTTTGGCATACCTGAGGAAGGAACACCTAGGGTAATAGTTGTGAAGCGGTTATTAACTTGTGTAATATGAGCAACCTTGACGGAGCGAGGTAGCTCAATTGGTTAGAGCGCGAATCTACTGACCGAAAGGTCCATCGTTCGAACCCGGCCTCTGCTTCTCGACTTCCTCTGTCTAGGCTTGGGAAACCTGGGAGTATCCTAGACCTCATGCTTCCCTCGGGCGGCATGACAGTTAGGCACCGAAAGGGTGCTACAGCTGAACTTTGACGGATCAAAGGGACTGCTTGCTTAACCGTCATCACTCTGGAACGATATTTATTTCGTATTAGTATCATAATGGCCCTAAAGGTCAATTTCGGCATATACATCAGTGCTCGTTCGGCACAAGTCAATCGGGTCTGCGCCAGCTCTTCTCGTTGCTTTTGGCCAAAAAGGCACGGGTAATTACCCACCTATCAGTGTGGCATACTCTTCCACCGGTGTACCGTAAGAATGCAGCCACAAAAGAGAGACGCTCCACTCAAAGCGAAAAAATACGAAACATTTCTTCAGGTCATTTTTGGGACATTTTTAGCACCCTTATTTGACTGAGTAAGCCAACAAGTGAGGTTTAGTTGATGAACAACTTTGGCGCGGTAATTCAAGGTTCATTCTCCATAGTTCGAATCCTACCAACGACAGCAGTTTTGCACCTTTCTACTGTTTCGTTCGTGGTTCAAAATGCTCCGAAATTAAACCAAATAACCACATTATTCGTTACTAATTGAATTGAGTGGTCAGTTTAGTTAACGAAATGATTCACTGACCGACAGAAGAAATCACTTGTTCACCGATAGTCGTCGTGCAAACATTCGATCGCATGACAGAATGATTCAGCTGATAGAAGCAACTTGTGCATTACCGAAAATTCAGGCACAAACAGGATGCGCCTGAATCAACGTCCCTGAAAAAGCAGACTTTTTCACAGTTGAGCTATATGGCTCATTCACCATCGGACGACTCGAAATGCGGCTCGGTAGCTATCCTGATTGTGTCGCTCTGGCTGTCAGGACTTCCTAGTAAGACAGCGTTACGGATACCTGAAACCTGCTGGACAATTTTTCAAAATTACTTTAGGGTGCTTGTAAGATTTGTACAAACCACCTGCATATCACCCTCGTTTTGAAAGTTCTCCTCTTATCCTGGCGTACTCATCCTGGTAAGTTCATTCGAAGGCAACGAAACAGGACTCGAGTTTCCAGTTGATGATGAATCGGTTCCACTCTTATCGAGCCTAAATATGGCCGACGTTGGACACCACCTAATTGGTCTGAAATGCTATTCAGATCCCAGAGAGTGGGTTTGCCGCCAAAATTTCAACAGAACACCTACCCTTAGCGAATTTTCCTCTATTTGAGAGCGAACACTTCGTTATTTAACTGACAAATTAAGCGCGTTGTTTCATCTATCGCTTTTAGCTACATATATATATATATATATCTTAAGGAAGGCAGTTAGCTCAGCAATTCACTTTGGCACCTGTCATCTTTGTAGCTGTTCACGAGGCCACGCTGCAATACCTGGCGATGGTGGCGTCTTGGTGACCGGTGGAGATGGATTCAACGCTTTGGTTCGCGATCCACTGGATTCAGCTTATGCTTTTGTCTATAACGACACTGAGAAGAAAGGTGTTCTGTACAAGTACGTCAACAGTGGAACTCCTAAATTCAAGCACCTGCACCTTTCTGAATTCTGGTGTTCATGTTGCTGAACCTGATGTATTTTTCCGAAGACCGAGCCTTCTTAAGCTGTCAGAGTTAAAGTAGAAAACTTTACTAAGATCGGGTTTACAATAAATATAGGGTGTCTCATAATAGACGCAAAATTTGATAGGGTAAGTAAACGTAGCCAATCAAAAAAAGATAACAAACACTCTCATTGTTAGTAGCCACATTAAGGAGGTTTTGTAAGCCAACAGCATTTTTTCTGTCTACAAATTTTTCTGTCTACGATGGAAGTCAGTACGCGCATTGAAATTGTGAAACTCTATTATTCCCTTGGTGAAAGTGCCACCGCTGCACTTCGTGCTTACAAAACCAAACGTGGTTTGGTCAAAGATCCTTTCCTTTTACGCGCTTGATTGCGAAATTTGAGTCCACTGGAGCTGTACTGGATTTTCCTGGAAAAGGGAGAAAGTCTCTGAGTGATGAAAGAGCGCCCATTGTACAGAATGCCGTCGAGCAACTTCAGTCCCAGAGCACCATGGCATCTTCGTCAATAACTCAGGTGTCTCAGTTGACCGGCATTCCCCGCGCCAGTGTACATCGTATTATGAGACGCCACATTGGTGGAGTTAAGAGCAAGAATTGAAGAGGAGTGTGCACGAGTGACGCTTGAAGAAGTTAAACATGCTGTGTCTCACATCTCATACCGCTTTTAACTTGTTATAGAAAAAAGGGGCGGTTTTTTTCAACGTTTTTTGTAATTCCAGTTTATTCACAATAAACTTCCACAATGCTTGTATGTTCGCATAAAAAATGATAATTGTTTAAATTGGTATTAAAGTATTAACATGGGTATTATTTTTTGCGTTTATTATGAGACATTCTGTGAATGATAAGGTGATGGAATGTCATCCTCATCTTCATTATCGACTGCTCAACATCTATGTTCAACACTGATTCTGTTCTACCGTGCAGCCATAATTTATTTGAAGAAAAAAATGGACATTGAATGGACCTAGTGATAGCATATAACGATCATTTTTTAGATTTCTACACCTCCAGACACTCAATCAGACAATTTGGGTAGAAACTGATAACAAAAAAGCCATAACTTGCAGCCTCTCCAACCGTGCACAGCAGGGATCACACGGACCTCATCCTGGAAGGCGAGTAACACCGACAGCACCTGGACGTTTCGCACCACCCTTCCTGTTTGATATAATAGTCTTATTGTGGGTTCAAAATTGTTCTTGACGTATACAAAGGCTGTTCATTTAGCTATCTGTTCTCACTGTCGCTACTGCTGTTAAAGATTTCTTTCTTCAACGTTCGTGTGATGAAATTGTGTGGACCTCCATTTACTCTTCTCAACTATTTAAAGACCTTGGATATTCTGGAAACCACACCAGAAGCTGTCTGAAGAACAAAAGACCACAAGAGCGGCTACCGGCCAGTTCCCTTATCTATCGTGGCTGGTTGTGTACTAGGAATGTTGCTTCGTTTGAGAAATTTGAATGTTTTGGCCTTCATCCGGGAGATCTTGCTCTAAAAGTTCAGGTGAAGCTAATCAGGCATTCGAGTGTGCCTTCGAAGCAGGGTCTGTGCTCCTTTGCAAAGGCGTGATGAAGACAGTAAAACATATCCACACCTTGTACCGTTGACATCGACGCTCCAAACGCATTCCTATAGGTCAATGACAACACAGTGTACCATAGAAGTATCGACTGTTAAATCTGTAGGCATGATGCTGCCGGCGTGAATCTTTTGACTGAGAAGTTTGTGGTTCGAAGCTAACCCTGACATATCGGCAGCTCCAACCTAGGCCTTCGAACCTGGCAGTACCTCAGTCCCTACGCCTTCTTCTAGGGATGTATCGAAAGGACATCACCGCCAGACATCTATTTTTATTATCGTTTCTTTTATCCGCCACAGTGTTGGGAAGCTGTTGAATCCGCGGGCTTACGCAGTTTATGGCGTACACGACACGGACGGAACCGCTTGGTTGTACGGAGGCACTGGACCCGGCGGCAAAGCACAAAATACTTTGCTCAAACTTGAAAGGCTGTAAGCCGATGGAAAAAAACCTCATTTGAAATTAGTATCCAAAAGAACTGCTCAATCTCGAACGGGGAATTTACTATATTTTTGTGAGATAAATGAAATGTCGTCCGCTGTTAGTAAACTCATTTTTGCTTTGTACTTTTATGGTTTCCTAAAAACAGATATCACTTACGACGTTTCCCTCGTGTTTCTGTAGCTTATTGGTAATGAAGAAATTCCGGGTGCCCTGATTTTCTTGGGAGAAAAGGATGCAGCTGAAAGATTCCTATGCTCGATTTAGTATTCTCATTCCAAAAAACACCAACAAGTTTGCACGATTATTGATTCTGCCCATCAGCATCCTCGACATTACCATCACGTGATGAGGTAGCGGAATAAACGATGCCAATTTCTCGCTATCGACTTCTGAACTCTAAGTGAATGAGCTCAGTGGAACTCATAACTCGTGTTTGCATGTGGAAATTCGCGGGAACGTTCAATAATTTGGCCGAAAAACTGGCGTTTTTGTCATCTATGCCACGTTAGTCCGTGCTAGCAGCTGAATCTGAGATGGGTCTATTAGCAATCGGCAAACTAAATATTGTAATATACGTAATACACTACTCATAAGGTTGCTGAAAATCCATCGACAGCCCACGGCCGGTTTCGCTCTTCTTGGGGCTCACCAGGTAGGCACAGTCCCCGAGGTTCCATCAACCTTATGTTCTAATTGAACCCAAATTGCACGACATTAGCAAAATACACTCATTTGCAAACCAATTTGGTTTTGCGGGAGACTCACCTGGAACCCAGCTGAATCTCTCGTTTATGAAACATCATAAACAAGAGATTCAACTGGGTTCCAGATGAGTCTCTCGCAAAACCAAATTTGTTTGCAAATGAGTGTACTTCGCTAAATATTGTAATCTTTTGAATGCAGTCTACCAGATTATTCCATCAGTTTGGTTCATAAACTTAAAACAAAACTTTTGTACATATAGGCAGGTGGTTTCCTAGTCTTAGCCCAATATCTGAATTGGGGGATGCTCTGAAAGGTGCCTTATTTTAAGCTGTCTACACCACGTCCAAAAATTGAACAAACACTGTTCGCAGGTACTCTATTAGACGAAATGAATTTGTATCCATCTGTGAAATTTACAGCTTATACCTCGAATAAAATATCGCACACACACACACATTTAATACGAAAATACAATAACACCTCTGTATGGGGGGGGGGGGGGGGGGGGGGGGGGGGGGGGGGGGGGGGGGGGGGGGGGGGGGGGAGGAGGCGGCGGCGGCGGAAACGAAGCTGCATATCATGTACATGTATATCACGGAAATTTCGTTCATCACATTGCGGTTGGTTCTGGTGCTCGAGTCGATCGATAAGCATGACAAAGTGAAAGGATCAGTTCTTTTTCAATAAAAAAATCCTAGGTGACGGCAGGTAGATGAAATGCACAAAACCAACTAAGTTGAAAGGATGCTACGAGAGCGAGTGGATGACGGGACCCGATTTAGTCAAATCCGATACATGGAAACGAGTGGTTTGTTTGTTCTTAAACGAAATCGAAACGGGGTCAACAACGATGCGTCTCGGGGGGTTGGGGTGGTTGGACAAAGCAATATAAAAGCAAAAGGAATAAGATAAGATTCCTCTCTGTAACAAAATAGCAGAACAGAATGTTTCTGCGTTGAACAAGCCAAACATACACACATATGCACTAGTAGGACATGAATAGCCATGGTAGCAAGATTGGCCCGTGGCAATCAACTAGCAACGCTGTAGTCCTCTGGCTCTTCACGTCTGTTATACGTGATTGATCACCATATTCATCGAGGTGAGGGTACACAGCAGTAGTTTGCGGAGACAGTGCGTTCACACATAATCGTCAACAATAAAACTGAAGTAACCAAGGTCGTCTCGATCACAACTGAAGTAACTCACCTTTCCTCGTTATGTGTGAAACCCCCATGGGAATGTCGTCCAAGCACTGTGACCGTGGGACACTGGTAACACTCTGATAACACTGGCAACACAAAAGTAAGAATATGTTATCACGCAAGGATACTAGATGATAGATATTCCTCCTCCGATGGTTGTTCTTCCGCCTAAACATACATGAAATGATTACAAGTAATCATGCCCACAAGAAGATATCCGTTCTGTAGTGGGATCCAATATGTGAACAGATTGTGCAGACATTAGACTGACAGTGGAACAGAGTATTTGATAAAAAACACAACGGATCGAGTAAATATGAATTCTGGTTTACTGGAACCAAATAATCTGTCCTAGACAGCCATCTGACTAAACTTGACAAGTAATGTCCAGAATTAACAAGGCTGTCCTAAATTGGGCTAGTCACACGTGGTTGATTCGTGTTTGTCATGGAAATTAAAACTCTGAGCATGTAGGGAAGACATTATCTACAAAACCTGGGCCACGAATTATAAATGACAACTAGTTTGGCCGTAAGATAAAGCTCAGTTCTTACAAAACTTGACATTCTGATCTGTACTTTATAAAGATAAGATGTTCACGTTGTACCACTGCTACATTTACCAAGCGGACAGTATACCCTTCGGCCTGCGCTTTGAAAGTCGTCCGAATTTTGGTCCGATACAGCTGTCTCGTAGGTCACACACCAACTTGGACCGGTTAGTATACAGTTACACCGCACAGTCATTTGAGTTTAATTTGGTGTTTACGGTAATCAGACTCGGTGAAGATTTAGTTGAATCCCTCTTTAAAACCAAGCAAGCCTTCGAACGAGTGTATCTCGAGAGTTGTGTCCTATTTGGATTCAAGAGGAACTTGTCATCCTGATATGTACTCGGGGACAGCCCCTGCTTGATGCGTCTCAAGAAAGGCAAAACTGGCCATACGCTGCTGGAAGGTTTTCAGAAACCCTACGAATAGCGCTACTTCAAAGAAAGTTGTTTTATTTTAGGTAAGTAGTTAGGCTTATTGCCATTTATGACGTTTTGCACCCTCAGAGCACTTTAGGTTATTCCACAAGTTTAGATTCCACAAGTTGGGCACTGAGTTTGGGAAGGTTTGCGTGCTTGGCTACTAGCTGGGACGGACTCCTTAGAAATGTTAAAGTCCTACGTTGAACAGAATAATACTATGCGCGCAATGAAAAAGGAGCAGCATGTAAGACCTCGATTGCTCTAAATCATCAAGCAAATTTACTGCTAAATATATCCATGATTTAAAAGGTTCCTCACTCCGGTTCTCCATTGTAGGCAGGAGCTAACGGATGGTATGCAAAGTTTGTGATTCTCGATCAGCACTGACCACTAATTCCGCTGACATTCATTTCTATCCACCACATTAACATAAACCGCCAGGCTTGCGTCATTTGCTAACAAGAAGCCACGAGTTGCCAGGTTATATACCCCGCACAGTAAAGATTTATCATGTCCAGCATTGTAAGAGAAAGAATAACGTGTGCATTTGGTCTTTTGTTCCCCACACCGATACCTACACCTAAGTGGTGGCTGATGTCTAATGATCCCAGAGTATATCAGTGAAGACTTCAATAGCATACTTTGGAACCATTCATGTGGCTCATCCCACTGATTGCGTACGCAATATTGAGAAGGATAGCTCTCTGCTTTCTTTAAACCAGGTCTTTTAAGCATACTTTTCAAATCTGTGGTCTGATCAGTGTGATCGGTATGTAAGGGCTTAATTCAATCAGTAATACATCTGATTAATTGGTCGTTGTCCCTCGATAACCGATCTAAATGGTTATGAAGATTTATTGCACACAAAACGAACTAATTTTCGTAGTAATCTGGTATGGCGACATCATTTGCACACAGGGGTTAAATTCAGTTTGCATGGATCGATATCATTTTAAGAAAAACCTGCAGACACTACAATCAGTTGAATATAATGTTAACACCACTCTCAAATACAGATTTCGCTTAAGAAAATGATTCTCAAAATATTTCAGTGTTAGATAATGTGTAAATAATATTTGTGCAACTAGTTCCTATCCGAGTAACTTGAAGTTAAATGAACTTCTGCCAAAATGAAGGCTTAACAAGAACAACATTACTCTCAAGCCGAAATTAGTCTCCACACTACATCCTTGTATCATCTGTTACCACCTATATTTACTATCAAACAATAGCTTGTGAAATACAACCAAAGCCATCACGTGACAAGTGGCATAACGTTTTCACGACTTGAGGAATAATGTGGTACTAACAGAAAGTCTTTCAACCTGAATTTCTCATCTCTTGTTTACAGGTATGACGTGCATCTCACATACTCACAGATTAGATGGAAATGGCTATGAACTATTCCATTTGCCAGCATCCAACGTGCCAGTGTACACGTTTAGTGGTTGATGCCAGCGGCTGTTATGAGTCTTCAAATTATCGGGTGCACTATCGCCAGTGGCGAAAGTCCATCGGGCTTCTGTTGTTAAACAGCTTGTAGCACAGATGTGGCTTCAGCACATCCATCCATTTTTCGGAAACCCACCTTTTGAGTTCTCCAGATCTGAGAGACCTTCCTACTTGAATGCAGGTATCTTAGAATAAACTTTGACCACGAAGAAAGCAAAAGCAATTGGCTGCTAATTTCTAGGATCAACTCGTACCTCACTCGCCATACTGTGCGACTTGCTGAGACCTCATCAACCACCAAAAGATTCAGGTTTTGGGTTAGGACTTCATCACTCATTTTTTGAGCTCAGTTGTCGTTCTCTTATCTACGACGAGTGCTGCGGATCCCACAGACGCGGATGCTATTTTTAGTGCTTTCAAATGTCTTTTTTAGCAGAAAACAAGCCGTGTTTCTAACATGGGATAGAATTATATACGTGTAATTTTCCCTCAAAAACACTTGTGACGAGTGTCCAAAACTTCCATCAGGGTGCTGGTTGAATCTGAAACATCACCTTCCACGATCCATAAAGACTCAAGTTCACCGTTCTTAGATTGTAGCCACCATGTAGTGGAATAACTTTCTTACTCCTTCTTACTCCTCCACAGCTTTCTGGTAAGAAGTTGCACTCAATGCGGTTTACCCAAGATTGGCTGTTCGAACATCCAAAGATAAGGATCCTCTTTTATTCAGTCGCATAACCTGGTGTCATGATGCCACGCTATAAAATAAATAGAGTATTTTCTCGTGAAACCAAAATCGTGTGCCACTGGACTGCGATTTTATCTTATTTCTCAAAGCAGCTTTTCCAGCTAATCTATCTTATGGTGCTGATGCTGATTTTGTAAGAGGAAAGACGGTGTGGGGATACATTACAAGGGTTTTGTATCATTATTATTCGTAGCGTACTCAACGTGGCCGTCACTCACTAATCACGAACGTTGACAAATAACATGATCTGGGCAACATCTATCTAATGATTCCCAAACAGCGCAGAACCACTGGCGGCTACCAGCAGACTTCTGCCAACCCTTCTATACTACTAGCAGGAACGACCTAATTTGCGACAACCAACAAAGGGTGCCACATTTAATTTGATATAGTGCTAGGCACAGTTGCACGTAAAAAAAGTTAAACGACATCGCTCAAATACCCGTCGATAGCTGGTTCAGCTGTCAGTCGACATGTTAAAATATTTTGTTCATTTGCCATTTATACACACTGTTTTCCTGCGCAGATTACTAACCCACATTGGATCCCTATGCACTGCACTAATTCACTTAGGTCAGTTTGTATAACTAATCATGTGTTATGCTATTGTTTATAAACAAAATCCAATTTCTCTAGGAAATTTCTCTTCGAACATCAAGGGATATACTGTTTTAAAACCGCAACTGAAAGATAAACTACAATACCATATTAAAATGCATTTCAAGATGTAGAAAACCGTCTGCGGCATCTAAATTTCTCAGGAGGACGGCCCCGC
>CM030375.1:2581493-3091150 GCA_003604175.2 Clonorchis sinensis | reverse complement strand
AAACATCATAAACAAGAGATTCAACTGGGTTCCAGATGAGTCTCTCGCAAAACCAAATTTGTTTGCAAATGAGTGTACTTCGCTAAATATTGTAATCTTTTGAATGCAGTCTACCAGATTATTCCATCAGTTTGGTTCATAAACTTAAAACAAAACTTTTGTACATATAGGCAGGTGGTTTTTCCTAGTCTTAGCCCAATATCTGAATTGGGGGATGCTCTGAAAGGTGCCTTATTTTAAGCTGTCTACACCACGTCCAAAAATTGAACAAACACTGTTCGCAGGTACTCTATTAGACGAAATGAATTTGTATCCATCTGTGAAATTTACAGCTTATACCTCGAATAAAATATCGCACACACACACACATTTAATACGAAAAATACAATAACACCTCTGTATCAGAGACAAGGAATGGAGACCGTGATATCGTTCTCTTTTTTCGAAGGGGGGTTCGGGAGGAGGCGGCGGCGGCGGAAACGAAGCTGCATATCATGTACATGTATATCACGGAAATTTCGTTCATCACATTGCGGTTGGTTCTGGTGCTCGAGTCGATCGATAAGCATGACAAAGTGAAAGGATCAGTTCTTTTTCAATAAAAAAATCCTAGGTGACGGCAGGTAGATGAAATGCACAAAACCAACTAAGTTGAAAGGATGCTACGAGAGCGAGTGGATGACGGGACCCGATTTAGTCAAATCCGATACATGGAAACGAGTGGTTTGTTTGTTCTTAAACGAAATCGAAACGGGGTCAACAACGATGCGTCTCGGGGGTTGGGGTGGTTGGACAAAGCAATATAAAAGCAAAAGGAATAAGATAAGATTCCTCTCTGTAACAAAATAGCAGAACAGAATGTTTCTGCGTTGAACAAGCCAAACATACACACATATGCACGCACGCACGCACGCACGCACGTGCGCACACACATACAAATGGCGCGCGCGGGAAGAAACACGGAGGTAGGGCGTGGACACGGAAAATTCTTTTTCCAAGTTAGTTCTGGAAACGATTAAGTCAGATGCTGTCGGCGACTGCTATCCTCGAAAAATTCTTGTGTATACGCTGCCCAGTTTACGGAGAGCATTCACTTGTTCTATCCTGGGTCGGTTCAAAATCGAGACTGCCTTGTTCACAGTGAGGTTGTGGGAAGATAGCCAATCAGAGTGCGGGAAGGGTCTTCGTTGTGGATTAGTTACACACAGTGGACGATTGGCGGTTGATCGACTGTCGTGGTTCAATTGTGAGTGAGGCTTGGTATGTCTGTTCTTCGTCCAGTAGCCGAGTTGGATCCAAGAGGTAGTCGGTTACCTATGAAGGGAAGCATAAAACAAGCCTCGGGAATCATCACTTAAGGTCATCATGATACCTCGTCACCTAAGGTATCCTGTCGAAATTCGAAATGTAAAATTCAACTGATCCATCTTATCTAACGGATTACGCCTTCCGATTTGATCACTCATATGGATTAATGTTTAACTTTCGCTATAGTTCTCCGACAGCCCACGACCGGTTTCGCCCTTCTTGGGGCTCATCAGGTAGGCAGAGTCCCCGAGTTTCCGTCAACCTTATGTTCTAATTGAACCCAAATTGGACTGTTTTTCGAGAAATACACTCATTTGCAAATCAATTTGGTTTTTGCGAGAGACTTATCTGGAACCCAGCTGAATGTCTCGTTTGTGATGATTTCAGGCAACCTTAGGAGTAGCGCATTACGAATATACACGCATCGCGATATCTCCAATATCGTAGCAAGTGAAACATGAGGCGGCCTGGTGCAGCACATTCACTTGCCTAGAAACATCACAAACGAGAGATTTAGCTGGGTTCCAGATGAGTCTCTCGCAAAACCAAATTTGTTTGCAAATGAGTGTATTTCGCTAATTTCGCTATAGTTCTTATAGTGGTCAGTACTCAAGGACTGCTCATGGGTCTCATCTAAGACAAGTAAATTTGATCACACTGGGATTACAACAGCACCTGTCTTTTTGCGCCGTGATTACACCAAGAGTAGTTGGAATGGAAGGGTTTCAGGCCAGCAGATAGTGAGGTTCTTTGAGACAATTCGCGGAATTTACTGTGTGTAACATAGTACTCATAAGGTTGCTGAAAACTCTCCGACAGCCCATGACCAGTTTCGCTCTTCTTGGGGCTCATCAGATTGGCACAGTCTATCATAAACGAGAGATTCAGCTGGGATTTAGGTGATTCCCTACCAAAACCAAGTTAGTATACAAATGAGAGTATTTGATGAAGCCAGCAGTGGGCTGTCGAACAGTTTTTATCAACCTTATGAGTGGTGTATGGTGCGCTATGGATTCTCAGTCAAACTGACACTGCGATTACAAGTAAATCAATCCAATAGCTCTATATGGCGGGACAGAAACCAGGTATTGGTGAGGTTAGTGAGGCCATCTCAGCCCAAGGTGGCGGCAAACTAGTAATGCTGACCACCTTTCGGGATTATGCTGCGGATATTCGTATGCTGAATACTTTTCATTGGAAAAAGTGGGCCGTCAAATATATGCTTGAAGCACAGACTCTAAACTCCCACTTCATTGAGAAGTGGTTACCGCTCCCTTGTGTTGACCAATTCACACTGCAGTCTGACTGAGAGTTCTTGAGTCCCAATAGCACACACACCATCTGTAAGATACTATGGTACCAAACCAGGGTGGGTGGCTAACTTTAGGACGGACACGAAGAACCATCAAACACAATGTATTCCGGACACTTACTGAAGGCAAGACACTATAATGTGAAAATTATGGGTCGATCAATGTTATAGCGCTAAGGGTGCTGATCCCCAAAATGTGCCCAATTGTCCCTTGGATCGCTAGTTAATCCGAAAATTCAAACCATGCTGTTAAATCTGATCTGGGGCAAACACGTAAAAGCTAAGTTCCAAAGGCGGTTGAACAAGAAGGAACTTGTCCAATTGTTGAGGGTTGATGCAAACCAAAAAAGCCACACAGAGAAAGTGGCAGTAACGTTCATGATTCAATTAGGTTGCCACCAGTTCTAGGTGTGAGGATCCCGGGTAAAAGGCATACGCATGCACTGGGCGTTCCCGTCGAGCTAAGGGACATAGTGAATACGCGGAAAAAACAAGCTTTTTGCAAACTACTGGATGGAAAATTCAGATGTCAAGGATATCTGTTCAGATCACTCAAGCAAGAAAGCGAAAACCGAGGGAAATGACTGACGTCTTCTATGGTGTCAGGGTGGAAAAACAGTGAGTGAGTTTCCCACTGGAAAAGATCAGCATCCACCAGCTCCAACGCATCCGGTGTAAAAAGCAAGTGTCCTAACACTTCCCGTCAACTGGATTAGAACTACAAAGTTTCATCGTCTTTGCGGATACTGAGTTGTGTGTGCCACACGGACCTCTACGGAGACGCACTGGTATTGATCCTGATGAGAGCTGAAATAACTGTATAGTTCTTGGTTAGTTTAGAACAAATTGACCTGATTTGTGGAGCGAAGTATCATACAATCCATTAGAAACCATATATCGAGGCATTAGGATGCAGTTCTTCCGTGATGTTGTTTCACCCCACATTGGTGGCGGGCATTTAAATATCAGTGAGTGAATGGTGACGATGCTAATGCTGTTCAAAATAATGGAAAAAAGTAGATTATGTTGGTAACGGTGAAGATGGCGACCACGACGACGGCGAAGATGAGGACGACGACGAGAAAGTTACTTGAACTTTTCTGAGCCTAGCTCAAAAGATGGCTTGCTCTGAGAGTTTCTCCAAAGATGACTTTAGAAAAGTCAATCAAGTCCACTTTTTCCGGAAGGATGGATACAACTATGTCATCAAGGTACTATTACACGTCAAGGAATCGTGAATCACAGAGAGACACTCACTTCTCTTCTATGAGTTATCAGGTACGGCGTCTGATGGTACTGTTGTATTACACGAATAACGTGCGCAATCTGTGACAAGTGAGAGAGAGAGAGAGTTATCAAGGCTGGAAAAGTGAATGGACCATGAACAGTCTACATTTAGGAATACATGCCTACTGAAATTGCTCATTTTTTCCAACCGTTATAAGAAACAATGGTTCATTTAGCCATCTTCCTGTGACAAAATGCTATAACTTGTCCCGTTTGTTGGAAGCCCGAGTGTTTGGTCCAACCAGAATTTTGAGTTTTTTTATGTTGGAAGCCCGAGTGTTTGGTCCAACCGGAATTTTGAGTTTTTCGGTTCAATTTTAATCGAGTGCAATTTTTTCGTAGATTCTTCAAACTCACGGTCTCTTCCAATGGTCTTTCTGATCATACCGACCCTCGTGTAAGTGAGTGATAATGCCTGGCCTGGTCGTCATTACTAACGGTGCACGCCTTGGTAATGGTCCGAAGGTGAAGCCACTTGAGACTGGTACTTTGATGGGTTGGACCAGGTGGTCCAGTTTAGGACCCCTGTAAATGGTCGAGGTGGGGATAATCCTGCACACTCTGTCACCACAATGTCCAAACTGGTGCAGTGACTACTACTCAGCATAACACCAAGTCAGCCAAACATTGTGAACTGGAACAAAGAAACTGGACCGACATTCCTTTGTTAGTAACAAATTTATGTTCAAACGGTGGCTAAATTACGCACAAACTGATTCTGAAGGAATGGACAGGGTAGATTTGCTAACGGAAAGCCTATCATCTGTCAAGATCCCATATAAGTGCACCTGGCACCTTAACTCTACCCGGTAAGCATGCTGTTACCGCCTTTCGAAAATCGTCCAAAAAATGTCCATCCTAAAAAGTAGTGAGACACTGCGCAAATGCTTTTTCATCCACAATTCACTCTTTTTTGACCAGGACCCAAAATGCAATTGTTTGTAAACGATTTTAGTACTACGTATGTACTATGGATTTTCGGGCAACCACGGAACCTTTCCCTATTTTGTATACATGTGATGTAGCTAGGTTTCTCTGGACAGAAAATAGGCACCAAACTCTCCTGCCAAAATGAACCTAGAGTGTGTACCGCATTGATTTTACCTGGCCGAATAGCGAGCTACAAAAATGACCTTGCGCTCACATAGATATGAAATCATTCATTATGAGGCCCAGGATACTTCAGTCGAGAAGATCACGCGATGTGCTATCGACTTATCAAGTAAGACAACGTGAGTAAATATAAGTCACATGTTTGGATGAACAACGTTCTGGCAAATGTCCTAATCGACATAGATGACTTCCACTAAAAAAAAACAATAATCTAACTTGTATTTCCTCAGCGATGTTTCTCGATTGACGGGAGGCACAATGTACTTGGCATGTTGCATCCCAAGCACCATAGGGGTATTGTACAAGCGAGCTAATTCAAAAATTTCCACTTTCTCGTCTCAATTCGGTTTGAAGTATGTTGTTGATGTTGATGTTTGTCCAACATTGTATGCGATGATTACATCCTTGCTAACTACCATTGTAAGCGATCCAAACTACTTAACTAATAATAAGTAGGAGGAATTCTATTCGGGTACACCCAGACGTGGGAAATTAGGCTGTAAGCCCTGGAGTGACTTGCCCGGGAACCGTTCAAGCTCTTCAGCAGCGATTTCCCTTCGAGCGGCTTTGGTTTTAAAAGTGGTAAATTAGTGAGCTTTATCACGCCGTAACAAAGTAGTTGCTGTTAACTTTAACCCTAGCAAGTCACTTTTACGGATTCGTGGGTAAACGTTGGTGTGACCTGTTATTTTTTCCAGAAAAATCATGACACTTCACAACGACCCACAAGTATGGCGGCACCGCACGTGAGAACCGGACAGTCTAACAACATCCTGAGTAATGTAAATTGTAAAATCACTTGGTTGTGGTCAGCTATGGTGAACCTATGGGTCTGTAGCAGAAGTGTCCTTGTTAGAGGGAACGACCTTGGCATGAAGGGACGTTTGAGGTTAGGAATATATTCCCGTTAATGTGAAATGTAACGTCGTGATACCGCAGAAGACCCAGGACAGAGTTGTATTCATTCTTCCTCCATTCTAAAGAGCTTCCTTATTGAGGAACGTCGATGCAGCCTACTGTCTGATCATTCCGGCGCTGTCGGAAGTTCGCACAGTAGTGCAATGTCCTGGGGACAAGGTTGCGTCCTTGGCCCAGTGCAGTGATTGATTCGTTGAACTCAGTGTCAATCACAGTTCAGCCGATCGTGAGCTTCTGTCTCATTGACACACTTCAAGAACCCCAATGGGATTCCTTGGGTTATCAGCTTGTTCCCAACGTATATGATCAAAACAACCACAAGGGCGGCTATCTGGAAACCTAAGTCAAAATCCTATGGTCCGGTTAGAATGTGACTCACCATTCGCATTTTGCAAAAATTTACCAAGTTGCTCTCCGTTACGTTCAATGCACCCTCTTCGATGAAGGACAAGTCGGTCAGGTACATTCCCAAGTAAGGTATGCACGGGGGATCACACCTGGAAGTGGAAAATGGAATCACACACCAAATGAAAGGAAGACGACCTTTGCTGCGGAGTTGTCTATTTGGGAACGCCAACTTAACAGTTACAGACTATTGAACAGGGGAGAAAAACTCTCATATGCATCTCGTTTACAAAACTGAATATCCACCTTCTCCTTGAACGCGTCTTCCTGAACTTTTCCGGATATTCATTGACTGTTACTCAAATACAGGCAAATGCTACAAAGAGACCCTACAATTTCCGTAACAGATCTCACTTTTCAAGAGACGCAAAGCGGATTTACGAGAAGACGTACTACTCACATGCCTTATCAGTAGTATCCACCGTTACACACCTTCCCCCTTTAAAGGTCGTCCGCATGCCACCGTTGTTCATTTACCTTCGTCAGGTCGGCTTCAGCAGCGGGTCTACTCGGCCGCCCTTCGGGTGTATCATGCCACTTACGAAGCTGCGTCCCATTTACTCTTTGCGATCCCCGACCGTCTTGAATTGTATAGACGTTCCCCCGGCGGAACGGACCTTGCCATCGACTTCCCAGCTTCCGTGACCCCCCCTCGTGACCCGTGGAAAGAAATAGATTAGCACGATATATTTGTAGTGTAATTTGGGCGGGTCTCAAGGCTTTTTACTCTTTTCCGGACTAAATCTATCACCAATAACAAACCTCTAGTGACTAAATTCCCTCACATAGGTCAGTTTTGAAGTTTAAAACTCTTGTTCAATGGACCCATTTTTGTCACCATGTATCGTGCTAAATGATCATCAGTTGTCCTCTAGGAATCCATTTCATTCCTCAACTCGTGTTTTGGGTGGTAATCGCTCACCTGTGTAGAGCTTCACGCATGGATTTGAACCGTCCGTCCGAGGCGACCAACATTTGCAATCGATCGATCGACTGTTTGGTTTGTTTGCTCACACGCTCCCAGGTGCGCCGCAATCGATAGACTGAACTGTTAACCAGGGCCGCGCAGATTTGCAGCACACCATTATAGTTTTGGAGACAGCGACAAATGTTGGCTATTTGGACCCATTTGTCAATACACATGACACGATCGTTTAGCTCCGTGCGAGAAACGATTTCCGACACGACAAGACGACTAACCTGAAGCGAAGAAAATATCAGGATTAGTTAGATTCTTTACCAACAGCAGAAGTTCAGCCTTAGAGCTGTTTGACTTGAGATGACTTTGAGGGTAACGTTTTTGATTTTCAACTTTTTTAAATGTGCCCTTTGTATTGACAATTCGACTAAACAATTGGATATGTCTACTGGTATTGTAAGCGTGGAACGCCATATGACAAATCTCCCGTGGTTGTTGAAACTTGGAGTGCTATGCACGGTTGGTATCCGAATCTGATTTGGCGGTCGGCATTCGCCCGCACACATTAGGAAGCCACAGAAGATTTGTGCGAATCCACCTATGGTTCTGAGCGCATCTTTTCGTGCCGATGTCAACCCGAGGGACTAACATCAGCAAGCGAGTTGGTAGGGGACGCCTGCAAACCATCAGCCAGTCCACAAATGATAGCATGGCAGGGGGCACCGGCATTGGTAATCCGTGTCATCGAGGTACAAGTTTCATCCAATTCAACGAGTGACGTTGAGTTTTCATTCGGACTGCAAACATTTTTTCACGATGAGGACAAGCTAATTACCAAGCTTGGTGAGCAAGCCGACTGCCACCCGAGTAACAGCCAATATATATATATATATACATGTATATGTATGTGTATGTATACCACACCTCCGCCTCTCGACTTTCGCTGTCTAGGCTTGGGTAACCTGGCAGTATCCGAGCCCTCGTGCTTCCTTTGGGCGGCATGGCAGCTAGGCTCTGAAAGGGTGTTACAGCTGAAAGATTACATTATATATACATATTCTTATGCTTGGGTACCAGCGACTTGGCTGATTACTATAAATGTTTCTATCATGGGCTTAATACATGGGGTTCATTTGAAATCTTGCTACGCACTAAGGAAGATAAACTGGTCAGTAGAACAGGAACCAATGATGTTTCATGTCGAAATGGCTTAGATGGAACATAACTGTTCCCCACAAGATGCTTTTTGAAACAGCAGTTGCGCGATTGTTCACTCGAAAACCAAACCGAAAGGGAAATTTTGTCGGAAAGCTTATCCAGTGTCTGAATTGCTTTATACCCGTCCAAAAGCTGAGCTATATGATCGAGGGAGATCTTCCTGTCTAGGAATAGACTCAGACTTAAGCGGTCATCAGCCAAATTCTATACACAATGTGTAGTGCAGTGGTTCAACAGTTCAAACAGGCTTTCCGTCTCTTATTCGCAGAATTCTGTTTAACTGCATTGGAGTCATGGCGCACTATGGTTGGGCTCGCAGATGATTCAGCATACTGTCTGTTGTATGGTGGGCTGGCCGTCTATTGGTGACGCCTGCATCGGGCCTGCCAGACTACGCGATAAGGAGAAGACAGAGAACTCGGGACGCGGCCGTTTTGTCAGGACAAAACATACAGAGGTTCTGCGCAAATATATAGGATGACTAAATGGCCAGTTATGGTCGTTCACTTGTTCGTTCCGTACAGCCAATCGCGGTGTTCCGGTCGGGATCTATTTCAGCTCCACTCGGCTGGCGTATGTTGCTAAGCCGTGTTTGTTGAGCTCCGCCAACGCAGCTGCTCTCCGAAAAGTGTGGTACCGCTGCTGACCTTGGGAATGCGTCATTCTCTGCACATTCGCTTTTTTCATGTCTGGACCCGTCCTGACACTGTCTTGTTTGCATTTAACGCTATGATAGTCTATTGCGGAATCATATTCCGGCTACTTTCACCTTCATTCCGCTGTATTTGGAAGGCTTGATGATTTCATCCGGGAAAAAAGGTCGATGACAATATTTTCTGGCTAAAAATCCCGACACAGTCCCACCAGTCACCGACAGGCCCCGGTGACATCCCTCGAAACTCAGTATGTAGTGGTTCGTTCCCTGTTTCCCATTGTTGTTACTTGCCCAAACCCCTTGAATTGTGCAATCCGGGTGATTCAGCGGTTTGCCGTGTCAAAATTAAATGAACCAAAAGGACTGTCATCAGCCCCACTGAAAAATCGACCAGGGTTATCAGAGCACCCGAGCCAAGAACTATTACCGATGACTTTCACTTACGCAAAACACATATCGACTTGGACAATCAGAATCCCCACTTGTTCACAGAATATTCAACTAGCAACAAGATGCGCTCGTGGAATTTTACGGAATCATTAAAATGCCCATGAAAGGGAGAGACAGTCTTTACTGCACACAGCTTACGCTGGGCACCGTTACCGCCCCACAGAAACCTGTTTCCCTGTATCAAACATTGGTTGAACTCGATGTAATAAGCGAAATGCATTCTAGTCAACGCTTTGCTAAGTTCCACCGATACTGCAACTGGTTACTGAAGTTGCATCCTACCGAATAGCCTAGAATCAATTTATGGTTGAAGGTCTTTGTAAAAGACGACGGAAACGCGTATCTCCATTCTTCCGGTTAGCTGGCAAATAGTAGTGCGACAAAATAGCGTTTGATCTTCTCAGCAGTATCAAACAAGCATCTGTTGGTGGCTTCGGAACACTGTGGGTTCTGTTCAGTCTGCATCAACTTAAATTTCGAGTGAACCACAGTCCCCAGGTTGCTGTGAGCCAGCCTGCCAAAGACCACAGCTGCAATAGACCACTAGAAGTGTGAAAACACATGGAGTGTGAGTAGTGTAAGAAGGGCAACGGACTTGTGTGTACTTGTGGAACTGAGTAGTGGCTTGCAGGGGTTGGCTCCCGAAAACGCAACATACGTGACTGCATTAGATTAGATAAGAAATAGCTGCAGATATAGACTAGCAACCTTAAAAAAATGCAAAAGTGACAAACAACCTGAGGAAAATTGGTGACTGAGAGATGGAAGAAATAACAGGGACTCAGGATGAAGTTTGAGTTCAGCTCAGTTGAGGCACTTCATTTTAACAGCTATAAATTACGTACCAAGAATACAATGGTTCCAGTTGCTGCAGTTTCGGTCACCAGAAAATGGGGTGGCGAGAGAGATATAAACAAGCACTCGGAGTGATGACGTAATCACTTGATTCATCTTAAATCGGTCTAGTTAGTTGGGAGGACAGGAAACCGGACAGTTACACATTAAAAGCTATGACTTTTACGCAGGACCACCAGTGACTTCGCGAACGGGTCCTGTCTGTCAGTGTCACTAATCGTTATCGAGTTCAGTCCAGGGGTCCTCCTCCAGGGAGACGACAGTTGTCAACCCCACTGAGTTTACTGGTTAGTGTTTTCATACTACGTTGCGAGGTCATAGACTGTGCACTGGCATTCGAAGTACATATCCTACCCAGCGTAACCTATGAAGCCTGAGTAGTTCATCCACCTCAGAAGAGATCCTTGTTTCTAAAACCACTGGCCTACTTCCGAAATGCTAGTCGGCGCTTCCACCAAACCCTGCCAATACTTCACAGACACCGACAGTCAAATGCCGAGAGTTTTTTCACATCATCTCTGCATAGAAGCCACGTTTCTCATCCATAAGCCAGCATGGATCACACTGTTGCAGTAGGTACAACAAAATGACGTCACACCGGTACCATAGATATCGGAGGTTAGCAAAGGCATTCCTAGCCTACCGGATTCGAGAAGCGATCTCCTATACTGGTGGTCCACCGGAACTTATAGAACTGCCTAGGTAAGCATGCTTATCTAACACGTCGACTGCTTGGTTGCAAGCATGAGGTTTGATCCCACCCAGTCTTGTGGTAGCACTTTTAGGGGAGGAAGCGCATACCGAACCGTGCGGCAGGATTATTTAGATGATTTAAAAAGTTTTGCGATGATCTAAATCAAGAAGATCAACATCGTCTGCACAACCAGTATCCGTAAGCGAATGCTCTGCAAGCGTTTCAGTCTCCCAGGTATAAGAGGCACTTAACTAGCAGCATAGGAATAACAAGGTCAAGGCTTCCACGATAAAATGCATATCGCCAGGTTTTAAGCGAAACTCATCACTTATCTGACCGCCAATGTTTCCTATTTAACTGGGTGTGAAAAACCATTTTCTGAGAACACTAACGTTGGGAGTAGTGGTTAGTATAGGGGAGATGATAGAGGTGACCGGTAGACCTATTATCGAGGAGGCGACTAGATATTTCCTCTAATGTATGCGTCAACTTGTGTGCAGTGATTATACTTCCCACTTTGTCGCCTATTCCAGTCGGACACAGTCACTTCTGATGAGTGGCAGTGATTTAATCGGGCCCAAGAAACATCCGACAAACTACAGAGGGTGTATCGAATTCAAGAGGTGCCATCATAAACATTGGTGAAATGATTCTTGCGTGTTCTGTCACTTCTAGTCGCTTTTGCTTTCAGTTTGGGACTGTTTGAAATACACCAGCCGACTAACCACCGTTCTTCCAGAATCACGAACGGAAACATCTGAATAACAAGCAAAAATCTACCCTAAGTCGTTCAGTCAACCACAGATTTATTGTAGCGAAACAACTCGGGCCATGTTTCAAGTCACTAATCAGACAGAGGGACGGACGACGAGACAGACAGATAATAGAAAGAGACAGACGGATAGATATACGGACAGACAGACGGACAGGCAGACAGACGGATAGACAGAAAGACAGACAGATAGACAGACAGACAAACGGACAGAAAGTTGGTAAACAGGTATGCAGGAAATAACACAAATACGACCTAATACAGGACTCACCTCATTGAATCGCTTGCAAACCAACAACACATGTTTTGACTTTTCCTCTTTGTTCGGCTTCATCCAAGACTGATTGAGAAGTTCTCTGCAAAGACAAGCGGGGAAGAGCCTTGTTGAATTGTGGAAAGTGCAGATCTGCATTTGGTAGAGTTGATTCGTATTTGGATAGTGTTCTCACGAACAATGGTCCGTTCCAGCTTGTCCACCAGTTAGACCCTGAGTCCAAACGGAGATGTGCACCGGTCCAGATCCGTATATTTTGTTCCGTTCAACAAGATGCCGTTTCCGTACGTCTCAGTTGATTATAGTCCTGTATCCTTACTGGTGTCTCGTAGTTTACACCGCCTCACGGTTTGCTTAGCTAGTTTTACTTTCTGAACTGTGCCCAAAGTCTTACCATGAGCGTGTCGAACTCCATTTTTTTAAAAATTGGGTCTTGCATTTTTTTTCGAATTCGCGTATTGGTCAAACTCAACTCAATGATTTTGCCTGAAAACATGGCCTCCGTAGACACCATCGGAGTATCTTAAATGATTTGAGGTACGTTCGTGAAACACACTCCTTTACACAACAGTTTGGTTCGTAAAGGAAACTCAAATGGCTCTCAGCTGATGCTCTCGTTTATGTAATTCTCCAATTGAATGTGCTGCACAAAGGGGCTTCATGGTCCAGTTGGTATTATACTACTCATAAGATTACTGAAAACTTCTCATCTCGAATTACGTCCAATCAGGTAGAACGCAGAGTTGGCGGAACCTAGGAGAATGAGCCTACTTGATGAGCCAGAGGAAGAAAGGCAAAACCGGTTGTGAGCTGCCGAAGAACTCTGAGCAACCTTCGTAGGAGCATCCAAACGATACCAGACATTTGGGCAACCGGACTGTGTAGCTTCTGCAGTCTTGGTTTCGACGTCCCACTCGTACCATTGGTTCTACGTGGTCCTAATTGCTGTCACACGTCGCAGCACTGGTTATCTTAGTAGAGCCGATGACGTTCCTTGGGCAAGCTTTTCTGAGCAGCGTTGTTACGCTCTTCAGGCCTACAATGTAACAACTCCAATGTTTTCACAGATGTGAGCTACGTCGAGCGCTGTGATGGCCTAAGTTATGGGAAGGCAGTTGTAAGGTCATATACCATCCAGGCATGGAGAGCTACCAACTCCCTGCAAGTTCCCTCTCTAGTCAATCAGCTGTGTTGATGTGTTTGTACTCTGTAGTAGTATTTTTACCGTTATTAGTCAACGCGACGACCTATTTCTTGCTTGTACAACCACAACGCTCCTCTGTCAACCCAAGCGCTACAGGCCATCTGCTCAGTAACCAAAAGTGTCCTGAAATTCGTGGTCTACACCAGTACAGATTACGAGTCAAAAGCATTTCAAAACAGCAGCGGTGATCACACGTTTCCAACGAGCCTGGTTAACAAACTGTTCGAGAAGTTTCCCAAACGCTTTTACTCTTTTACCAAACACGAAACGCAAATGAGAAGACATCATCACCACCAATTGCGGAGCTCCAGGAAGTTCGCGATTAGGCGCATAGAGTGTCTACTGTTTCAGACCGTAATAACATTGGGCCACTCGAAATGCCCGTGTTGGTTGTATACCAAAACTGCTATGTTAAGGGGTTGCTTTTCTTCCACGTATGCGTGTGAGTTATGTAGACACAAAGTCCATAACTTTTTCATGACTATCTATCTGGAGCATGCTTCCACAGAAACATTCTGGGGAGTCACATTTTGAGGGTTTGCAAAGGAGTCGAAAAAGCTACCCCGCTTTTCCTGTAGTTTGTCTTCACACAACTGGATAGCGCCCTGCTTTACTGATTTGCAGGATAAAATACGGTTCTACTCTCGATCAATATGCCTGGAACACGTTTACTGGATTTTGGCTTAGAACCAAAAACAAGCTATCTTTTTTATTTTGTAATATGGCTCAGTAAACAATGTTTCATCTTTCTGGGGTTTCGTTGTCGAAATTTAAGGGTGCATTCCAAGGAGAAAATAAACAAATCTTCGTTGAATTCAGATGTAAATTAATCAGCAACCCTGTGAGTAGTGTATTACGCCCAGTTTATGTGGACTTTATCATCATCGTTAAATGTGACGGGTTCAACAGACAGAATGGATCACAGTTGAACTTATATCATATTCACAGGCAGTTTCTGAGAGGCTGTTTACCGCATAATTTCCTGGTGGATAGTCCATCAGCAAAGATAGTTCGGAGTAGGAATGGACCGAATTTGGAACTTACTCGCTTCGGATTGAACGGAATATCTGGAAGTCGAGAAGGGTCAGTTGTTCAGATATATCCAGGGCTGACAGCGTGTCAAAATTTTTTTCCGACGGGATCTACAGGAAATTGACAAGACGTATTCTCAGGATAGTTGAGAGATATTCATATTGCAAAGTCATAATAACAGCACAGTAGCATAGTGTTGCTGCTCGGCGTTTGCGTACTTAATCCAATGGCTTGGTTTGCCCTCCACGTGAACATCGGGTAAGCTCAGCTGGTGGCGTCGTAGACTGTCACTGCTGGTCCTTGGTTTGTCGTTCCGTCCACGATGATAAATCCTATGGTACCACAGGTTGAGATGGACTTTAGTGGACTTAAGGGAAGATTGCTACAGCTGTATTTACAGAGTGGTCACATGCGCTTCCACAAGGCCTAGCTAGGATCTGCCTACTTGCGACCTGTGACCCTTTCGCGATCCACCAAAACGACATGGTACTCGCTTGTTTCGAGTACCTCGCCTCCGGACAGCCGGTCATCAAAAGTGTCAGATCATTTGTAAGTAGTTTATACCAATTTACACGCAACTTCGAATAAAATTACAATGAGAGCCCATAGGGGTCTCAGCAATAGGGTGCGAGAGCATGTGTCCCTTTAGTCCGAAGTTACCTTTCCCAAAATATCGGACCGACTTCAGGAAGGGTCATCTGTAGCCAGTTGACCATTTGGTTGAACTTTCTTCGCCACGGAGATCAACCAAAGCCTTCGCTATTTTTGTACAAGTAACTTGACATGGTACTCAAGCTGCCTATGTGACGCAACAGATACTATTTTTTGTCCAATCTTCTGGCCTATGCGACCCGTAATCAGGTGAAGTACCGTATTCTGACTGTTGCCATGATACCCATTTTTCCGGTTACTGGCCGTCATACGAAGTGTTCACACCTACCAACCTCGTTATTTGCACTTTCGTACTAAAACTTTTGAAGGGAACTGGCTCAATTCAACGAGATACCGCATTTTGTTGAATGCATGCTCACGAAAACTCACCAGTACTGTATCAGACACGAAGGAAACTCACTTGTGTTGGGGTAAGTATACTATCAAGATTGATACGGTTTTCCACAAGCTGATCACAGAGCATTTGTCTCAAAAGTTGTCCGGCTGCCTTTTGGTCATTGGGAAGCAACTGAGGACAGGTGACAAGCGATTCTAGCAAACTCTTCATTTCTTGTTTCAACAGAGCATCACAGTCGAAATCCTGCGGAACGAGAAAGGGATAAAACTGACAACAGTATGATTGTAAAGTAAAGGGGAGTAACTTAAGTGTTCAGTTTTATCTTCATATCACCGTAAGCGAATCCGCCAGTTCGACGGAGGGGGACACAAAGGTATTCCATAAAGCTGTTTGTTAATTTATAAGCAACTAGATAAGCTGCAGTCTTCTTGAACGAGAAAGGGATAAAACTGACAACAGTAGGATAGTAAATTAAGGGGATATAACTTAACTGCTCGGTTTTGCCTTTATATCACCGTAACCTAAGCCGCCAGTTCGACGAAGGGGGACACAAAGGTATTCCATAAAACTGTTTGTTGATTTATAAGCAACTAGATAAGCTTCAGTCTTCTTAGCCTGCTTAGAATTGAAACACAAGCTTTGTTTCAATCGACATTTCGTCCCACAAATGAAGCTCACCCATTCTAAGAGACCAAAAAGCACCATACAGCTGTCTCTTTGCTGAGAATCACCGATATTCTACGGGCATTCCTTGAATGGAGGCTGGGTAGCACTATATCACGTCCCTGTCGTTTAGTCACTCGTGACCAAACAGTGTGGGCTTGAACGGAAAGTCAAGAGAATCTGTCTTGAGCTATGCACCGTTGAGGACTACCAAAGATAAAACGACTTTTTGGTGCTCTTCGATTGTTCAGTCCAAGTTGATCTCACTTGAAAGATGAAATATCGACTAGAATTTCGAAACCCCTCTAATACCATAGAGCATAATCTTTTGCCTTTCCAGGCAATCCAAGACCAGGTAAATAAGCTCAAGTTAAGCTCAAATAAGCTAAGTTAACTTCCCATCTTTACTTTATGAGATGCACAAACTTGACTTGGAAAACCTGAGCGGAAAGTACTATTGTGTGATAGCCTAGTACAATGAAAAGATATGACTATACCCAAGCAATCGCTTATGGGCTTTAACGGAAATGTTTTCGTGATAGCCGGAGATCGAAATCGATTGCAACCTCACTGTAGAAGGATTGCAACATATGGTCTGCTTGCCGAGATATGTTGAATACCGGACCAACTAAAACAGGAGGCGGCCATCGATTCAACTGAAGAATATCACAAAAAGAGATCCCCCTAGAATTCAGATTAGTCTTCCTTTAAAGCCAAATAGTTATGGAAATGGACGTTTTTCACTAATCACATAAAAAATGGGTCGAATTAGAAAAGAAATTTGGCGGAAACACTCTGATTACACCCACCTGAACAGCTCAAGATGGGCGAAGCTGGTAGTAGGCTGTCCAAGAGTTTTCAGCAAACTTATGCTTTCCCTCAGAAAAAACCCTTGTTCCTTTTGAACGAACTATGAACTAGAAGAGGTTTGAAAAGAAGTTCACATGGAAGCCGAAGTCTAACCTACGCGGATAAGTCAATGAGCGGACAAAAAATCACTGGGTCCTGTCAGTTTACGTAACCAGGTCTACCTCTCCTGGAGTAGGTGAGCGAGAAAAAAAAACTATCTCCTTCCGAAGGTGCAATAAAGAGACGTCCAAGTTCGCAGACCAGGTTTCCTACCAAATTTGGGAAGTCAAAAGATGGGAAGCGAAAATTCTCTCGCCCTACACTGTTTGTAGTGTTGAGTTATTTTTGGGACGTCGAAAGGACAAATTAGAGAAACCGTGAGCCTAATGATTATCTTTCACTAATCACACTCACCGACAAATTATTGTCCTCTCATCGTTTAGTACACAGAGAAGCAACACTGCGTGGTTGAGAGGCGAGAATATGACAGTGGAAACCAGTTTTGTGCTAGAGATGGAATGCGAGGTATTACACTAACTATGACTCATTTCGTCCTTGTTAACTTTGCACCAATCGCTTGACAGCATGAGACGTAATTCACTAAATTTATCCTAAATTTCTTGCGTTCGGACATTGCTAATGATTGGGTTTACCCACAGTGGGGATTACAACCCCGAGCTTGTCCATCGTTTTGCACTGTTTGCATGTGTACGTGTTTGGTCAATTGTTTCCCCCATCTGCGCTGTTCTGTCGAAACATGAAAGTGCAAAAGCGAGTCGGGATATTCTGGCGATTAAGACTCGAAACTTCCGGTCTGAAAATACGTGGTTCGAACCCAATCCCGATTGTGGACCTCTCATTACCAAACTCGAGGATCCAGGCGCAAATCTAGCCTTCGTGCTTCAGTTGCGTTGCGCGTCAAAAGACAGCACAGCTGAACGACTGCCGTTTTCGCCCTATTTATTTTTATTTATTTATTATTTATTTATTATTGTCATTATTTAATAAGTAAGCTTAATCTCACTGAACTGCACTCAACTCCATTCTGACTACCACACAGTTGCTCGGCTTGCTATACTTCAGAAGTGCTTTGTTGAATCACGTGAGTATTCACGGTTCGGTCTTAGAAGCCTGAGGTGCCTCATCCACCGTGGAATTCGCGGTCCAACAATTGGTTTTTACTTTAGTGCTCGTAAACCAGCTTTCTGAACAGGAAAAATTCCACTTTGGTTGACGACGAATAGGCTGATACGCCAGTGATCGTACTGTCGCAATCAGGCACGCATATAATCGTAACGTGCTCGATGGGAATTCGGGTCACTTGGTCGTACGTCACTCACTTTCCATGGATCATTCCTTCCTTAGCATATAGTAGAGAAAAACTGGCCATGTGTAAACTTCACCCAGTGTTTTTTAAGCTTCAGGTAAAGCACTAGAATAAGCGTAATGGCAACGGCGTTGCCACCCGCAGTATTATTTCATTCTAGTAATTGCTACATTCCGAGAGCATACCGCCGATTTTGATGTCATTCATGAAGATCACTACGGCCATCGTGGTGGAACGAGGCATCCACAGCTGTCTTTTCGTTTTTCAGTGATGGCGGGTACTTTCTCATTCCCCGAATCGTCTGCAAACTTTAGGTCACCTCGACCGTTCTCCATGGTGCACCACAGCAACTGCAGCTAGAGTGAATATTTTGAGAAAAAAATCATACCACTAGCTAAACAGTGAGTGAGTAAAGTTAAAAACCGTTTTCGGGCACACTAGAATTTGTTACGTACATCGGGAAATTTGGTAATCCAGTGCCGCACAACATTGAGCACACGTAGACAAGAAGCTGTTGCCATCATCATGGAACGTCTAGTTTGCTGGTCTATATTGTTCTGAGGTGCCTGAGTTAGGTTGTTTGACGTTCCGTTGATGGACGCCGCACTGTTCTGTACGGCTGCACCGGTCGAACCGAAGACACCGGTTGCACTGGCACGTCCGTTGAACTGGAATGAACCGGGTGATATATTGGAAAGACTTGACAGGGTGGTCGCCGTAGTTGGTCCGCCCAAGGTCGATGTGGCAGCAGAAGTGGTTGCCAGTGTGCAAGCCACTGTTTTATATCCGATATTTGCTGCAGCCGCAGGTGCAGTACCAGCCGTAAACCGGAGTGCTGTTCGAGTCAGGTTTGGGCCAAGCCCCATGATACCTGCCGCTGCCAAGGGGCAAGCACTGCCGGCGGTAGCAACGGCAAACGCCTGAGCCGCAGCGGTATTGCTGGAGCTGTCAAAGAATAATAAATTGGGGGTTTTAATTGTGTTTACAAGACAATTTGTACACCTGCATGTAAAAAGAAGGCACAAGATGAAGGTACATCATTCATAGGCACTGAGCATTTCGTCTCGACTTGTTTAGGTTTCATTAGATGGGTCCAGAAAGTCCGTTGAGACTGATAAGTAATCAGACGGAGATCTTTGACTATTCACTGGCACGTGACCTCATTCGATACTAAAAAGCTGTTGAGTACTGTGCAGCTGCTTCGCTCTTGGTTGGAATCACCAGCAGTTTACACCCTATGATTCTCTGGGGGATATTCAAACCCCAGGTAGTGACTGAAGAATATACCATTCAATCACGAGTGACTGACCGGCAGCGCGACCTGCACACTTCAGTTGCCGAGTAAAATCTCCATTAAAATTTTAGAAGCACTTCATACTATTGATAACCAGTAAGCACTCTGCTCAGAAGGCAGAGTGCCTTACAAGAAGCGCGTCCTTCTGAGAAGTCGTCCAAAGAACACATCGACAAGTTAACTGAATCGAGTGATTGGAAAATGGTCTACACCATCTCATGTCTATGTACGAGCTAGTCATAGTCATAGTTAGCCGAAACGGTAACACAGTTTTGAATCGTCATGGGCTGCCCATTGCTGGCATCTAACTGCAATTAGAACATGGAGGCTCCATCGAAATTCGAAACTTTGGACAGACTGTTTACAAGTATTCAACAGTCGATCAAGTCATGAGTATTATGCGTACATTGAATCTGAAACCATGTGCGGCGAGACGGCTCAAGTGCGCGAAGTTACTGACCGTAAGGTCCGTAGTTCGAACCCGACCTCCGCCTCTCGACTTCCCCTGTCTAGGCTTGGGCAACCTGGCAGTATCCCAGCCCTTGTGCTTCCCTCGGGTGGCATGGCAGCTAGGCACCGAAAGGGTGTTACAGCTGAGCAGTCCAGTCCGAAACCATGTTCCTATTCCAGCTTGAGCTCCTAGGAAACGTTATCTGTTGCCGAATAAGTTTGTGCCTAACAGATTGGATCCGCACTCGTCTTTAGCCAAGTCAAGGAAACATTTGGGCAACTGAGTATGTATTTTCGATTTTGAAAAATTAGAACAAGAATCACCGAACAATTACTTTTGGTACTTATAGAAATTGAAAACCCTAAACTGACGAAAAATGGAATCTGGCATGCTGAAAAGTTACCAGTTATCGGGTAATGTAAGGAGAAAAAAGTAAAATGAGCTTCAAGACGGGGGAACAACAAGCTCATATTGAGTCGTTTTCCAGGAGTGCAAAAAGGCTCAGGCAAACCGGGGTGGAGGGTAGCCGAAATTAATCGGTAGGAAACGTATGCTAGCTCATGAGAACTGAAGACAATTCCTGAAATGGGGTTCGGTGGACTTGAATGAATTGGCGAAGAACAGAAACGGACGGAATAAGTCCACTAGTGAGGGGTACTTGCAATTTTAAACTTTGAGGTAAGTCATATTAGAGCGATCGAACAGCTAGTCGTCAGACAGATGAGGTTTCTAGGGTGAGTAACTCTCGTTTACTTCGGACTACTCGTTTTCTGTAAAAAAAAATCTCACTACAATAAAGGCTGAGAGGCTAGAGAACCTCAGAAACTCGTTGCGAGTTCGTTTAGTCCCCTTGGTAGAAAAAACATTCGGCTGTAGCACCCTTTCGGTGCTTAAATGCCGTGCCACCGGAAGGAAACACGAGGGCTGGGATACTGCTAGGTTGCCCAAGCCTAGACAGGGGAAGTCGACAGGCAGAGGTCGGGTTCGAACCACGGACCTTCCTGTTAGTAAATTCGCGC
This sequence comes from Clonorchis sinensis, assembly GCA_003604175.2. NCBI lineage: Eukaryota > Metazoa > Platyhelminthes > Trematoda > Opisthorchiida > Opisthorchiidae > Clonorchis > Clonorchis sinensis. The sequence continues at coordinate 3,070,122 of CM030375.1, read as the reverse complement.
TCTAACCACTGAACCATCTCGCCCCCTTGGTAGAATCTAGAATGTTTCTGGAGCGCAACCGATCACAACGCGTCAGGCCAATTAAATTGGATGCGAGAATGGGAAACTGATATGAGAAAGAGATAGAAGATAGCGGTCTTTGTAGTCTGGGTATTGTCACCAAGTGCGGAACCATCCAAACGGTTAGCAAACTGACCTGAGTCCTCAGCGCTCAGGCTAGCTTAGATTGGGAAATTTTTGAAAAGGGGGGAGGGGTGGGGGTCGCCGAGGTGCATAATTTAGGTCGCTGACTCTAACCTTGAAACGCTTCGGAAACTGACAGCCTTTTCAGTGAGGAGATGGTGGCTGAAAAATACGCTCTGTCATCACGTGAGGATAACAGGCCAGGGAAAAGGTCATTGCTGTCGACTTTCTAGTCGTAAATTGTCCAAGCCGCGTGTACTCTCTATCACTCGGTTATTCACCGGACATACCCTGAGAGTTTTGGCCAAGAACAGCTGAGTGAGGCAAACATTTGTATCTGGAAAACAGGCTACCACTGTTTATAAACGCAATAATTCGAGAAAGTTTGCGAGCGACGGAGAGAACAGGTAACTAAGCAAACATAATCACATCAACGGAATGTAAACGAAGGTACGATCCTAGTACGTTATCATCGTGCTTAACAAAATGGTAGGTAAATGAGAGAGAGCCGATCGAAACATGCAAGTTTTTTTAGGTGGAACGGCTGACAACCAACTGACTAGCTGACATTCACTATTGAGGAAACTGTTGGTAGCTCAGGTAGCGTAAATGGTAGTTGGTTTGTGTGCTGAACTAGACAGTTTGATTGCAAACGTTTCATCACCAGTCGAAGTGAAATTATCAGTGCGTCGTTAGGGAACATTTTGGGCCTACCGTTGCGGTCCCTAACAGCGCGCGGATGTCGTCAAACTTGGTGATGAAAGGATTGCAACATCTAGCGTTAGACAGGTTGGTGGTTCTAGAGAGCAAACAATACAGAAAGTTTAGGAGAAAAGACTGCCTCTTTGACGGTAGTTTGAGGAGAGTTGAGAACTTTTAGTTGAGATTTCATCGCATACGTAAAGCCAATCTGAGCTGGGAAGCTGGGTAGCGCTGAGCATTCTTATCGGAAATCATCAGCATGAATGAGATTCCGAAACCATGACCTCTTGGTTAGTCGTTTGAGCACTTAGCGGTTCGGTCACGAGCAGCTGATCAGTAGTGTGATTAACTCGTATTTAGACGGGAGACGCTGCCACTCATTCTTCAATAGCAGTAACCATATCAAGTGGTCATGTATTAACCGGCTTTGCAAGTGACTTCTCAAATGGAAGTTCCACATGCAGTGTGAAATTATTTCTCCTCTGAGTTACTTATTGACTTATGATAGTGTGAAGCGATTCGAAAATTTTTCAACTGAGATTTCATCTCCTCAGTGAGGCCAATGTAAGTCGAAAAGCACTACAAATGTTTCATCCCTATGGAGATCGTCAGCAGCGCGCATCTCACGAAGCTTCAAGGGGTTTCGAACCAGCAACATTCAAACTGCTAGCCGGAAGGGTAAGTCAGCCCATTGCTACCGTTTGGCATTGAGGTGATCATCTACCCGGTGATCCGTTTCTTTCCAATGTGTACACACACAGCTCGGTGTTTTTGGGTGACCCTCTGACACAGCAGCAGCATGCTCAAGGTCAGATGGAATCTGCTGACAACTGGTATGAATACACGCAAACACGTTTGTTGTTTTCTTGTGCACTATCTGTCCGAAGGATGGATGAGAACAGTGACGAAGTTTGAGACTTCAATTGGTACGGTTCAGCATACATTAGCTCGATAATAACCTAATCACTTGGGGCGGAAAGTGAACCTAAAACGATGAAGGGTTGCTAACGGACAAGTCTACAGCTTACCTAGAAGGAATATTGTTCAAAGAGAAACACAAACCTAGCGGAACATTTGCGTGGGAGCACTAAGCGAGTCTGGCAAGTTTCGAAAGCATGAGTAGTGCTAATCGAAGTGAACGCGATCCCCACAGGACAGAACGTTTCACCTTTTCCAGACTTTTTTTTACTTTTAAATACTCTATAGATAGAAAATTCCTTATCTAAAAAAGCTTAATGCGTATTACAGTGAATGCCGCAAAACAAGACCAACACGGCTTGTGTGCTTTACAACAGGGTTTCTGTTCAACTGACCAGACAGGCGGACCCTCAGAAAACTCAATTCGACCAACGCAACAGGACAATAAGGTAAACGGATCGCACTTCCATACATCAGGAACATTTCGGAAATGACCACACGCTTGCTACGATAGTACAACAAAACAGTGTCCCACAAACCTGCAAACACCCCTGTAGAACACTATCAAACCCAAAAGGACGATTGGACACAATGTTGAGGACCAATGTCTTGTACAAGATTCAATGCGCGATTGTAACAAACACTACGTGGGACAAGCGGGAAGGAAGCTCTCTACCAGAATACATGAACACAAACATGCAACCAAAAGGCACAACCAATTTTCACTCGACCTGGCCAATAATACTACAAGAAAAGCACATATCAACTAGCCAATCACATGACAGGATATTAGATACTCTTCAGCTAGGTACGGAAGCACCCGCTCAACTGCGCACTGACGATGTATCCTTGACTAAGACGAAACTTTTGCAAACCAATCGCCAAGCTCGACGAACAGATCGACTACCATTTGATCAAACAACAGCGACCAGTTAGAAAAACAATGTTGGGGACACGGTTGGATTTTTTGTTGGGTGTCGACCACTGAGTCAAGCACTACTGGGCCGTTTTTTGAATACTCCCGCTCAATAGTACCAGAACATAGGGCGTGGTGAGCATGATAAGCAAATCATGTTGTGGGAGAAAATTCTTTGAGGAAGCTTATGATCTCAGCTATAGAGGTGCTTTAGAGGTGCCATAGAGGTGCCTTCTCAAGAACAATCGGTGTATGTTGTAGTAAGACCAAAAGATAAGGCTGATAGCTCCGGTGATAAACTAACCGACGTTTTGAACGCCTCGAGGACGTCACCACAGTTCCGGCCCTTGTTCGCATTGGAGTTATTGTATCGCCGATCGTTCCCTGGAACGTACTGTTTCGTGGTGACATTACTTCAGGATCGGGGCAGGAGAACACCGAGGGACGTTTTGGTTCATCCACGTTTGAAACAGCACCGGACCCTGGAAAATGTAACAGCCAAATTGTTTTTGTGATGGAAGGTGAGGTCTTTTTTCGATTTTGCATACGTCTGTTAGCATCTTCCAGTATTTTTTACTTCATTCTTTTAAAAAACAGCTACTCAAGGTGTACAAGGATCACCGGAATCTTTACGTAGATACGAAGACGGTTTGATGAAAACCAATCATTTCGCAATCTCTTCTGGTCACTACAGACCGATTAATTACAAAACTAAGACTCAGTAATCCAAACAAGTTTACAAGGATAATTTAGGGTCTGCGGATAAGTGTGAGAACTGTTTACGTCACGATCGATTGGCCTGTGTGACCAGCAGTCACGTGAACCAACCATGAAAGACTCAACGCGCGCACGGACGCTCTCTGAGTATACGGACACGGGTTGTGGGGGCGAGTCGCAGTTTCCTCAGCTGTAGCCAAACAATAATTTCAAACGGATCTTGGTAAATGAACCGACACTTGATAGGGTATTTTAAAAATAGTATTAGAATTAACCACGTGACAGTGCCAGCAAAGTGAGAGACAACTGCGCTGGTAATTGATTTCCCATGTCCGTCCATCGACTCAAAACGGGTTATGCGCCCTTTTACCGTTGCATGATTGCGGTGTCATTTCACAAATGTGTTCTTGTGTGTAACAACAGATAAATCAGTAGACTACCATGTTTTGAGGGCCGGTCTGGAGATAAAAAATTGAGTAACTAAGAAGGACAATAAATTTAACTCACATGACACGACCGATCCACGTGCGTAATCGATATTAGCATTGTATACCTGTCCCAAGCTAGTCCGGAAGGGTAAGGAATCGATACGTTCCGATCGAACATCAACCGTCTTATTGCATGATCCCACATGCATTTGGGGACCAACTGGTTCCTCCGTGCCACATACAGCCCCGGCGATGAATTTTGTCGATCCAATAAACTGCTTTTGCAACTCCCGCTCGAGAGGTTGGTCATCTGAGTTCTTGTTTTTTGAAACCTGGAATGTATAAGTAGCAATGTGAGAGATGGACTCAAGAAGTAAAATTCTTATGGTACACTTTCTTTCCCTGCAACTTTGTTTACCCAAAGTGTTAGCGGATTCCCCATCAGACCGCACTAGATGCCATGGCAAAACGAAAACCGCAGAGCTAGGGTGGTTGACTCCGATTGGTCAGTCTTTTCACCAATGGGAGCGCGTCTTGCCCCGATTTCCGGCTAGCTGATCAGCATAACGAGCGCAACGCGCCATGGACGTATGCCTGACTAGTTGGACTGAACTTCGTCTCACAGAAGTGGTATGCTTGTTTTGGCACAAAAGGAATTTACTTAAAACGCAACATTGGAAATAGTGAAAAGAACTGACGGTGTAACAGTACGCCAAATAGCTGTACGATCGCCCGATATTTTATGACGACTCGGTCAATCTGAGACACAAGAAGATTGTTATGGTGGAGTTTTTCGGATGAACTATTCAAACGGTTGAATTACCAGAAAGAGCACAAATTCGGTAGAACTCAGGTGTCGGGTCATCACAGTATTCGTCTGCGAGAAAACTTGTGCCACAGCTTACGAACAGTGAATAGCGCATCGCTACTATTACAGGGTGATCATATTTCCAAAGAGGTGAACCACCTAATGACCTCCTGGTGATCGGCGGCTGCAAGAGCTTTCTTCGCAGCGGTCCAGCCCACCTTTTGAGGGTTCCTTCTAGCCGAATCCAAGGCCGCCTTCGCCCGGCCTCTGAGGAGGGTCTTCAGTGCCGCCAACTTACCCCGGTCGGTCTCCAATCCAGCCGCCTCCGCAACCTCCCCGAAATCCGACAGTAAGGTCCGCAAATCCCCATCCTCAAAAAACTGTGGCCACAGGATCTTCCTCTAGGTCACGGGAGGAACGCTCTTTGCCGCGAAGTCCTTAATTAGCTAATACCAACTAGACGGGTACAAACTATCGGACAGGAAAATAAACGTCTCAGATGTATCTTATTTTTAAAAACTAAACATCCTCACGCGTCTTCTTGAATTTTCTTGGATATTCATTAACTGTCATACGCTTGTAAACGAACGTTGCAACGTAGTTTCACGGATTCCGTAATAAACCCCACCTTCCATTGGACGCGAGGCGGAGTTACGGGAAAACCAGACGCTACCCGCATGCCTCATCAGTAGTATCCACCGTAACATCGGTATCACCCGTAGAGATTTTCTTTTTTACCTTGCGTCAGTCCGGAGGTTTCTTAGATCACATGTCGTCTTCACCAGGATTTGCAGGTGTGTTGATGCGTGTGCGAGGTTGTTCCGTGGTTAGAAAGCGGATTTACTGATCGAAAGATCCGTGGTTCAAACCCGGCCTCTGCCTCTCGACTTCCTCTGTCTGGGCTTGGGCAATCTGGCAGTATCCCAGCCCTCGTGCTTCCTTCTGATGGCATGGCAGTTAGGCACCGAAAGGGTGCTGAACGAGTCGGTGCATGTGCTCTGTTTTTATGCTTCTATGTGCGCCGAATTTTTTGCTGATCGGACCTAGTTTCTAGTAGACCGAATAATGCCTGGTATGCGTCGAAATACAGTTATTCGCAGACCAATGTGGTTTTAACGGAAGACTTAACTGAATACCATCTGAATATCTCGCTTTTGGTATTCTCCAAGTGAATATCCTCCACAATGGCTGTCTGATGTTCCGCTTGGTACAATATTTGGGACATTGGACCGAATTTTCTCCACCGAACACACTACACATTGCTGGAAACACCTGGATAAACCATTACCGGTTTCTCCATTCTTGCGAATCCTCGGGTGGGCGCAGACCCCGGGTCGCTGTTAACCATTTATTCTACTCGAACAACAAATTTTATCACAAGTAGTGAGATAGATTCATCTTCAAATCACACTGGTGCTAAAGAAAGACTCAACTGAATCCCAGATGAGTAAAAAATCATACGCGACGAATCTCACGAAGGACGAAACTGGTAGCAGGCTGTCAATGAGATATCAGCAAACTTGAAATTAGTGTAACACTTTGACAAAATGCCCAGCATGGAATTCGCTTGTTTGTTTGTTTGCAACACGAAATGGATAAATCCTTTGTCTTTTGACCACTTTCTTGAAAAAAGTGAGCGTCCACAGAATTGTTGCGCGCCATTTTCAGAACTACTAGGAAAACACAAGGATTATTGCCATTAGTTTCCGTTCCTCAACTGTTGTTTGCGCACTCGAACTAGCGCGAGGTCCGAATTCATACAACAACGCACTGGTACTTGGTGATTGATCACGGAAAAGGTGCATGAGTTCAACCGAAACAGGAACCTTCACAAGCAGTTCGAAGGTTTTCGCACAGAGTGGGCCAATTTCAATAAGTGGCGCGTCAATTCAAGTGACGAGGACTTAAGGCAGAATGATAACATGATTAGAGGAGTTGGGGGAAGCACGACTTACACACCGTAGACACTTTCCAGGAAGGTTTACTTGATTTCCGTTAGGTGCAGGACTGCGGAAGCAGGATCCCGTAACTCAGCTTCCAAAAGAATGCTCCTCCGAAAAGTGAACACAACGGAAAAATGGGTGTTTGCGCTTCTCTTCGGAGGAACCGTTTAGGGAGCGCGTTATATTTAGTCATGACTGACACTCAGCCACTCGCCACTGAGTAGATCCGAAGGACTGTTTTCGCTTGTTGTCATGTAGCGAGAGCCAAAAACTCCCTTCAATCTGTGAGGCTCCATTCTTCATTATTCTTCAGCCAGTAATTTGTACACAAAAATTTCCTAACGGTCGATTATTCTTTCGCTCTTTTGTTTTCTGTTTCACACCTTCAAATGGAGTAGAGAAAGCAGTTTGCTAACACACGGCGATATTTAGCTTCCAGATGTTGAAATCGATAGGTGGAGAGTACAGTGGAGTAGATTTCAATTTGGAATTGAAAGGTAGGTAGGTAGAAAGGTCGATCTGAAATAGTGTCCTCCTGTGAGGCTGAGCCCCTTAGGATGGATCCAGCCATAGTTTCGCCATTAACTCCGTGTTCAAATCCAAGCCAACACTTTTCCGTTAGTCCACAAAGATTGTTGATTTTTTAAATGAGGCAATCTGATTACTCACGAGTAGTTTGATTGTCTGGATATGCGCGTTTTATAGAAAAAATCCACTTTTTGAAGGTCAGGACTTTACTGTGAATCTTCGCGTTCCTTTCTTTCGTACTGTGTACGGAGACGCACTTGAACCGATTCTTTATTCAAAACTCCCCGGCTTCTGAACTTGAATTGAGCCCTTGAATTGGCCCTTGTGTTTCACATGCAAACACTTCTGCCCAATAGAATCTTTCGAATGTTTGATGGTTGTGTGAGGATAGTTTCGAACTTAGGTCGAGGCTTTTTCTTGCAAGCGAAACCAGTCTATGCTGGAAAGCTGAGGGGCTGTGTACAGGTGTCTGCCCCTTGTCGAGAAGCGTCACGAAACCGTAATGATCTAACCTGCGAAATGGAGTCTATATTGTTCCGCCAGGAGTGGGTGGATAGCGGTGTGTCCGAACTGCATCTGGTCAGGATATAGAACGGCGCCAGTCCTACACTCATGGAATCCACGTCATGTGGCCGCATAGTGACCTGCTGCTGGGATGATGGCTTCTCAAGTAAAAGTTTCATAAATCTTGAGATGTTTCCTTCTGAACAGAGTACTTAGTTTTCTGATGGAAGTATGAGGAGCTTTGCGAATTTCGAGGGATGCTTGCTGTTCTTAACAAGTTGTAAAATGCTTGTCGACTTATCGGCATGAACAAACTTTGCTCGCAAAATGAAACCTCGACTAAAAAACATCCAGTCCTCTCGGGAATCGTGGGTGGTAGTAAAATTAAACGATCCTAGCTATCATTTGTCTACTTTTTTATACATTTTTCGGAATTCTGTTCCTTTCTAAACAGACATTGGGAAGATGCGTACGCAGTATGATTTGTAATATGTATGTATGACCAAGTATGAGAACTCATCTCACCTTGTCACCTTTGGTGTCCTGGCCTGATTGGTCTCCACATTTTCCAGTCGTTTTCTGGGTTGCTGAATTAATTGTTTTCTCTAAAATGAGAGATTTTGAGAAAAATTTCCGGTCACTGAATTCTTCATTGGATGTGAAAAAAGCAGAAAGTTTAGGAGAGGTTAAGTGCACAAAGCACGGCCTATTGTCCGACCACCTCTGTTAAGTTCTCCTTCTATCTTTTGGGGTGGAACACCGCCGGGTTGTTCTTTGAATTAGCAAGTTCGGTTATTGCGCCATACACACCTGATTTATGGTCCCCGGTGTCCCCGCCCCGTGAAGCTGAAGTATGCGCCCCTCCCTTACTAAGCGTAAATTTTGTAATAACAGATGTGACATTATCCCATTGAATATGTGCAGGCTAGTGAAAGCGTCGTGACAGAACACGTTGAACTGCCTGTTGTTACGGAGAAGTAAACAGGTTTTCGACTGGTTACTCCATACTTCACTCAAGTTCTCCTGTTGTTGAATTACGGAAGTTCCGGAGTTCCAAACTGTATCCGTCGGATCACTTCAGTTTAAATTTGTGCCGCCTAGTTTCGCCAATAATGCGTACTTTGCGAACAGATCGTGCTGCGGACCCACGAATTCGTCCGGTGGAATTTTCAGTTCGACAAGCCTGATTGAGTTCACCCTGTGCTACCAGCTGTGTGCGCCTTACAAATCCCGAACTCGCCACATACTGCACGGACACAGGCACGCACGAACATTGGGTGTACCCAAATTCGCATGAGTAGACACTTGTGACTGAATGTGCTGCACCAGGCCGCCTCATGTTCCAGTTGCTACGATATTCGAGATATCGTGATACATGTATATTCGTAATGGACTACTCATAAGGTTGCTGAAAACTGTTCGACAGCCCACGACCGGTTTCGCCCTTCTTGGGGCTCATCAGGTAGGCGCAGTCCCCGAGTTTCCGTCAACCTTATGTTCTACTTGAACCCAAATTGCACTGTTTTCGAGAAATACACTCATTTGCATATCAATTTGGTTTTTGCGAGAGACTCACCTGGAACCCAGCTGAATCTCCCGTTTGTGATGTTTTCAGGCAACTGAATGTGCTGCACCAGGCCGCCTCATGTTCCAGTTGCTACGATATTCGAGATATCGTGATACATGTATATTCGTAATGGACTACTCATAAGGTTGCTGAAAATTCTTCGACAGCCCACGACCGGTTTCGCCCTTCTTGGGGCTCATCAGGTAGGCGCAGTCCCCGAGTTTCCGTCAACCTTATGTTCTACTTGAACCCAAATTGCACTGTTTTCGAGAAATACACTCATTTGCATATCAATTTGGTTTTTGCGAGAGACTCACCTGGAACCCAGCTGAATCTCCCGTTTGCGATGTTTTCAGGCAACTGAATGTGCTGCACCAGGCCGCCTCATGTTCCAGTTGCTACGATATTCGAGATATCGCGATACATGTATATTCGTAATGGACTACTCATAAGGTTGCTGAAAACTCTTCGACAGCCCACGACCGGTTTCGCCCTTCTTGGGGCTCATCAGGTAGGCGCAGTCCCCGAGTTTCCGTCAACCTTATGTTCTATTTGAACCCAAATTGGACTGTTTTCGAGAAATACACTCATTTGCATATCAATTTGGTTTTTGCGAGAGACTCAGCTGAATCTCCCGTTTGTGATGTTTTCAGGCAACTGAATGTGCTGCACCAGGCCGCCTCATGTTCCAGTTGCTACGATATTGGAGATATCACGATACATGTATATACGTAATGTACTACTCATAAGGTTGCTGAAAATTCTTCGATATATACATGTATATACATGTATCGCGATATCTCGAATATCGTAGCAACTGGAACATGAGGCGGCCTGGTGCAGCACGTTCAGTTGCCTGAAAACATCACAAACGGGAGATTCAGCTGGGTTCCAGGTGAGTCTCTCACAAAAACCAAATTGATATGCAAATGAGTGTATTTCTCGACGTCTAATTTAGTTTCCAGTAGAACAATAAGTTAACGGAGACCAGGGGACTGAAGCAGAAACCTCAGAAATTCAACATTTAAATAAAAATGTCGTTTCAGTAGTTGGCTGACTACTAAAGTAAGAATTATGAAAGCCCACCTGTCGAATTTAACCTGGATGGTGTGAAGATGGAACGATCTACACTGAGTTACTTTTATGTCCATTTTCAGTTTTGACAAGTTTTAAGGTCAAAAAGTGACATTTCTGACAAAAGGAGGACAATAAATTTAGAAGACAAACAATCCTTGCCACCTCTTGAAACTCCTCGAGAAATGCTCACTAGCCAGATCGGTGTGTCTTTACCCTCAACAGACAAGATGCAACTCTCTGGATTAATCAAACAAAGGCGTTGTGTTACTTACATTTTGTCCAGAGAGCGGTTCATGGCTATTCCTTGGACTTGAAGGAGATGATTGAACGGTGTCATGAACGGTGCAGTTCCCGTTTAACATGGTCACAACAGGGTTTTCCTTTGGTTGCGCTTTCTCCTCACTTTGACGAATACGAACGAGCCCAACTGGACAACGCAAGGCAGCAAGCATGGTAGACTTTGCCAGCGTCTGACAGGCGCCTTTATTCTCCCGATCCTCATGGATCAGTTTTGTGGCCAAATCAAGGCCCTCTGTGATGGGCGAGAGGTTCACTGGTATACCTGGGTTCGAGCTCACGACCAGAGAAGCAGAAGCATCAGATTGATTTTTCGGCAAGTTATGATCGGCTTGTCTATCCGAAGCTATAGTGAGGTTGGAACAAAAAAATTATCTGTGAAAGAAGACTGGAACCCTACTCTACCGATGAGGATAATGTTCATACAGCGTTCTCACGGACCAAACGACTTAGCAGTTTACTCTCAGTAAGTGAAAAACTCCTACCGGTCTGTAGTAAGTGAATGTCGTGAGTAGCATGTCAGTAGTATGTCGTTTATCAGAACATGTTGGAGACTTCACGGCGCTTTTCCAGTGACACTGACCTGAGTCATTCGTAACCTCAAAAAGTTGTGTGGTAGTACTGGTGACAGAAGGCCGCGATAACGCACATTTAAAATAATTTCGCTGTCTATCTGCCGTGCCATCCGGAGGAAGCACGAGGGTTTGGATACTGCCAGGGTGCCCAAGCCTAGACAGGAGAAGTCAAGAGGCAGAGGTCGGGTTCGAACCACGGGCCTTACGGTTAGTAAATGTGCTCTCTAGCCCTTCGGCCATCTCGCCCCTAATGCACACAGAGCTGTCCGCTGTGAAGTGACCGCCACATGTCTTTCTTGGATATGAGTCCTACTCCTGACTTCAGACTCTATATTCCGACCAAAAAACAATTTGTGTCTGTTATACAGGAAAATATTGTTAGCTCAGGTAGCGTAGATGGTCGTTGGTTTGTTCGCTGAGCTGGGCACAACCGCCAACCCATCGCTACACATCACTACGCACTGACGATGTCACCTCGACTGGTGAGGAAACGTTTGCAATCAAATCGCCCAGCTCAGCGAACAAACCAACGACCAATTTCTGTTTGCTTTGGTTCTAAAAGGACTCGGAAATTCTGAAATGATTTTCGACCGATTGAACCGTATGCAACCAAATGGTTCAAATGAACAAAAACCTGAGATGTGGCCCCAAGTTAACACATCCCGCATGGTTTTGAGCCATAATGGAGGGTCCCACTCTCTTATGATATAGGTTTTTTCAGACAAGATGGGTACTCAAGCCGAGCCTCGCCTATCTGATGTTTTGAATCAATCGATCTCGAAGCGGAGCATCGCAATGCTGCCAGCAACAAAGATGGGCGCCTTTTCATCACCCACGTCTATCTGAGCAGAACTTTCAACGCTCGTTTTCAAAAACACTTGTTACAACTTACGTGGTGTTCTGGTGGGAAATGGGTCAAAAGTACTTATCAGTTTGAAAACCTCATTGCATTTGAACAGGGGTTTGGTGCTGGACAAATATTCGCTATACAACCTCCGAGAAGTTATCCACGCAGGTTTTGAACTCCTGTACAATTCGCCTCAATGGCTTATAAAACACTTGCACTGTTGACGGTTGGCATGGACTATAAAATACCAGTCTACGTTCCTTCCTGTTAATAAAGTTGGTCTAGGCTTAAAATTCGAGAAGCTGTTTACTTCTTGTTGGAGGCATTTCTAGAATGATTCAAACCAACAACTCTCTCCTCTTAACAGTTGTAATCTACCATCCTGGACTACGAGTGGCTGCTTAGCCGTGTGATTAACTCATAAGTCCATAGCTTCTTCGAAAGTCACTCCTTACGTTCACCTTTCACAGTTCATCTCCCGTTCTGCAAGTACCGAAGAATCTCGTTGAGATTCTATGTTGTGATTCCAGCTTAATTCAGTCAAGTGGGCGAGTGTGAGTAATCTCGAAGTGTCTGTGTCTTGAGGAACAATGTACTTATCTGCACATTTGTAACGTCAACATACTTTCTTGTTTTTGTTCGAAGTGTCTGTAACAGGTGGGTGCTGTTCAGGTCGTGCCTGCCATGCACGTATATGTTATTCAGGTAGACCATCTGACCACCTGTACATATCTGCTTAGGTCCTAAAGGTAGGCCGATCCCGTGGGGATTCCTAACACCTCATCATCGCTGGAAGCGGGTGTCTTCGGAAGAAAGCACTCCGTTGACATGCGCTGACATGTGATCCTGTTCAGAATGCTCTGTCTATTGATTTTTCTTGACGGGGTGTCCTCACGAAAATAAAATGGCGATAGTGTTTGTCAGGCACTATAACCTGATTCACGACCGATTGGTCTTCCTCCTAAAGGAGTTGGCGAGATCCTGATTCCAAACCAAGGACACCATTCATCTCCAGTGTATTAGGATGAGGTTATTTTCTGAATTAAACGGTTATGCTACCTTGCAATTTGCACTTGCTTTTGCAAAGGCTACAAACGCCATCAAACGAAAGTCGGTTAGCGCTATGGAAGTAGCCCGTAAGAAATAACAAACAACTCCACTGAGTATAAGTGTAACATATAATCCAGTTGATACAACAGCGTTGCTGGTTCCACAGCTGGCGTCCTCTGTGTAGATGAGAAACTCTTTGTTAATTGTTGGGTCGTTCGCATCTATTCGATGCTTCCAGTCAATGAATCTGCGCGGCCAACTGCGCACTGGTGATGTCACCTCGATTATGAAAAAACGGTTGCAACACACTTACCAAGCTCGGAGAACAGATATTCCGGTACATTTACTATCTATCCACCTGCCTATTTAGCAATGATCACTCACCCACAGAATCAACCAACCAACCAACCAACCAACCAACCAACCAACCAACCAACCAACCAACCAACCAACCAACCAACCAACCAACCAACCAACCAACCAACCAACCAACCAACCAACCAACCAACCAACCAACCAACCAACCAACCAACCAACCAACCAACCAACCAACCAACCAACCAACCAACCAACCAACCAATCAATCAATCAATCAGCCAGTCAATCGGTCAATCAACCACTCAATCACTCAGCCAATTGGTCACTTGTTCCATCGGTCAGCAGATGTTTCTACTTGGTATTTTTACTCTGGACGTGATTACGCTCGCGAAATCGGTGGGTGCTAAGTTAGTTCACTTTGAATGCTGGCTGGGCGCCGATGGAATGAGAAACACAAGTGAAACGTAGGTCGATGTGGGTTTATCTTCAATGGGAGCCTTTTCTATTGTTTTGTTGGCCATTCAATTAAAAGTACTTTTTAACACCAGTGAAGGCCTTGCTTGTACCTTGATATACTGATCAATAATATTCAAATCAATTGCTGAAAGACTAATTCGTTCGGTTCAAAGTAGCAAAACTGGAATAAACCCAGCTTTCAAGCTCTTGAAATCACTTAATTTACAAGAGTTTCGTGGTTTGACAGACGAAATTGCGAACAAACAAAAACCCAAATGGATAACCGATAAAGATGGTCTCAAATACCGTTTACGAAAACCGTGGTAATCATACGGGGAGCTCATTGAGGGCTCGGACAGAGACCAGCTTTCATTCCATTAGGTAAAGGTGTGATGACTCAGCTGTGGAGCACACAAGAGCGAGTATCCTCAGTAGCACTGTCGGTAAAGCTCCACCTGGTAAGCCGGAGGTCGGACTCGAGTGTCTCTGGTCATTTGTCTCATGTTTCGTGCATCTAAATTACTGAATACAAAGTGAAAAAAACATAGAGCAGATTTTCTGAAAGCCTACCTGGATGCTGAGTATTGCTTGAGACTTTGGGCTCGGTCGATTTTTGTCCTTCATTAGTATGCTCTCGGCAAGGGGGTGCAATAGTCTGATTCAAATAGTTTTCGACAAGGCGATGAGTTTCATCTGATTGTGATACCTGGCATGGTAACTTTCGTTCAGTGGATTGTAGGCTATCGTAGAATTCCTTGTGTGTAGCCACAATCCCCCTTGATGCATTTGTGCGCGAAGTGTCTATCTCAGGATTCGGCGTACTGGTTGGGTCTGGTTCGTTCTCGTTGTTGGGCGACAACTGACTATCCGTCGAATCCCAAGCGTCCTGACGTGATGCAGAGAAACGCAAATGCTTAAAATGGAGTGAAATATACGATAACAAACCGGAAAATTCATAAATTCTGATAAACTATTACCTTGTTGTGGATCTATACCCAGAATTACTACCCCCCTGTGGTTAGGTTAGCGTCTCCGTCTCCAGGTTATTTGATCTGACAATCCGTTTCACATGATAAGACCAAAGCCAGATTTCTCTTCCATGTTTCAAGAATCTGTTCCGAAATGTCTTCACCAAACATTTCACAGGCCGAAACTTAAGGTGTTAAACTCTGCTGTCAGAAGATCTCGCAGCTGGCATCTATTTGGCGTCAGATTGCGGTGAAGCCGAGGCTGCTCAGGATGTATTTGAGAAAACAAGCCTCAGTTGGCTGATTGAATCTTGGCGCAAGCTACAGATATGTGATCCTCTTTTCACTCTCCGTGTCTTGATGTGGCTGGCTCTGAAGCGTTATCGCGTAAGTATTATAAGTTAAACTACGTTTAACCTCATTGTGAGTCTCATTCTTGGGAGCAAATATGTTCAGAACGGAACGCGTCCGATGGATTTCGTTAAGTTCCTCTTCAGCGTAACCAACTCAAAAAGGGACGATTCACTCCAATCCTTAAGGCCGTCTTATAAATCTAAAATGATTTTTCAATCATAGGACTTTCTGTCTAATCCCCGAGATTTGACAACTGTAGCGGACGACATATCTGCTTTACGTAAACCGAAAACTGCCAGAATACACAGTTCTCTCACGCAGGACCGCATGAAGCTTTTTCTACCGAGGATATATTTGTAGTTCGGGTTGAATAGGTGGCTGCTATTTTTCGTTTACTGAACTGAGCAATTTCGTTGCGGATGTTTCGTCACCAACCCGGGTGATATCATGAAACAACAGACTCTAGTCCATCGGTGTTGTTGCGCCATATGGAGCGTGACAAAAACACGGACCAATCAGGACGAAGGAATAGAACTGAGTGCCTTCAACGAACCAATCAGATAAGGGGAAAATATATTACAATACAAGCCAGATTCCATGCTGATCAGTCGTGTTATAAAAAACCCCTCGCAAGCAACCACCCTGAGTAGAGCTATCAGCTACTTTTTAGAAGCCATATAGACACAAGTGAATGAAGAGTAACGACCCATGTGACCTCGCCTGACAACGTCCCTTTGAATGGCGGATTAATTTGCACAACCCAGCTACCAGGCAAACAAAAAGTTTTCATCCATGCTCACTCCTGACGATAGCTTTGCTCGAGATAACTTGTACAACTATAAATTTACCATGGGAACCTTGGTAATTGACCACTAACAGAATAACGGAGAATAACAGAAGGATTGCCGTAATATGACATCCGATAACTACGGGATATGCAAAAAACACAACCATTCGGGTCAAAAAGTATTAGATCGATACCAACCACAAAAGTACCTGGATTGGAAAGCTGACTGTAAGCTGTCAGGTGCTACCCGAAATGTGCTGACTTGTTAAAACAACCCAATAAATACCCAAAAACGAACTCAAAGCACTAGGACAGACCACGGGAACTTCAAGAGTCTCACATGAAGTACATCTAAAAACACCTGTAAACGGGTTAGATGACTGTGCTTGCTTATGGGTAGAGCTTGGTATTCGGGCCTCTCTGAGAGGATGGTCAGTTGTTAACTATAATAAGGTCAAGATTCCTACATTGTTGAGCTGTTTTGAATGTGTTTAGCTGTGGGTAAGGCGTGTGTATGTGTTGAGTGATATTCAGCCGCACCAATCTATTCTCTCGAAGCAACCTGACGTTTCGTACCTGCCAGAAAGCTTGCGCTTGCGTGATCGGGTGCTGTTCTGCTTCGTGTTCGGTTCCAGAGATGGATACATCTATAATAGTCCATGATGCCTTTGTACATACCTAACTCGTTCTAAGACAATTAAGACAATAAATCTACCGACTGTTACCAAACTTTTCCGAAAAAAATTAAGACAAATTCATTGACAGACAGCTCTTTGTATTTATGTCCGGAGGCCAGCCACCCTTAATAACTGAACAGCACGTCTATTGGACGGATGTCATGTGCGGGCTATGGACCAAACCAAGGCGTGCTCTGATTGGTCAGAATGCCGGCCAATTTGTATCGAGCATCTTTAGCACGCCGCTTCTAGCCCTCTCACGGAGATTCTAGCACGACCTTGTGAAACATTCTGTGATTACCCTATAAATACAGTTGGAATAATCTCCCTTTGTCTCCATAAAGAGCTGTCTGAAGCCACCGTGCCTTTTGGTATACCATAGTGGGCGAAGCAGGAAGCCAAGGACCGACACAGAGTTGCACAACCGTTCAGCAGTCATGACAATTTACTGACTCTGTCTCCAAGGTGGTTAGTCCTTACCTAGATATTTTCATACTTTTAGCAGGTAATACATCATTTGGTTTTATCAGTACAGTCAACTTTCCTACAAATAAGTGATGCTCACTGGATCAGTAAAAACCAATTTTTTTTACCTCTATCATATCCGCCCCATCGAAGTATTTCCTTTGAATCCCCCTGTTAAAAGCTGTAGCGAAATTCCGCATAAATTCCCATTTTGAAATTTAACTATCCAGATCTCTGATCTGTCACCCAGTCTGATATCCCGTAAATGCTTGATAGCCTCGCTACGTGAACTGCCTTCATAGATTCCCTTCTCCGGTAGTGGCGCGGATTAAAGTGTATTTTAAAAACTGACACGAACTTGACTTGTCCTCACTTGACATGACCTGAAGGATACTGAATAGCAGAGTATCAATAGAGAATCCTGTGGTCATTTTTACAGGATCCCACTCGACCACACAGTTGACCGACAGGACGTTTCCTGTTGTGTAAAACGTCTAATAAACGACCATTGACCCATCAAACGTCAACCTTCTCACCTCTGACTTTATCCGAATATGCTTATCTGAGTCCCCCTCACAGACCGATTCAGCCAAAAGAATCCTGTCGAATCCAACGGGAAAACATTCAGCTGAGTGCGAGCGTCGTCTTTGCCGCGTGGACTCAGAGTTTGACACATTCTCTGCCTTTTCTTCTGCCTCGTCAACATTTTGGACATCACTGTATGATCTGTCTCTCGCACGGTCAGCCGTGTTGGTGCCTTCAGGATCATCTGTGACTAACTCGCAGGAGGCCAGTGGTGCCAGCCGGGTATGTCCTTTGCTCAACACACCATCCGAAGTGGTATTGTCCAATGGTGATAAAGGTAGACTTTCCCGTTTAGCAGAATTTCTCTTCGTTGGCTGTAGGGATATAAAGGGGAAGATCTTGAAACACATCGCTTGGATTTGATTATGGTGTTTCTATGCTAGAACAGCAATGATGATGATGATGATGATGATGATAATGATGATGATCAGGATGATATCGATACCGATTATGATAATTGTGATGATGAGGACGGTGGCCGTGAGAGTCCGTCAGCGCTTTGGGACAATAAAGGGTACCTCGAACGGTATCCTTTCTCACTATAAGTGACTAAAGCTAGCCAGCAGCCATTTGTGTACAGATCCACTAAGCGGAAAATTGCGTGTTCAAGTCGGCTAAGGATTTTTCAGATCTCAACGTCGTTTGTGTGTTTCTGTCCGTCACGTACAGTATTCCAAGTCAAAGTAACTGACATGTTTATCAATATCTCAACCCGCTAGATTAAATGCACTGTAGTGATCGTGAATAGGCCTTGTCTAGTAACAGGAATACAGCTTCCTTCACACACTTTCTCCGAAATTGATATTGTACTACTGGAAGAAACTACTCATAGGGTTGCTGGAAACGCTTCGGAAGCCCAATACTCGCCTCACCCTTCTTGGGGTTTACCAGGTAGAGGCACTTTTCAGCACCCTTGTGAGCAGTTTCGCTCAAGGAAATGTACGGTGATATCTCAAATATCTTACCAACTGAAGCATGAGGCGACATTCGTGAAGCAAATTCAGTTGGGGAATGTCACACACGAGAGCTTCGGCTATGACTCAGCTGAGTCTGACATTAAAATTGGTTTAGTGTAAAAATGAGTGTAGTCCGCAAACATTATTATAGCCTTTCCCTCCCAAGTTCACATTTTAACAGGGGTTTTGTTGGTTTTAGACGATTGCAGGACATGTAGAATTCGTGTCCACATCATTCTCGTTAGAAAATTTGTCCACGTGTCCTAACGCAGCCATTCTGGTGAGTTTACACCAAAAGGTGAAAGCACTGGACTCGAGTTTTTCTCATCAGCAGTGTATATGCTTTGTCTTGTCGTGGCTTGAACTCGGGATGGCTGACTTACGAGGCGAGCGTTTTACCATCAGGTCATGTTGGACTCGTCTGAACTATCACATTCAAGCGGGAGAACATGTTCATGCTTAAGGATGTGATTGCCCGACGCCCGACTCAGGTTTACTTGTCTCAAGAATGTTCTATTGATCTCGCTCGTGCAGGGGCCATTTAGAGAGACATCATCAGACTGTTAGCTAGACTTCCTGGCATCCTTTTGCTACCAAAATCTGATGTCTCAGTCATCAGAACTAACAAGTGGAGCAAGAATGGGATGCGGTAAGCAACTGCCACTTGATGAATGAAGGGCAAATAAGTTAAGCTCTGATACACTACTCATAAGGTTGTTGAAAATTTTTCGACAGCCCACGACTAGGTTCGCCCTTTTGGAGGCTCATCAGGTAGGTGAAGTCCGCGAGTTTCCGTCAGCCTTATGTTCTAATTGAACCTAAATTGTACGAAATCAGCAAAATACACTCATTTGCAAACAAATTTGGTTTTGCGGGAGACTCACCTGGAACCCAGCTGAATCTCTCATTTGTGGTGTTTCTAAGCAATTGACTGTGCTGCACCATGCCGCTTCATGTTTCAGTCGGTACGACATTCAAGATAATGCGATATATACGATGCGATATAGACGTAATACACAACTCATAGGGTTACTCAAAATTCTTCGACAACCCACGACCAGTTTCGTCCTATCTCAAAACGCCGTAAACGAGAGATTCAACTAAATTCCAGTTGGGTCTCCCGGAAAACCAAATTGGTTTGCAAACAAGTGTATTTCGCTAAGTTAGGCTCTGTTTTGCTGATTGCAAAGTGAGGTGGGGCTCAACGTTTATAACTTGGCGAATTCATATGTATATAAATGAACGGCTTACATCTGAATCGCTTCGGTGATAACATACAGTTTCTGAGAGCCAAATTTAGTTCGTCTTCCAAGTCGATGATGTTCTAGAGAAGAAAAGCGGGTATCGAATATGCACAGGATTGTCACAAGTCATTAATCGGTCTAGACTTAGCGGCGCACGAAAACATGTGTCCTCTGTCAAGTCTTTAATACGTTTTGCTTAGGTAAACGGATAAATATATAGATACGCCAAATTTATTAGACAATTCGCTAGAACTGATGAAAAAAAATATTATAGCTTATGATACTTACGCCTACTAATTCCGACAGGTTGGGTAGCTGAAGGGGTGGATCGTCCCGAATGTTGAATATACCACTAAAAATGGGAGAACGGGGGATCAATGGTGGAGGTGAGGAGCATGAACTCAGGGTTCGGGGTCTTCCCGCCAAATCTGTTGCATCGAGATTGCCTGAACTATTTTTTGCATCCTTCTCTGTGCCATAGTTAATCTCGGAACGTGACATTCTTTGCGAGTCCAGTAACGAAGCAGAAATTGTCCCCTCAGGTGAAGCGGGATTTGGGGATTCTGAAGCGGACATTGGCCGGGACGGTAAGTTGAACGGACGACGCTTTATTATTGGTGCCTTCAGGCGCAGTTCCGACAGGCAACTATGTGTTGATGGAACTTGTGATGCTGTCTTGGGTCGAGACTCCTCATCCTTGAGCTGATCTTCCTCTTGTAGCGAAAGCTTTTCCTGAAGTACTGGAAGACGACCTGGCATTGCCACGTCTGAAAACCGAAATGCGCTTGGACTGCGGCCCTCTTGAGATACGTTTGGGCTACTGAAATTTGGAGCAAGTGCAAAACACGTTGATAATTCGGTCAGTTTGCAATATACTGGCAGTTAGTTTGACAAACAACAAGCCATTATTGATTTGAGGGACGAAAACTCACTGCAATCTCATATTGACAATATTGAGCAACAAATGAAGCTCCGTTTAAAGTCTTTCAAGATGCGTAAGGAACCTACCTACTCAAGAAGAAGGTAGGTAACGAACAAAGCTTGTTATTCTGTTCGGTTCTTTTTGCTAATACACCAGGAATCTTATCCAATGGTTGCATGAGTTTCAAGGGCATGTATGTCATGTCGAAACGGAATGGTTCATAGGCTGACTCAAGTTCAAAGATTGTAAAAGTTAATTTGAGACGCGGCAATGCGGATACCTTAAAAGATTTTGATTGTCCATGAGGGCGATAGTAGTCGCAGTCGTGCCGGTCTGGATCGGATCGTTTGTAGCTGGTATGTGAAAGGCATGCTCTTTTTCAAAGATAAGATCGTTTGAACAAGGCCTCCTCTAGATCGACTATACTGCATTTTGCCTGCATAGTTCGCCAGACTACACCTTGTCCTGCATCCAACGTTTGGTGTCTTATTTTGACTAGCTATTGTTGAATGCGATTTCCGACTGGTATTATATAAAACTGTAGCGTATTAGCCCAAAAAACAGATAACATAAAGCATGTTTTTTTTCTCACAATACTTCTGTCTACACGATCTTTCCAGGAGTGTTTGGTACACATCTTGTGGTCAGTCAACTTGATGCACTTTTACTATGATCTTACTGGTCAGGTCTTTCAAGACAAGCTACGGCCGACAGAATCACGTGAGCTTTTTATGATGTTTTAAGGGGGTAGTGTGGGGGGCGAACAACCGCCATGTCAAACTTACTAGATCAAAGTTGATGTATTGATCGAAATCTGTGCCGGTTGATTTTGAAGTAAAATGGTGCTGGCTGCGCCTTCCATTTCCGGGTTGGCCAGCACCTGCTTCAGCGCCCAGATCACAGTTAGTCCAGTAGTGAAGACGCGGTAGGTGAGTAAGAATGTATTGAGAAAATCAATAGAAAGGAATCGGGCATCCGTCAAACGATCCAGTAACCGATCGACTGTGGCGTAACGGATCTGTGTGCAGATTCGTGGTGACGGGAAAATAAACACGTTATTAGACTGAAAATGTTCACGGAGGAATTCGAATGTAAGCGTAAGGGAGAGACACATCTCGTTTGGATTATCTGGATTAGAGGTGTCAGTTCATGAATAAAAGCCTGTTTCATTCTCCCGTGGTTCTAAGATTAATTCTCTAATCTTTTGTAAAGTACGTTTCACGTCCCATACCTTTCGAGCCATATAACTCACGGAACACTTTTTTCGAAGTTTCTTCTAACTGGTGTGTTTGAATTATTTTCTTGTGGGTTGACGGAAGAGCCATTTCTGTTCAATTTACTATTGGTCTGTTATCGATCTACTTCCAATTTCTCTCTGTTTAAGAGTAATCATGTGCCTTTAGTTGACCGATCTGTCAACCAGTTCATTGGTCAAACATACGGAGCCAATGAACATCACTCGCAAAACTAAGCACTGAGTTTCAGTCACTCACGAAAACGCATTGGATGAACATTGTCATATCAAAGCAGAGACCTCAATAGTGTTTGGCACTTCTCCAGAACTCAGTAACCAAAAGTCACCGGCAGTTTTAAAGCTGGGTTACCTCTCACACATTGCTATTTGAGTACTAAATTGTTAAAATTTTGAACAAGTGGATGGAAACATAAAAAGAATTTGGGACCTAAAATCATCATGGCGAGCATTAACGTCATTAGTAACATGGGCGGTGAACCGGATTTAACTTAGTCTGTCAGAGGAATCTTGTTTAAGAAAACTTTGGGGCAGCTTAAATAAAGTTGCCCCCAGAGGTGCTGAACGTGAGCCGACCAGACAACCAGCAAGTTTATTGTGATTTGCAATAGGATACCCGTTACATATTGGCGGGAAATTTCACTCAGTAGGCGAAGCAAGATTTTATAAATGTTTATATTTATCCTTCAGTTGCCACCATCCGCTCGGATTAGAAGCACTCGGAATAAAACGGATTTTGAACTGAAATTCCTAGGACCCTGTATTGCTCGTTCAACGGGAGCGAAATGCGAATAAAGTCTATTTGAAATAGGTGGAAAAATAAGTTTATTCCATATCAAGCGACGTTCCTAATGATTCATGAGAAATAAATAGCGTTTTGGAAACTTCTGAGTAAACCAGCTTTTACCTTGCACCCATGATTCTTCGCCTCAGTTCGCCAATTGTCGAAGGGCCTATGTGGGCTTTTAAAAATATTTTTTTTAAAAATCGTTCAGCTGTGGCAGCTTTCTGGTGCCTAGCTGTCACGCCGCCTGGGAGAAGCATGAGGGCTGAACTACTACCAGGTTGTCCTAACATAAACAAGAGCAATCCAGATAACAGTTTTGGATTCGAACAACGGACGTTTTGGTCAGTAAGTTCTCCCCCTCCTAGAACACTGAGCTATCTCGGGCCCAGTTTGAGCGTAAGAATGCAGTGTGACTGGAGTACATTTATTTGTTTGGTGGTTCTGCATTTGTAGCTTTGTGATAATCAAAAACACTAGAGAAACTCGTCGTTACTGAAGAAAACAGAGGATGCACAGGAAATTCGTTTTGAAGAATCATATCCCGCAGCTACGTATCCAAAGCAGTTTTGAAGACATTTGACTTGATTATGTGGGCTCAGTTGCAATAAATAAACACCAAATCGGACTGGAAAAGAGTCATTACGAGGAAATACAACACTGAAGAGTTTTCATCAACCCTGTGAATAGTGTAATGCCAAGGTAGACAAAATCAGCTGACAAGTGCGCCGATAAGTCAGTCGGAATCCTTAATCAGCTATTAGACATGGACAGTAGGTGCGCGATTACTACCGGTCCTTTTCGCCGGAGCCACGGCAACAGGAGTGGTTGGATTAGTAAACTTTGATTGTGCAACTCAAGTTTGGAAACTCTGATTACACTGGCTTCCTTTTTTTGGTAACACCGGTCCACGGATTCCTGCTGAATGAGGTTTACAGACCCAGAAAAACTGGTTGAATGTGTACGAGCTCTCCACTACATCAGACGCTCAAGAAAGGAACTACTTATGGTTTTCACCGAGCCCGAGTGTACCCTCTTGCCCCTGGGGAGCCACTTCATCCGGGATTAGAGCACCGAAATAGATTTTTATTTTACTCCATCCTACCTGGCGTGGATATAGTTTTCTAATTGCTCACTGGGAAGCTTTCATCGTTTGCCACCAAGACGTTTCCAGCAGGTATGATGAAAGTACCAGGTGGGCACCTCCTATTCATCCTTGTATGCCTAAAAGACAGACTACCATTTCAGTCAAACTTCGCTACCGTAGCGAAGCATCGGTGTTAAACACTGATGTCATGCTGTCGATGATGATGATGATGATGATGATGATGATGATGATGGTGATGATGATGATCAGTCAAACTACTCCGTTTCACGCACATGTGGTGTGCATGTAACCATGTTCGTGCAGACAGATTTGGGAACATGACTCAGCTTCTCTAGGTAGGCGTAGAGTGAAAATCATCAATAGTTCTATGCTTGATTTGCTGCGGTCGTGATTTCTCTGACCGCGTGAAATTTGTTTACAAAACTTTACTCTTTATCAGCTTCTATTGTAGTAAATTCATTCCGTATTGCGAAACCCCTGTGGGTTAATGTGGCTGTTCCATTTGCTGTGTATGGCCATTGCTCACGAGCTGTCAAGCAGTGAAGTCCAGTGTCAGGCTGTATGCTCACATCAGAATTACAACTCATCACATTCAAGAGGAACGCAGTTGAAAACTCGGTAAATTACGGTCTAAAACGATGAGAATCGTCAGCGGATTCAACGCAGCTATCGACTGAACCTGTGAAGAAACCGTAATAGCATTTCGCACTATCCCATCGGTCCCTTTGACAGTACACTGAATCAACAGCTAAATCAAATAATTTTTGACCCGGTGCTGACTTGCTAGCATTTGGCACACCACCTGGCTAACCTCAGCCCTCTGCACTTTACACTACGTCGTGGCTCTGAAGGTGCAAACAGCAAAATTACACTGACCGAATTAAATCGCAAAGAATATTGGTGTGCCCAGAAAGCGTGCGTGATTGGTTGTCTTCAATGAACCAATCCGAACATGAGGGTTGTATGACTAACATTGGTTTGGAACTACACCACTAAAATCCAAGCTGTATTACACAGTGCTGTTGTCCAGAAGAATGTCCTAAATAGAATACGCTTCCAAGAAGAGAATCAAATGGCTCAATTTCGAAATTAATTTCACTACAGTAGCCCTGTCACTCGGATTAAAAGTGCTTCGTTACATGTGCCATTCAATGCTAAAAACTACAGGCCTGACTGCTAAGCTAGCGCAACATCAAGGGATACCTTTTAAAAAAGCCGCTGCATCGAATGTAAACTGCCTCATCGGTCCCAATCGGCCAATTCAGGAGCACAGTTTAACAGGTTTTTGGGTTCATCCAGCCAAGAAAATGGCATATACAGTTAAGCAAATCCCAGTCTGAACTGCCTGTTAGAGCTGGGCACCTAATGTGTGAGTCCGATTGCTCAAAACTTGGCTAAACTAAACCTGAGACGCCGTCTTATCCAGGGCTGTATAGAGTTGCATCAAAAACGCTGTTTCGTCCAAGGCTCCAGTATGCAGAGTCCTACCGGAAGAATGTGATACTGAGAAAGCGATTTGTTTAGTTCTGCAGAGGAGGAATTTGTGACGAACTTGTGTACATAAAACACAACATGGAGCTGCACCTTTCTTTTGTGGTACTTGATTATTGGCCCTGAGGAAAGTCCTGCTTGCTGGTTGAGGTGATCTCTATCGTTCATTCACTTGGGTTTCTCTGTTTCCTAAGTCCGTTACAGGTCATCGGTGAAACAGG
Organism: Clonorchis sinensis; assembly: GCA_003604175.2. Classification (NCBI taxonomy): domain Eukaryota; kingdom Metazoa; phylum Platyhelminthes; class Trematoda; order Opisthorchiida; family Opisthorchiidae; genus Clonorchis; species Clonorchis sinensis. The sequence goes on along the minus strand of CM030375.1, from coordinate 3,044,474 downwards.
TTGCTTGTTGTTCGCATCAGTTTGAGGTGATTGAGGTGTTATCTTTCCGACAAAGTGAATCCAAATGGCCCTTCAGCTCTTACTCCAGCTGGGAGAAACGGCGGTCGCTCAGATTCAACTGCTCATGCACTTGTGCGTGTAAGGTACACTTATCCCACCATATATGTCATAGCAACGCACGTGTCGTGGCGCATACGGCGGCCATGTGGTCAAGATGACTCAGGTGACGCCCAAGTAAGCATATTCAGTTCACCTTCCCATGGCACTCCTGAATCAAGATTAGGCTTAGCCGGTTTGTCTGGGACAGAGAATGTTTGATATCTAGCTAAAACGAACAAGGGTATTCACATGCACTCTGGTCGAACAGCAGCCGCTTAAGATAAGCACTACAATTGTGCTCCCAAACTATACTTCTGGGCCATTCTGATTGGGTTTTACAAATGAGCGAACCAATAGGCGTAGAGATGTTGAACTGTTTCAACAGTAAATACATATGCGCGGTAGCCTTCCGCGTGTGAACGAGAATTATACATGTTCGTTGTACAAACAGCAAACATCATGCACAGTCTTGGTCTTAGGCCAAAGCCCATCTCACAAGATGTGCTAAGTTTTTTTCAGAACTAACGAGAAATCACCGTTAAAATATCGTTGTTCAGGATGTCAAAAATTTTCGTCAGCAACACACTACTATTACACTACTCACAAAGTCCACTCGAAGTAGCCACATGCAATTAGGTAGAAATATGGGGGCTACTTAACTCGAAGTTGGGTGCACTAAAACTATGGATCAATAAGCTTCAAGGGCACAAAATATAGGATTGATAATTTGACACCCTAGGAAATTTCCACTCCTCTAGCGATTTTTAACGTCCGTGAAGCCGTAGAACACTTTCTTTCTAGTTCTCCAACCTGCAGGTCATATGATGGTTTCTTTGCCCCGTAAAGAAACTACTGTTTCCTGACGCCCGAGAAATTGGGTTAAGTTCAAGAGCCCATAAGCTGGAAAAGTCAAGAAACACAGATACAACACTGTTCAATGAAGGTTGATGACTACAACGTTTTTGGCTCAACCCAGACATGTTACTGATATATATATATATAAACACTACAGCATTCCAGTTTACGCCAGTGCTGTGTGGCTGTTTCTCAACGTCAGACTCTCCCTAGCCTTCCTCATTGCGTGGCGGTCTAGTTCTTCCGTCAGTGTTCTGTGCCAGACGGACACAGTTGTTCGAAGAGGCCATGAGACGTACTTCAAAGATCGTATACACCAGAACCTGGTGAGCAATATTGTCACCCATAACTTCATGCACGCTTTTACTTGCCTATGCAGTTTCCATGACCGTCTGAAGCAATAATCAGGTTTAACGCGGTTCCGTTCATTTGGTTTCTCTACCATGAACAAAAAAACTGTTCAGCTGTAACACCCTTTCGGTGCCTAGCTGTCGTGCCACCTGAAGGAAGTACGAGGGCTGGGATACTGTCAGGTTGCCCAAGCCTAGACAGGGGAAGTCGAGAGGCAGAGGTCGGGTTCGAACCACGGACTTTCCGGTCAGTAAACTCGTGCTCTAATCATTTGAGCCATCTCGCCCCATGAACAACGAAGCATACACTCAAAAAAGACAGCACTGTATATGACAATCAATAACTACAGCACCAGAAGTTGACTAGTTGGTCCGACCGTCCTACTGATTGGTAAAACTTGTTCGCCTGACCTATGCCTATCGATCATCTAGGTCACCAGCACTCATCAGTCAGACATGGCCTTCCAAGTGTTTTTATTGGTCAATACGATAGTCGTGGAATAGGAATACCTGTAAAGTTTCGGCGCATCACCATACAGTATCAGTCAGCTCACAATTGGAGGGTCCTCTTCTGTCGTCAGAAGATTCTAACATGTAAAAGCCTATAGCTTTGTCCGCAGCGTCAGTTTTCACCAATGGGATGGCATGCCTGTCTTTTGTCCGTCCTAGGGTCCGTCAGAGTTGGCGTGGTACAAACTGTTTCTCATTTTCCTTAGCATGTTAAAGCATCAGAGCTACTTTCGTTCAAAAAAGGACGGAGTGAACTACCCCTAGAAATTTGTGAGATGCGCATTTGGATGGTATCCAACAGGAGTGATGCGTCTACACTGTACTTCTCCAACTTCTCAGCGTAAGTTGATTTTGTTACCAAGTTAGACTCCAGTCTTGGGCTAAAACCACCGCAAAGACTTCTATAGTCTTCTTGAAATCGTTAGACATCGGAATTCATTTCAGTCGAGAACAGCTTAAGTGGCTTACAGTGCCTGTCACACAAAAGCTCAATGGTTATATTTTACCCTCTTCCTCTGCTTTCATTGCATTGCATGTTGTAGCGATCCAATGTCTGACCAACATTCATCTACACACATTCCTGACGAAATGCATTAATCATGGAAAGATTTTCGACAGCCCATGCGGGGTTTCACCCTTCCTGGGGATCATCGCGCAGACGTAGTCTCCAAGATTTTGTCAATCTTATGTTGAGCAATTAATCGTTCGTACAGTTTTTGGCGTCTCCAATATGTTGGAATATAACCCTTTGAGATTCATAGCTCCAGAGCGGCTTCGTCCCAAAGCAATCTTTGTGGTCAAGCTGATTAGAATCGCATTTTGAATGAATGTATTTAGCTTTACAAGCCTCGTCTGCTTGTTGAATGCTGCGCCTGTTGTTTTGTAGTAGTTAGGAACTAATGGACAACTACAAGAAATTTTGTCCTCTTGTAATAATCAGAACAGGCTCAAATCACGAAATTTCATAAGTCTTGGACGCGAAGTTCTGACCGCAACACCTTCTGGCATCACGTGGAAGATGCAGTAAGTATTAGACACTGTTTTACGGGGTCGGCTCGTTTTTTAACACAAAAAGTGAGTTTAAAATAGTTCATTTATTTTGAACTGTTTGTAGAAGTCCATATCTAAAATCTTCTGTCAAAGCATGCTAATATTTTGATGATTTCTTTTCAAGAAACGAGAAAACACAAAACACAGGAAGTAAAACACTACTATAGCGTTACTAAAAATTCCCGTTTTCACACATTACGTAACTGTGCATTGTCAGGCATTGAGCAAAGACTAAACCTTGGTCATGATTTATAAGCACTGTGCATGAAGAAGGTCTGTCTTGGTTTTACAATCTATGCACATCTGTTACATCTAGTTTTGTGCTTAGAAAAATTTTCTAATCCACACTCTGGGATTACCGTTACGCGTGCAGTTACGATCGGATGCAAATCTGTGTTGAAAACTAACAAAAATATTTGACGATAAACAGTTCTGGTTTGTGTGTATTTTCACATCCGAAAGTTTGCTCTGAAAAGGCCACCGACCGCGTTTTGAAGGCTGATGTTTCTTAAGGCATTGACCTTGAGATCACCAATTAGAGGGAATCCATTCTGCTGATGTTCTCTCAAGTGTGCTATGTAACGCAGAAAACTGACCAATCACGTGTGAGTGTTCAATGATTCGTCAGTTCGTTATTGACCACTTTGCCATTGGTTATTCATCCCTTTTATTCCTGTGCCATCTAGACGTGATCACTTGGTGGCTTGCCATCTTGCGTCCTCCATACCCATGTGGGATGATTTAGAAAAGTTCGATGAAATTCTGGGGGCTTCCGAAGGCCGAAATCTGGAGTGTACTGGCAAACTGTTTCCACCAACTTCACAAACATTGTCGCATCAATGAATAGTAATCCGATACTTGGACAAATATAGCAGAAACGGAGTTGATTTGGTTTCACTAGATCCTTGGTCAACAATGCTATAACTTGTAACAAAGTCTTTAAATCGACGGTAGATTTCAATGATCTATTAAAGTTACAGTGAACTTATTTCACTGACTGAAAGTAGTATGAATAAAATAACTCAAGGACAAATGCCAACTTGAGTCGAATAGGGCAGGAGTTGCCCCAGCGGAGTTGAACCTGGTTCCCACGGATCTGAGAGAAACGTTTATTCAGACTGGTTGAGGAATAATGCACTCGATACCTCGACATTTTAGCTTTCATATCTGCCTCAAAAACTGAGGATGACGAGGTTATTTCCTGACTGAGTAAACTTCCTTCAAGGCTTCAGCAGTTGCAACATTTTATGAACAGAAGAGGGCGGAATCAAGAAAGCGGTTGTAGCAACTCTCACCTGACCGATTGCGGCATAGTGACGGACGAGACATCGGATTGAGCAGAGTTCAAAATGTCCCCGTAATGGAGCTGTTCAATACACTGGGGGTTCGCAACAACAGATGCATGGATGGATGGATAGATAGATAGATAGATAGATAGATAAATGGATAGTATACAAGAGCGTGTTTGTACACAGTCAGGCATGTTTTGTTCAATTTCTTATTCACAAGGTTAATTCTCGTTAGGAAGCGGAGACCAGATGAGTTCGTTTGTGTGTGTGTGTCTACAACTAAATGCAGGAACAAACGAAGAAACAGACAAACGAGACGGTGAGAAAAGATCTGTGATCGGAACACGTGCATGGGGATTGCTGAACAGATGGGAACGTACGACATTCCACCTACTTGACATAGTTTGTTTTGGTTAGGATCGATTTATACGATGGCAAGCTTATCTGAAATAATACCGCTTGTTGTGTCCACCTGAATAACACTCAATTGTCTTGGGGTTTTGAGATGAATCTTTGTGAGGAGATGTTTTTTGGGTATACTGTTCGTCGTACGAAATGCTCCTCTCTGAGGGTTAGTTTGGAGCTCAAGCAAACTTGAGATTGATCATACCGGCAACCCACATATTTCCACAGGCCAACAGAAGGTTTTGGGGCCCAAAAAATGATCGTTTTGGTCAGGGCACCACGTGGATATTCGTCGATTTGTCCTATCTACTTGCATTACCGGAAGACCAAATGACGAATGAGAACACACAGGAAATTTAGCGCATGGAGTGATTCTAGTAACTTTGTCTAAAAACCACTACCCACTGATTTCTTTCGCCCTCGGAACGAGTGAATAGCTTTCACTTATTCCTCAAGGTACTACAACAATCCTCCCCTGAACAACCTGTCCTGCAAAGACCTCCCTCCTAATTACGGCACGGCATGGTAGCTGTGTCTGGTAACCACTTTTCGGTCAGAAACTTTACTGTGGGCAAAACACCCAATCATCAACTTACCTGACTGATATCTGAACACCATGCAGCTTTTTCTTGTAGCGTGGAGGCCACAAGCCAAATGCTGGTCGGTTGACCGTTCTTGGGCTCCCAAATGAGTCGAAAATCGAGATTCCCGTAATCTGCCTTGTCATTTCCGCTACTGTTTATCGGGGTGGCGGTAGATGTACTTAACATACTGAAGTTGCTGCTTAAACGATGAATGAGAGGAACTGGAGGGATGTTGGGGAAACCACTGGAAGTAGGCAGAGAATTGACCACATTTGCGTCTGGCGTGGAACCAACACCTGTCCTTGAACCACTGTCTGTTTCCGTAGGGGCTGTGCACAATGATGTGGAATGTCGATGAGGGACACCTGTTGTTGAACCAGCCCAAGATCGGTTGGTTGGTCCTGATGGACAGCTTGATAAGGCGGACCCGCTTGAATGACGGGTCGCGTTGTCCGATGGCGTAATTCGTCTGGATGAAGCCATTCCCGAGGTTAACGGACCTGAATCAGCGCGAATCGGAGGTTTGTGACCTATTTGGCTGCCGGACATGTTTACCATGGTAGTGGAATTGCTGTCCTTAGAGGGGGTTGTTGCAAAGTTGTTCGGAGCACTGTAGGGAACAGGTGCTCGGGCGGCGGGAGAAAATGGTTCTAAAGAACGTCGTCCAACATTCCCCATTGTTTGTTCACTCAAAGGAGGTCCTATGGGTGAAATATTTTTCACAGAGTGGTGGAGGGAAGAAAAGGGTAGAAAGATGGACTTGAGCAACCGCAGTCAAACACTGTTTAAAGTGGGTCACTGAAAAGAGTGCGTCGTGGTGAACACAACTCACAAGTAGGGGGTCCGTGAGAGCCCGATTGCACTGAAGAAAACAACAGTTAGTTTGAGGTTCCATACTGTGACAAATTTGAGAGAATCAGCAAATCACAAATGTTAACTTTTTACGTTCACTGAAACTTTGCTTACCTGCGGCGAGCTCTGAGAAGAGTGTAAAGTAGACAGCAGGCAGAAGATGCCCCTTAACCACTTGGCATTTTCTCATGTGTACTTTGCAATGTCAAATAGGTACTTTAAAACAATCAGGTTTTATGAAGCCTGGCAACTTTCTTGGTGTTTTTAAGCTGCAATCGGTACAGTATAACTCACCCTTTACAGTTATCCTGGATTTTGGACATTCGGAAATTTTGAGTATGCAAAATTTCCGCTCACAGTCTCATGGCCTAGTTTCCTTATATCATGAAAAGTTTCTTTTAGCAATCCCCGCTGCCTACGTGGTCTGACCATGTGCCAAAGAGGTGAACCGTATGTGGCCTTGTCTCACATGCAAATAGGCACTAGAATACACAGGCTAGAAGTTCGAATCATATGGTAGTCATCGCTGGATATGCTGTTCCATGCTAGTCCATCTTGCACAGTCCTAAACGCAGCATCGAGTATTACGTAATTTAGCCCAGGTTAAACCGAAATTTCAAACGTTCTGATTTACTCCGAAGTAGCAAACTCGCCCGATATGTATACACGTTTGTCTCTTCATTTGTGAGAACACCCGTTACGGTACACCTCGAAAGTGAAAGTCACTATATTGGTTTGCGGACGGTTCGAAATTTCGAATTTACTTTTCTGATGTTAGTGTTTCAGGGCTAATAAACGCATGTAACTGTGAGTTGGTGTAACTCGGACGCTTTACCTAGCACGCATTATTCGGCTGACTTCCACTCAGAAGAATTTGGTTGCGGTCACGTGACTCGAACACTAGCGACCAGCACCAGTGTCCTTAGTCATCAACACGTGATAGGCACGAGAAAAGTTTATCCAACATGGAAAAAATTGACGGTATCCAGTCTGCTCTGTTATATCTATCTGGGAAATCATGCATTTAAAAAAATGGCCATCAAGAAGACACCACTGGAAGGTTGAGAACTACGTTAAATTACTAACTAGCCCCGAGAGGGATATTAAGTGGTCAGATAACAATGTTTCTCCAACTGACTGGCTATAGGGCTGACACGAGTCGACAAACATATGGCACGGCTATACGTCATATTAACAGGGCAGCAAGTCAAGGACACGCGTCCTATGTGAGACCGTACAAGGTGAACCAAGGGCATTGGAAAAATCGTGTGTGCACACAGGCCACGGTAACGGCCTCAGCTAAAGGTAACGGACGACGTCTATCTAGTTTAGAGTAATGACCTGAGAAGCGACGAATTGACCGAGATATTTGATTGATGTTCACTTGTTTGTCCGATAAGACGGTGGTGGTCGGCCGTTTCATCGATCCACTGAGAAGGCGGGTAGTGTTCGCGAACGCTTTCAGGCACAAGCCTAGTTGTCCCCCAACAAAACTCTAGCTGCATGAACAAGTGACACTGTACCTATGGAAGGAATCACTGGATTTCGGCAGCCTATCTTTTAGTCGTTGGGCAACCATTAACCTCGAATTAGGATCAACATGGAGTTCGGCAAATTTTAACTATTTGTCATGGTTTTGGTTACGTGGTCGCTAATTACCGCATCAGTAGCATCTTTTTTGAAAAAAAGATGAATGGAATATTTTTTCTCAGTACATGGCTTTAAGTAATGTGTGTTTCTTTTGGAGGTTTGCGGCAGTGAATTTCATGAGAGTAACTACTCGGAATGAACAAGTTAGACTGAAAGGAAAGCTCTTCTTGAACAGAATCCCCGGTACAGATCCCTCTAGCTCTCCCTGTCTGACAATAAACAAAGTTACGTTTTTGTTTGCGTGGAACGGAGCTAAACGAGGCAAAAACTGCTTAGATTTGCTTTCCATCGTGGACTTCATGTTCACATAGGGTGCTGACAGTGTAGGGAACTTAATCTTTTTTCTGGTTTGTCTATACTCCCATCACCGACGACGAGATCGTGAATATATACCTGTGAAAGGAAGAAAGGCCTTTGCTGGGGAGTTGTCTATTTGAGAACACCAACTTAACAGTTACAGACTATTGAACAGGGGAGCAAAACTCTCATATGCATCCCGTTTACAAGACTGAATATCCATCTTCTCCTTGAACGCGTCTTCCTGAACTGTAACTCAAATGCAGGCAAATGCTACAAAGAGACTCCACAAATTCCGTAAGAGATCTCACTTTTCAAGAGACGAAAAACGGATTTACGGGAAGACATACTACTCGTATGCCTCATCAGTAGTATCCACCGTTACGCCTGTATCACGGCACTTCCCAACCTATTCATGAACATGCTTACCAGACTTGTGGCAAATCCATGTCTACCTGAGTCTTGTGAGTTCGTCGCTCTATCGAAATCTTAAATTCCGAGTGCATATCAGAACTTCAGTAGGGTCCCTACGCCTAGCTGACTGTCACGAGCATCTCAGCATAGATCTTCAACTCTTTCTTGTGGAGAGGTGCTTGTAAACATTTGCCCCAAGCAAATTCTACTATCATGTCTTCACAGCCTACTAAATGTTTATACCGAAGCAGAGTTCAGACTAACAAAGCTCCAAGACTCAGTCAATCCATATCGGGACGTATTGGGGGGTCCTTAGGTAACAAATTTAGGCTGCCTATCTCAATTTCAAACAGCCAATTCCCAAAGAATCAGACGGCCAAAGGTAAAAAACAACCGAATAGAAAATCTTCTGAGTAATTCACGGTCTCCCCAAGTCAACGGTTTAATGAAGACTAGTCACGATAAAAAAACAACAAATCACAAGTGGTGAAACAGACTGACAAAGTTATTAGTCTGTTAGAATAGATCACGTCTTGATAAAAATCATCACTGTGAAAATGGATCACGTGAATAATCGCATCATTAGTTTCATAGAGCCGATGAGGTTTTTTATGTGGTTCAGTTCCCAACATGTAACCACTACATTCTAAACTCAGCTGTTCAGACTTATTGTATATAAAAAAAGCTTCACAACACCTACCGTCATCATCAGCATTGAGCAGCGAGGCAGATGTGTCTTCAACCAAGGTACATTCAATCAGAGCTATTTTTCCGTAATTCTGAAAAGCAGAAAAGCTCGATAAGAGTACCAACACTACTCGTTTACAAAAGTATCTCATTCACAATACTGTTTCTTTGGTCAGATAACTTTTGCACTAGCCGCGGCTCATGCACAGTTGTGGCTTCTAGAAGTTAAAAACCCAGGTCAGTTTCCATCAGAAATCGGTTGAAATCGATACATTATTTCTTGGCTTGGCGACAATCGCAGTAACGCGATTCTCGTGTCTAAGTTAATTAGCTACGCTAGAGATAGTAGATAGGTTCTTAAAACTCTAAAAGAGCGAACAAGTAAAAAACAAACTCTTAAGAAACCATAAATTGGTGATATCCTGTCCGTTATCACGAAAGTTTTAGCCAGGCAAGTGCCAAACTAGGGATACACACACCATTTCTCGTCAAATGAGGGTCTTGTCCAATTCATTTTCCTGAACTAGCCATTTCTCTACCCTGTGAACCCTTTTGGCCCTGATCGATGCAGCAGTACGTACAACCGGCGACAGCTGGACTGAGGGACATTCCATAGCTGCGTCGGGAATTCGTACAGGGATTGTTTCGTTGTGTGTAACTATTGAAGGACACCAGAAATTCATTCAGTCCACCCGTTTATTATATTCTTCATCCGAACATGTTGCATAGAGGCCACCTCATATTTCATTTGGGTGGATTTTCAAGATATCGATGTGTTTTCCTTCATATGAAGGAATTTATGTGCAGGTCCGACGGCGATTCTGATCAGCCTAGTCCCGGCTTCACCCTTTTTGGTACTCATCCACTTGGTCTCTCCGAATGCCTCCAGTCTTTTTGCTTACTTGATTAGCAAATTGTAAGTGAGGGAACTTCTGCATTTTGCTGTACAATTAGGTCAATTTTTATGGGAGACTAAGCTAAACGTCTAAAATTTCGATGAGCGTTTGTCACGACACACACTTTCAGCAAATGTTATAGAAGAGAAAAACGAGATCTTTGAAACGATTTACTCAGAAATGAGAACTCTATTGGAGCATTCTAATACTGATCCAGGATGGGCAGAACTGATAACAGACTATCCAGGGCGTTCAGAGACAGTTGTGAATAGTGTCACTTGAAGGAATGTTACAATCATCTCGTTGCACAGTCAGTTGACTAGGTAGTATGCAATCAATAAGGTTGGAAACATTGACTGAACTAGTTTGCGGACTCTGGACCCCCATACTGAGAAGTCGGTGCTCTGAGGGCCAGAAAATTCCAGATCACATGATGCGGACTTGAGATCGCAGGTCAGTAACACTATAATTCAATCCATAGTTCCAGCTGGCTAATCATGACTGAGCACAAGAGTATCAAAATCCCAACCGGTTTCAAAGCTCATTGGAGATTCGTAGGATGTGTACTGTTGATGGTTCCCGACGGCGACAAGGTTTAAGGAATTTGGTAGCCAAGCCTGGAGCTTCCAGAGTATTTCAAGAGTGTCCATGTGTGTAGTGCACGTGGAAAGTCTTCTTAGCCCATAACGTAAGGGATGATGAATTGCTCCACTGAACCCCCTTTCTTCACAATTCGTTTAAAATGATCCGATAACGTTCCGAAAGAACGCCACAGCTGTCTCGAAGATAACACGGCTCAACTGATCAATAGGTGGCACAGGGAACCATCGGAGCTGGAGAAGAGCGATGACAACCGGCTGGTTCACAGAATACTCGTTAAGATTGGCAGGGTGTATTCTGGATCACGCTGGTCTACGGAAAAACATATCGTCAGTGGACAGAGCGCCAGGTTTTCTGACCAGAATTTAATACGCCTAAAGATTTGTTTGCACTTTTCGTACAAGTGTTTATTTCCATCGGACAGAAGCGATATTTCAGTACTGGTGTTGCTTCTGCCGCACAAAAGAGCATGTATACCGAAGAAACTAGACTTTTGGGACAAGTTTAATCGGGAAATATCAAGTGTGGGATAGAGATTAATCAGAACCGGGCATTCACTTCGTAGCCCCACCAACGACTTATGAGACTGGTCGATGCATGATAGGAACTGCTACAGATGGTAAGTGCGTTGCTAACCTTGACCAATCGGAGCCTCCCGTTATTCGTCCTTGCGGTAATGAGCAGATGATTGGTGAACAGAAAGACCTGTCTGACTGCCTCTTTCTTCTCACGAGCAGATCCACCAAAGTTACCCAGTCTGGATCGTGAAGAACGTGGTTTATCGCAAATCACCTGTATCAGAGTACCTGTTAGAATGCAACCAACGACAGGTGGAATCTGTGGACTGTTGCTCAAAATCATCTGTTCATGTGGAACAACAAGACACATGTTAAATACGCTAGAGTTTGCCTACTGAGAGATCAGGTGTGCTGTCCTCTTAATTTGCGTTTCCTGAGCAGAGTTTTAGACGCTAAATTGCAACCCTAAAGTTGTGACTGAGGAGAAACTTGCTAACACGTACATTGAATTATGAGTGAAAAATACTGGGCATTCATGAACAGTATCATGAACATGAAAAATCTTGAATCTGAGGTGGTTGAATTGCACCGATCCACCTCATTTTCCCATCTGGTAGACGGTTATTAGGGTAATTAGCTGGTAGTCCGCCAGATGGATGGAAAATCAGTCCTAGTGGCTCAGAGAGTAGATAACTCGGTCAGCAAACAGGAGGTCGTGGTTTCGTCTACCACACCTGGGAGCAGCGGCCATGCCTGTTCGAGAACTTTGGCCGTATCCGACGCCGCACCGAGTTGCATAGCTTGTGGCCTGATTCGCCCTAGACGGTATTTAACCAAATTACCACAGAATAACTGGAGCTGAAAAGAGCCAAGTTATGGTGAATTATTATTTTTATACAGGTTACATACTGCCTTGAGATGGGGGTCCCTTTTTACGAATTCCCGTTTTTTCGAAGATGAGGCATAAAACTTGCCTCCGGCATGCACCGGTATGCGGACCGAACATCTCATCAGAAGCGCCTGGGGCCCTCTGATCTCGATACTGCCCAGTTATTGGTCCAAGGTGACTAGCGGCCCTGTTATCCCAGTTGTGACCAGTTAGTGCCAGGTTCCAGCAACAAATGGATGCCTTCTCCCGATTCCGTTTGAAAAACTAAAATCTAAAACACTTTTGCCATTATGGCGGAATTCCGTCTTGTATGCAGCGAAATGCCGGAAAGAGATTCTAGTACCCATCCTAGAACAAATGGCCTGGCGAGGAGGTGCGCCAAATCAGAGTCGTATACCTCAAACCATTAATTGCGGCCTGTTCTAATATAGGACCAAGAGGTAAAAAATAAACCTTCATCAACGCTTTTTGACGATTTCCAATGAGCAAAAATACCAGCTGCAAAATTACAGCTGGCCACTTACAAGGTAAAATGTTCATCGGGGTATTTATTTTGCGCTAATTGAACGGATAAAGTGAGCAGTGGCGCACGAACAAGTTGTCACTGAAATGTGGATTAAAGCTTGGCTTGACAAGATACTAGTCACCTGGCAAAATGTCTGTTCTCGAGACAAGTGACACGAGTTTCTGTGTGGGCGATTGGTCCCCAAAAGTACCATTTGAGGAGGACGAGTTGGTTAAGCAAACCGCCATCATGATGAAGGCGCAAGGCAAAATGCATCAGCTCAAGGGTAAACCAGAGACGCGATGCGCTGAACACCCAAAATGACGCAGAACAAATCACTAAGACTACAACGATACTCACTTGCAATCTACTACTAGTTAGTAATTAGCAGCTTAGAAAAGGCATAAAAAATTACGTTGGTCCAATGGGCCTAGGGCTGGAAGGTCACGAACGGGCGAAAAGCTGTTTCCGGAGTTAACAAGAAGTACTCACCTTGACGAACAAATACTTGGTTGACATCCAGCAGCAGCTCGCACCCATCTACAATCATACGTTCAATTGCCAGGTTTTTCCGAATGTTCTCCGTTTCACTAACCTCATCGTGCATAATCTGTCAGAGGGGGAACCGAGAGGAATATAACGAAAAAAATGTAAGTCGGGAGACAAACGGGACAAAGAAAAAGTGACTCATCCCCAGGGTCCGGGTGCGCCAAATGAAGGCCTTTAAAGTGCACACAATTCCACTGAGGTAGTCGTCTCCTGGCAACCAAACACTGGGCTTCTGGATGACAATCCACAAAGAAATTGAGACACCCTTTAAATACACAGAAAAGCAGGAATGTTTTAAATGTTTTAAATCTTCCACTACGCTTAAGTCTTACGACAACGCCTGGAGACAAAAATACCCGCTCACACATGTTGTTTTCACCACAAATAATGTCGCATTATGAAAGGATTTCAGTGGTTCCTGGTCATCAGAAGCCTAGCGTAAGCACTGGAGCATCGAACGATGCCATGATGTCATCTGTGTGAGAGTGGCTTCGATGATATCCCCCATTCTGTCCCCTGGACCCACTCTGTTCTATTTTAGTGTGTGCATGTGTGCATCAAATCTCAAATGGCAATCAAGGCTACTAACTGTAGGGATTTAATGAGGCTTTGTTGGTTTCGGTAAAGTTGCTGAGACTATGACCCTCCCCCCTAAGGTATCGCTTCAAATTTCTAAAAGTTTTATTCAGGTGTCTTGCAGTGATTTTGCCTTTCAAAATTTTAAATTGGTGATGAAAATTAGTTAAATTTAACTGTCTTACCTCCTTCGTGAAATACACTCATTTGCAAACCAATTTGGTAATACGGGAGACTCACCTGGAACCCAGCTGGATCTCTCGTTTATGAGTAGTGCATTATGAGTAGTGTATTACGTCTATCTCACTTCCTGCTTCTTTCAGCTTTGCTTGTGATGTTGAGGCTCCACGGCGACAAAAAAGTGGGAATTGACCAAATTTCAGACTAGGTCGTCGAGTCTAATGGTGTCCTGTCAACGCAGATGCCTATTTATTCTCACTAAGGATTGCCGTGTTCCAGGCTCAACCCAGTCCGCTAAACATGACGACAGGAATAGACATACCAGTGGGTTACCTTGAGAGAATACACCCAATTTCATGACCATTCTTGCTTGCTCCTGTCATTAGTATCTGTATTAGCTATGGTTCCATCGAAACGGCTTGACTTGATGACAAGATTTCGCAAACAATATTGCTTTTACGTAATGTACTACTCATAAGGTTGCTGAAAATTCTTCGACAGCCCACGACCGGTTTCGCCCTTCTACTTCGGGCTCATCAGGTAGGCGCAGTTTCCGAGTTTCCGTCAACCTTATGTTCTACTTGAACCCAAATTGGACTCGAAAACAGTCCAATTTGGGTTCAAGTAGAACATAAGTTTGATGGAAACTCGGGGACTGCGCCTACGATGTAAGAAGGGCGAAACCGGTCGTCGATTATCGAAGAATTTTCTTAATATATTACGTATATACATGTATCGCGATATCTCGAATATCGTAGCAACTGGAACATGAGGCGGTCTGGTGCAGCACATCCAGTTGCCTGAAAACATCACAAACGGGAGATTCAGCTGGGTTCCAGGTGAGTCTCTCGCAAACCAAATTGATATGCAAATGAGTGTATTTCTGGAAAATATTGCTTTTGTTCATTGTTAACGGGGCCATCAATCGGAAGTAAGTCTGATTTATGGTATTTTTCAACTGTTCCTTTTCGGGCGATATTCGAGATATCGAAGAATCTTTCCCTGGCATAGCATACTACTCATAACTCCCACACCGTACGAACAAGACCACAGATTTTTGACTGTTTGTGAATCTATTGAGGTGAATTCGTAGTAGAAAATCAGAACCCAACGTTCGGATCACATTGGATGAACTTCGTCATGAGCCTCATCGTCATCACTGGCGGCAAAACCAGAAGATAACATTGGCGCTCCACTGCCCTACAGGCGTCCCAGTGTATCTGAATAAAGTCTTAGAGGGAAGAAGAGAAAGTGCGACAGAGCGAGGGTACTCAGGCTAGCCAACCACCAACATCTAACTTTCCTACAGCTCCAACATCCAGGTAGACAAACTGGACAGCATGAATGCCAGTAACGTCGGTTGACTGTCATATATTGCAGCGTCTCCAGCCAAGCTCAGGGAGGGGAAGTTTGACCCAGTCCTGAATGGCGAAGAGTATCAAAAACACCCAAACGTTTCGTTGTATCCTTCATCTCCTTCTCCAACTCCGAATTAGTCACTAAGACAACGCTCTTGTCGACGTCAAGAAAAAAATAACGAAATTGTTTTACTCAAGACCAAAGTCATCGACGGTGATCGAAAGTTTGATATATAAAAGACCGTACAAATCACCAATCAACTTACATAAGGTCTCTTAAGGTCACTCGAACATTCTTGACAGTCCAATACTGGTTTTGCCATTCTTAAGGCTCAACAGGTAGGCACATCCGCGTGTTTCCATCAGCCACTATCCACATTGTACGCAAAATACACCCATTAACGAATTCCCTTAATGTTACCGGGAGACTCAGCTTGTTCTGCCGTTTATGATATTCTTCTAAGAGCCCTTAGTAACCTCATGAGTAGTGTGGCATGCCTAGAAAGTCATGTTTTGCGTGCGGTCATTTCATTCTCCAACCGCAGTTGCTACCGCTTCCAATGTCCTCGAAAAGATACGGTTTTAGAACTCGGAACCAATAAGGTGAACCAATGAATGAACCCCTCCCCCAAAACAAGCACTTAGGAAAAGCCTGATCCGGAGAGCACACACCCTGTCACAGAACTATAAAACGCGAGTAAAGTTGAGACCTAACATCCCTGTCGAATGCGCGGGCTAGTAAAATTTATTCTTTACACACTAAAGTCCAGGGACTTTATGAAAAACGCAAAGCCTCATTTGTGAATAAGACGCAATCAAGATTTCATCTGCAAATAAAGCCAATCTATGCCAAAATGCCATGAGGTACTGAACAGCGGTTTCGTCCTTGTAGGGAATCACCAGCATCCCGCGCATCTCACGAGCACAAACGGAGGTCCGAACCCGCGGCTGTCTGACTAATCATCATCGAGAGCATAACATCAGCGTTTGACACTGATGCTTCGCTCCGTACTTTCTGGCTAATATTTGGAGGCAAATTATTCGGCAACGAGTGGGCGAGCAGCAGCGTGCTTAACTAGTACTCAGACAAGATATGGTGCCGTTCATAGTTCGGTCATTGAATTACATCACGTGGGCATGTGTTGAATAACTGTTCAACTGACGACTTCTCAGATCAAATTTTCACGCAATGTGAATTATGCTTCCTTTTGAGTTGCTTATAATGTGCGTATCATATAAACCCAAATCTGATCAATCGTGTCTTCAGCTCTGAATTGTAGGCAACTAAATTTCATGAGACAGCACATCGCACGTGCAATAGTTGCCTCGCTCAGGAACTCACACGCCAAACGTTCTTTTGAAAAATATCCCAAATGCGGGATTTAGTTGAATCTCTCGTTATCTCCAGACTAATTTGCAATTGAATGTACTTCGTCAGCCGTGTACAATGCAGTGTTTGGTTAGGACATAAATAAACTACGCCTATATCATGAAGGGCAAAACCGGTAGTGGGCTGTCGAATATTTTCAGTAACCTTGTAGGTGATATTCTGTAAAATTTAAAGTAACGCACAGATAAGCTGATACTTTTCAGAATCAACGTGTTCTGACCCCACTGCAATAAAGCCTTTGAGTGGTCGTTGGCTTATTCGCTGAGCTGAGCAATTTGATTGCAAACGTTTCATCACCAGTCGAGGTGACATCATCAGTGCGTTATTGGTTGGCACAACCACCAACCCATCGCTACGCACCACTATGCTCCCCAATAACGCACTGATGATGTCATCTCGACTGGTGATGAAACGTTTGCAATCAAATTATTCAGCTCAGCGAACAAGTCAACGATCATCTAGGTTACCTGAGCTACCAACACTTTCCTCTATAGAAAGGCTTTTGAGTGTTTCTACGTCAATGGAAGGTATACTAGAACGTCATGGTTCACATTCCTTGATATCTCAGTCTAGAAAACCGGTAGCTTTGTGTAAAACAGTGCTCGCTGCTCAGAACTGACTGGCCAGTCAGCTTTCCAAATTTCTTTAGTTGACTTAAAACTTTGATAATTTACTGGAAACATGAGTAGCCAGACCAATTCGGCGTGAGCTCTATGGAGCCGTTTTTGCCCATATGAGCACGTTCGATTAACTTTTCGAGCTGTCCGTTTATTCGATAGAGGAAGTGCAGAACTGTACAGTACATGGTGGATCTTTGTGCGTACGATCTTGGACTAACTGGTCGCTGCCATCTTGATACCGAAGTATCCACCAGGACATCGATGAAACGTGGTCTTCGTTGCTGTTGTTCATCATTCGCTACAGAAAAGCTCAGGACTCCGCTTCATTGTCCGATGCTCACGAGGTTCTCAGGCTATCCAGATGTCAAGGTCCGCAATCACCATAACGGTTCAAATGTTCCCCAAGGCGTGAACGGCACAGCGAAACCTGACATGAGTGATCTGAGTGCCTGGATGTGGGATACCCAAACAGCACAACTCAAGCCCTCGTCTTATTCTGTCATCACCAATGGAATTAGCAACTCACTCACTGCACAACCCAGTTCAGTAGCACAAACTCAACATTCTATATCAAATCAAACTCCATTCAATCAGTAGCTCTGAAAAGAACTGAAAATACCCGTTGTAGCTAGCTGTGGAATCCGTACGACTTGTATTCATGTAATTTTCGCTTACACAGTCCTTCTTCTGTTCTGTCCTAAATATTCTGGTGACTCCGCAGCAAAGAGAAGAAGAAGCAACAAACTGGAGTTTCCCTCTTAATAGGAGCCATAAGCACTCTTTTGTGAGTGGACTTCGTCCTGTACGTGAAGCCAATCTATGCTGAAAAGCCGATAAGCACAGTAGAGTTGTTTCATCCTTGTTGGGAATCATCAGCAGTGCACCCCTCACGAAACTCCGGAGAGTCTGGAACCCCAACCTTCTGGCTAGTAATTTGAACACTCAACCGTTCGGCCACGAGCGGTTGATTAACTCGCACTTAGGATATAGCGCCGCTCATCCCTTAGTCACGGGATCCGCATCACGCGGTCACACGTGTTGGCTGGTTGCTCGAGCAACGACTTCTCAGATGGAAGTTTCACTCACCGGGTGAAGTATATTCTTCCACTGAGCTACTTACAGATTGTTGGTAGTGTGAAGAGATTTGGGTTGGCTTCACTTGAAGGACGAAATCTCCACAAAAAGCCCAAATCTCCTCACACTACTAACAAGCCATAAGCACCGCCTATCCTTGTCCATGTCAGGATTCGAACCCTGGATTTCCAACCTAGACGCAGCTGAGTTATCATGCTTGAGCAGACTAACGTGTTAAACTGGCGCAATGTGGCTGGTTGACCGAAACTCTCAGAATATGAGTTCAACAGAGATATGCCTATAAAATACGCCTATCATGAAAATTTTTCAATGGGATTGGGAAATGAGGTGTCCGAACCGTTTCGGTTTACGTGCACACAATTTATCAAGCCCTTCTGGTTGCAAAACGTATAAACACCGAATGATCTAGTCTGCTCAATCGCAGAAGTGTGATTTGTAGTGTCATTAGGCTACGCAAAGGGTCACGTACTAACCATCGAAACTTTTGTGGTTTTAATATGTCCACACACAATGCGCTGAAAGTCATGTAGTATTATGCAGTTTCTCATTCGTACCTCTATATGCAGAAAATGTCGGTACAACACTATTCTAATGGATGCTGTAGCGGTGAGAATAGACCTGTAGACTTAGAGGTGTTCAGCTTTTTCCTCGACTTTTGTGCTTCGGAGCAAGGGCTTGAGCTGCCCGTAAACCGGATCGATTTCTTGCTTTAGACCATGTCAAGAATTTCTAAGAAATCTGACTACTCAACAGTAGTCAGGTGTTGGTCCTGACTTTTTCTCGCCCGCAGTGAAAGATTTGGTATGTACCAACCTATGAGATGTTGACTGAAGACGTGGTGCCTCAGCGCTAACCAAATCCTGGCTTGTAGCTAAATCAGCATTTACGTTTTTCTACGTTGTCGGGATATTTGTACTTTCCGCGGAAAATCCCTTGGTGGTGTTGACAACGAGGTTTATTACCAAGTTTGGTACGCTCGCGTTCAAAATAAAGTCGGAGGATTAGAATTCTAGTGTAAAGCCTGCAATAGGCGTTTGACTAGAGTTTATTTTGTTCTGCTGAACGTTTGTGTCTTGAATTCGCAATGCAATTCAAGAAGACATTTAACGAGGCTTGGATTGGTATTTTTCGGTCCAGGACCATTGCCAAGGGTTGCGGGGGACAAAATAAAGCTTTATGATGTCCAAAGAAAACTAGTGAACACCGTTGGCGAGTTTCAAAAGCTTAGGAAATTATAAAAGTTTGAAAGAAATAGGTTTTTTGTGACGGCGTTAGACAAGACTTCCAACTGCTACGTCTCAAATGAAGTAATCCATTTCTCGGTCTTCCAATATTTTATTCTAAACGCTATTTGTCTGTCAGACAAACTGGAGTTAGAATACCTGCAACAGACAAAGCCAGAAGTACAAAAATAACACTAGGTGGTGTGCAACTAGACATGTTTTTTCCCTGAGAACGGTCAACATTCTATACGTAGGTTACTGACGGTATCGATTTCTAGCTTCTCGTTTGAGTTGGTTGTCAAGGTTCCATTAACTTTTACACCCCCTCGATTGCGTGTCTCAGTTTCTGTGGTCCCCTAGAATTTGTTGACTAGTTAGCATTTTTGGTGTGTGTATAGCAGAACTTGTGAAATATGGAACTGCTTGTTTGCTCACGTAAGGGATTTGAATGCTATAATTAAACTGGTATAAGGCAAAATCACGTGGTTGGTCTGGCTTCGTTTTAAAGTGGTGTTTAAACGAAGAACGGTCACAGTTCTTGGGCTCATTTAGGCGTCAAGAGAAGACATCATTTTTTAAGTAGTAAGAGACGCAGTCAAATTGCGTCTTAGTCTTATCGGGAATTTGTTGAGGCATTTAAAGACAAGCATCGATTGATTATCGATCACAGTTTCAGATCGATGGTTCTACGCTGTGGTTAGTTGAGTGATGTTCACTCACAAAATGTCGAAGTGGCATGGAATGTCAGTTTTATGGTTTCTAGATCAACGTCCGTCATCAACTTACCCCTCTCTAGGAAATCGTTTTTAAAGCAAGCCGAAAGCTGTTCCATAAGTTATTGTAAACCAATCAAAAACATCCTAGGTCGATACAGACCATATTCTCTGAGATGCATGCATCCCCTAAAGTGAAATGTTTTGACAATTAAGGAGCATATCCACACAAAGCATTCGCAAGTAATTTGGTAGTTACCACGTGACATCCACAGTAATATCTAGGTAAAACTGCACAAAGTCGACATAGCATAGTGATGACGCTCTACTGTGAGGTAGTAAACTGCTCCAAGAATATTGGCCTGAGGAACGGAACCAGACAGGCAAGTCAGTTGACGCTATTTTGATATCAGTCCCAGTTTCCTAAAGTATACCATAAATAACAAAACCCTGCAAAGTTTGACCAGCAAAATCATACGACACATCGCTGGGATTTCAGGTTGGCAGTCGACCGAATCGGCTGTACCACTGCGTAGTTCACTGTCTGTGACAGCCAGAAGACAAACTTTGATATTACTATTTTCAACCAATTTCATCAGCCGCAAACGTAAAACGCTAATTTCTTGTGACAGCGAGGTAAAAGTCCAGTGGGAATATTGGGTGGAGTCAATCCAGAAAGTAATACTATGCTGGTGGACTACGTGAAAGGAACTCGCGGATACTGAAAATGCACTGAGTAGCAGATGATTCGCCAGCATTCATCAGAGCGTAAACAGGTGGCATATTTGCGATGTCTCCACGAGGGGCTACGAAACGTTTACAGATCACTCACAAGGCTCGGCAAACGGATAAAAAAATTGACAGAGAAATTGTATTCTAGGAGAATCTTGTCCGACGACCACATGAAAATGGTTAATTATACTGCATTCCAATTCTGGTCGCCAGAGATTTTTTGGCAACCATCTCTTAAACGGGAAGCTACAGTTTACTATAATTTGCATACTTGTTGCTTCAAACTAGGTCCTGGAATTCTGTCTTTTATTCCATTTATGGGTTCATTTCCGGATCCCGTGACATTTTTATCGGGAAAGCTGATCAATGTATTTCTTAAAGACCTCAGAATATACGAAAACGTATTTGTTATGGGGCCTTCCCGCACAATGAACCGACTCCACAAACTATCTCATTGAAATGGAAATCGCCGATGTCTGTAAGACAGACCATTTGTTTGACTGGTTTCATGACTTTGTCGTACTGTTGTGCGATTAAAACCCAGAATTTCTGGCTTGTGTGAAACATTATTGAAAATAACAGCGGAACCAAAAGTGTACGCTCACAAATCGTCGATGTAAGCTCTTCACGTATACCGGGACTGAACCCAGATTTCCCTCAAACCAATGTGTCGTCCGATTATTTAAAATGTCAGTGTTATATTTACCAGGGCTTTCAGGACAAATGGTCATCGGTTTGTTTGTACCGTCCGACGTTTACAGCTAAATGACACTGTTATCTTCGTAATGCACTACTCATAATGTTGCTGAAAAGTCTTCGACAGCCCACGACCGGTTTCGCCCTTCTACTTCGGGCTCATCAGGTAGGCGCAGTTCCGAGTTTCCGTCAACCTTATGTTCTACTTGAACCCAAATTGGACTGATTTCGATAAATACACTCATTTGCAAACAAATTTGGTTTTGCGAGAGACTCACCCAGAACCCGCTGGAAACATCACAAACGAGAGATGCAGCTTGGTTCCAGATGAGTCTATCGTGAAAGCCAAATCGATATGAAAATGAGTGTAGTTATCAAAATCAGTCTAATTTGGGTTCAAGTAGAACATAAGTTTGATGGAAACTCGGGGACTGCGCCTACCTGATGAGCCCCAAGAAGGGCGAAACCGGTCGTGGGCTGTCGAAGAGTTTTCAGCAACCTTATGAGTAGTCCATTACGAATATACATGTATCGCGATATCTCGAATATCGTAGCAACTGGAACATGAGGCGGCCTGGTGCAGCACATTCAGTTGCCTGAAAACATCGCAAACGGGAGATTCAGCTGGGTTCCAGGTGAGTCTCTCGCAAAAACCAAATTGATATGCAAATGAGTGTATTTCTCGAAAACAGTGCAATTTGGGTTCAAGTAGAACATAAGGTTGACGGAAACTCGGGGACTGCGCCTACCTGATGAGCCCCAAGAAGGGCGAAACCGGTCGTGGGCTGTCGAAGAATTTTCAGCAACCTTATGAGTATTGCATTACGTATATACATGTATCGCGATATCTCGAATATCGTAGCAACTGGAACATGAGGCGGTCTGGTGCAGCACATTCAGTCGCCTGGAAACATCACAAACGGGAGATTCAGCTGAGTTCCAGGTGAGTCTATCGTGAAAACCATATCGATATGAAAATGAGTGTATTTATCGACACTGTTATCTTGTTTTGATCAGGCAATGCGGTGGATTCCCATAAGAGACTATTTTCGTGTTCACTGAACTCACTGGATGTGCTCTCAGACAAGAAGAACAGACTTGTCTCAATTGATCATGCAAGCTTATGCCGCCTGATCGCAGTGGGCTACTGAAACAGGTAGGCTAATCACTGCGTTGCCCAGTCGGCGGTTTCTAGGGTGTAAAAGGGTCAATCAGTGAACAAAGGCCGTGGCAGCACAAACTAGCAATCCTTAACCTGTTCTAGTGGCTCTGAAGGAATAACACGTCAACTTAACACCACATCCAGCTATTAAGTTTGCTGAATGCTCTTCGAAAGACCAGGATCGGTTTCTTCCTTATTCTGGCTCATCAGGCAAGCGCGTTTACCCAGTTTCTGTCAACCATCTATTTTAAGTAAACTCATAGTGGACAGATTCGAGAAAATACTCAATTTTGCACGCTACTATGGCTTTGACAGGGGACCGAATCTCGTTTGTGATGGTCCACTGCTACGCTGCACCTATCCCAAGCACCACAGAAACTGATGGAGGTGAAGTTCAGAGAGCGTGCTCAAAACAAGATCTCCTGCAAAGTCATGGTAAACTAAAGACACAACCTTTGAAAAAAGTTATTGATCTTTAACTGAGATGACCTTAGTCTAGGAATTTTAAGGACAGCAACGGCCAGTAATTTCGGTGTATAAATTCCTTAGAATGGCTGCTGAGGTTTGTCCTTTGAATCAGTACTATCTCCTACTGAAGGGAAACGCAAGAAGGGAATATCGCTTTGTACTGAGATTGATGATTTAGCATGTAACAGTACATAGGAGAAGTGGGTAGCTGATGGAGAAGTGGAATTCTCTCAAGACTCGCTATTCTCTTCTGATTTCAGTACCACTCCTGAAATATACTCCATTCTTGGAAGACCATGATGGTCTTTCTTAGGTTGGAATCACCACCTCCCAAGATAGACAACCCTCTAAGAGAACACACTAACCAGCGTTTAGCATCATGAGCTCAGTAAATATGCAATGTGAGGCAAAAACTAAACTAAAAGTACAAAAGGACCACTTAGCTCTGTGGAAGCCGTGTAACCGCAACACATTTATTTAAGTTCAAACATCCTGTAGGGTAGACGTCAGGAGCAAAAAATATGCATCAGTAGACAGTATTCATCAGTGCAGCTTACAAGTGTGGGATTGCTATTCCGGAACGGTGTTATTACTGTAGAAAACAACACCTGGTTCGGTGTTTTGAAACCTGTAATTATAGGCCCACAAATGACCACACGAGATAATTTATCAGAGTGGCCTTGTTTCTGGAATGAAAACAGATAACCTATCGGATTTGTCTTAGTTTTCTCGTGTTGGCGGCTGTTTCAGGGGGTCACTTGTACTAAAGTGTCCACCTGCACTGGTGAGAATCCTAAATTGGAAACAAAAGCCTGAATTCTTAAATTCCGACATATTCACATTGAGACCGGAATCCGGTTTTACCCTTATTAATGTTCAAAAGCAATAAATACCATAGACCGCCTCTGGGTTCGTACCCAGGACGTACGACATGTAAAACCCGTGTGATAATACTGCTCCATTACCATAAGTCAAACAAAAAACCTAAAGAAGCGAGTCTGACCAAGCAACAGTTTTGGTTGTTGGTTCCCCGACTGTTCGAACCACGTTCCACTAAACGTCCGATCGATTAACCACCTATCAAGATGTCTTATCCAAGCGGCACCTTTGCTTTCTTCAACCATTAATTCACGTTAGATAGCCAAGAACAATTCAATTATCATTGACTAACAAATATTTAACGAGGAGGTGGAGTAAGACACACAAATAGAGAACAGCTGAAAAAAAGCGTTTCTACAGCAATTGTGATCATACTCTACAATCCAGGTCACTTTGACCAACAGTGTCATGGTAGACTCTCACATCTGGCGCTAGATTTTGTGGCTGATAATGCAAGGCAACTGGTAATGTCCGATGGCAGGTCCTTCTTTGTACACTATATGATCAGACGAGGTCACCTGCACCTTCTATTGGAAGAGTGTGCATTGCTTCGGAGAAGTTTGATTTGATGCCAAAAGGACGTTGGAGTCTGTGTAGATCCAGCCAAATGCATCCTCGAGGGAAATGATTTATCAAGAAATTTTGACGAGGTGCAAGGCCTGATTAACAGTTTAGCATCATGCAAACAGCCAGTCTTTTATCAAGTACCGCACACGTCGGAGTGCATAAGTGTGTTCGTTGCTGTGAGAACACGCCTGCTTATTTTACTGAGGCACTGTAAAATGCCCTGTGAAAATGCGCCGCACCAGTACCCTTAATGTCAAATTCACCGCGATTTATCGTTAATTTGTACCTAATGTACTAGTAAGCCCGAATATCCTAAATGGTTGGTGAGTTTTTCACTCACATTATCTCAAAAACGGGGGACGGAAACCAGGTCCCGTCTACCCACTGATCGTAACTGATTGTAATTACATGGTTATCCAATCAGTTCAGTGCCCGTGTATGAGAAGACGCGTGAGCCCAACATGTGGGTGCTCAACGTGTGTGAACCCGACATGCGTGCGCCTACATCGCCTGCGCGTCTGTGCCCGTGAAATGTAGCCCTAGTGGCACTGTATTGCGTATTTCGTTTTTTTATGATTGCCAAAATGAACCTACCTGGGGGTGGATTCTAAACTTGAGGGCATCAGCTGTGCGTAAACAAGGACAAACATTACAAACGGGAGATTCAGCTGGGTTCCAGGTGAGTCTCTCGCAAAAACCAAATTGATTTGCAAATGAGTGTATTTCTCGAAGGACAAAACTATATTCTCCCAGAAGGGCAAACGGGAAGCATTTTGGACTCTGAAGATTTTGCAACGTCCTCGATTAGTATAATCGGACGACTGTCTGTTTTATCTATTTCTGAAGGACATTTGCGTCAACCTCAAATTAGAAGCTGACAGACTGGGTTGGATGCGGACTATTACGACCGTCTGCGTCCTGTGTCTCTGGCACACATGAAAGAGCCCTAAACCATCATGGCGAACTGCACTTAGTCGTACAAAATCGGACGACACTAAAGTGCTGATCAAGTGAGCCTGAAAACTACTGCAGTTAAATGGAAGTTCTAAAGTCAAAACACAACGTAGTGGAATTAGATGTTGTAATCCGACGTTTCGGTTGCCGTGGGCAACCTTTTCCAAGGAATTCTACAATCAACTGAATACGAATCAAATGCGGCCTCATTTGGGTCCGCTATCCTGTCACCAATAGGGTGACTTAAGCCTGTCAGCGCGGGAAGTGCTGTGGTTGTCTGTTCAGCACAGGGTGTATGTGTGGGGGGAGGTGAGTTGGACCATGGCAAATACAACACACGAACAAAGCGTTTTTGCCGACAAAGGATCGGGTCGCGATGTCCTATGGTGATAGCTTCAGTCACTGCGAATGTGCTTTGCTGTACTGATCTGGGTTGATTAGCAGGCGCCTTGTAAACAATGCGGAAGCTTTGGCTGGGTATCATGTCATGAGCTGTGTCTGCTAGCCAGGGTGGATTTTGTTCCTTCATTCATTAGCCTCCGGTTTAAGGGAGATATAACTGCCGACCTATTGAACAGAAGACTTTTTAGCAGTCTGAATAAAGTTCTCCCTGCCGCAACACTCCGAACCTGATTCACAAGCAATCGGCTGTGTTCTTTTAACCTAAAAGATAGAGTGTTTGTCCACGCCCAAAATATGTTAGTGTACTCATTCTCTTGCTGCTCTGCAGCGGAATACATTGGACGCACGACTAGGCAACTCGGCCAGAGAATAAAGGAACACACAGTCCACCCTAGCTGGAAATAGAAGGACGATAACCAACGCAGTCGTATGTTTGGTTGTGTTAGCTCTGTATACCTGTACGTGTGACTGTGGGCGTAGTTCGATTACGATGTGCCTCCGTTTGTGATGCGTCTGTGGTGTGGCTGGGATGCGTCATTGTTGAGATCCCTGCCAAGAATGCCTTCTAGTCGTCCAACCAACTTATAATGGACAGAAATCATTTTCCGGCCACTTACGGGTCATTAAATGGGAAAACACTTGGAAACTTTACACATGTTTATTAAAGTTTATAAAGTCAGTGGACCCAAACTACGACTTTGTAAAGTAAATAATAAAATCTATTACCATCATCAATGCGCAGCCCAGACAGAGAGCATGAATGCTGGACTGACAATCCGCACTGCGACGAGATCGATTTGTGCTTTGATCACCAGACTGTAGCCTTCTTAAATCATGTGACTCTCGAACTAAGTGCTGATTGTACAGTGCAGGTTGGCCAATGAGCTCTCATCTCATCAAAACCTTGTTATTCGATACATGTGGAAATTAATTTTCAGAAAGAGAACGATTATGAATACCACGTTTTGTTTCCAGGATCTTTCGGTGTCCGACACTTTCGTAGGTAGCATATTACTTGGTTACAAGCGCCATGCAATGACATCCCCAGCAAAGCCTTTAAATAAAGTTTTCTTTCATTCGGTGCCCTAAAAAAGCCACGGTCTTCCGAGTGAGAGTAACTGAAAACCCAGAAACTTGCCTGTGTACGCGAAATTAGATTTTACGGTCAATCAGTGCAATTGTATGTGTGTGCGTCTCATTTCAAATTCCTGCAAACAACGTGTTAGTGTTCAAGGACGAGGAGCGATTTCGTGTCCTCCTATCCGGCTTCTGCATAGGAAGCCAGAAATTTGTTCAGACAGTGAGGCGGAGAAAAACTGAGCGTGAATTCCTTGTCCAAAATCTAGATCAACCCTGTCGGTCGATTGTTTGTCGAAAACACCTATCTATAGGAAGCATGTTTCAACAGAGAAATTACGGGTTTTGGCGACTATACATCTAATAGAGACCAAATTTAGTGGAGACAGGCTTTAATTAACGTTATTTCTCTCGCCGTGCTTCATCCAATGAGTTAGTATCTACTTCAGACTCTGCACCTGGGATGAACGCGCTGTCACCGCTTGCGCGTATCAGACAACTAGTGTTATGTGAGTTCTGCTAAAGTTGACATACTGGTGCGTGAGAGCTCTCAAACCAAACCGGTGTGCATTGGCGCGGTAACCTCGTGGTAACATCCTCGCAAGCATTGGCTTGCCTCACTATCCCTTGTAATCGAGCAAGTCAGGATACGAAGTATTAGGTTTCCCTTAAAGAAATCATTGCTTGCATTACCCTAGCCACACAAAGATAATATTTGTTGCACGTAATCGAGCTTACGCGGAAGTTGTCTCGGCTACCAAAACAACCCACTTATTTCAATGGATTGCTCTGGAAATGAGTGTACCGAGAATTAACACTGACAAACAGGTGACCACATTCAGTAAGTACATAACGAAAATGCCATCTCATCGAGACAACAAAAAACATGAACAGGAAAACGTCTTAAAGCCACCTCACCTGCTTCCGCGCATGGAAAACTTGTCCTAATTGTTATCCTAACTGTTGCACCGGATTCAATATCACTCCCTCGAAGATGTCATGCCTAGAATGGGGAGATTTACCAGTCAGGCAATCGGTTTTCTAGGTCGTGTTATGTCGTTGCAAATCTGCAAAGAATTCTTCAACGCAGCTAGAGAATTCGACCGCTACGTATGATGCAAATGTGGTTATTTTCCCATGACCTTCGACAACAGGTTCGGTCAGTGCCCTGAAGTAAACATGTGACTCTTCACATGAGAAGAATACTCCTCTTGTCTTCCCGTCTAGCCAGACTTCCACTCATCAGCAGACTGCTGACATTACAGTTGTTTCCTTGATCTAAACTGGATCGTAATTACTGAAAAGAAGGAAGGCTGCAGAATCGTCTTGTGCTCCACGAAACAGATGGAACAATATCAAACTTCGCATGCGAAATATATAACTAATTGTTGCGATATTTTGTTGTTAAATCTACCAGACATTTAGCTGACTAGCGAACGTTCGCACTTAGTTTAACAGTTAGCTTAAAATGATCATAAATACTAGGGACCTACCACTACGAGTTACGGTTGTGTTGAAACAGAGTTAACCTGCGAATCCCTGAGAAGATGAGTAGTGAAGAGCGCTTGGTTACTTCTCAGGGATCTTAGTCTAAAAATCTCCCAGTATAAGAGAACCGCCCCAGCCTAATACGTTACAATGCAAGTTGAATCAGTGCTGGTCTGTGTATCTCCATCAGGATAGCGTACATTTCAAGGTGTGGCTTGAAACAAGTTCGCGGTAAACGTGATGCACTACTCATAAGGTTGCTGAACATTCCTCGACAGCCCACGACCGGTTTCGTTCATCTTGTGGCTCATAAGGTAGCAGTCACCGAGTTTCCGTCAACCTCAGGTTCCACTTGAACCCAAATTGCACGAACTTAGCGAAATACGCTCATTTGCAAATCACTTTGGCTTTGCGAGAGACTCACCTGGAACCCAGCTGAATCTCTCGTTTATGGTGGTTCTAAGCAACTGACTATGCTGCACCAGGCCGTTTCATGTTTCAGTTGGGGTACGATATCCGAGATTTGTGCTTAGATGGGGAATTTGTAAGAAATAACAGCTCACCGATGGTGTTTGACTGTCCATCCTTAGAACTCTAGCACAGTTATCCTCTCAGCTCCTAGTTCGAACCAGTTTAAAGCAAACCGTTTAGAGTAAACCAGTTCTGTCTGAAGAAGAGTGATGAACAGCTACTTAAAAAGAATGCGCACCTTCAAGCCCGAAAAAAATGTACGCAAGCTTCTAACACGGCAACCAAAGGTTGTTAAATTCAACGAATTTGGGCTGCAGTTTGATGGAAGGTTGCTCCTTCTATCGGGGGCAACTTCCATTGTTAGTTTGAATCCTTTATGTTATTAGAAACTCCCGAGTACTCAGTCCTAGATTTTTTCACTTTATCAGAGGTGTCAACGATAAGGCCGGTTGTTTTTTATCTCGGTTTTTGGTGCGATTACTCTTAGAACTGTAGAATTCCCCAGTTGTTGTTAGAACACGAAAATAATGGTACTGAAGATGTATCCGTTCGTGTATTGTAGCGTTCTAAGAGTCAGACGAGAAGTCCGTCAGCGGCTTCGGCAAACGTCGTCCCTTCCACGCTTCGAATGTGGTGGGACGACTTTGGGCGGACATTATCAACACTGATCTGCTACAATAAACAGTCCGCCCCAAAAATCCAAATAGCTGTCTCATTGGTGCACACAACACTCAGACGGCTATCTGTCGGGACGAAACTATTGTATCCGATTCCCTCATCGAGGAATTACAAGTGGGGGGAGGTGAACAGTAAACAATTTTCTATGCAGTCAAGATTGCCATATTTCTGTCGAATGCTCTCTGCTTCAGGAGGCCGCTGTTACCTCGGCACAAGTTCTTTTATGACTTGGCTTGTAATGTCGTTTGTGAACAGAACGGTGGCTTGTATGAATAGAACGGTTGTGTAATGAGCGTCGAATTTTGGTCAATTCCAAGAGAGTTGTCGATGTCAGAAAAAACAGGTTTTTTATTTTTACAGTGGTTGACTAGTTAGTTTTTGGAATACGGACTCCTCCCTCTAAAGTGGTTTCTTGAAGGGACCGTCGAAAGTTGATTTTCTCAGAGCGGGCAATTGGAGGACAACATTCTCTGATATCTCAACTAGCTACCAACGTACACTATACAATACATAAATGAATTATGACTTAGAATTTGTAGTTCCGCTTTTACCGAAGACCTTTCGGTAGAGATCTTATTGCCATTCACTAGGTTTGACAGACCTCATTTTGTTCTTCAGTCCAGGACCAAGCAGGTTGAAGCTCAACCTTATTTTTAAAAAAAAACTTCGGTGCCTACCAACAGTCTGCAAGTGGCTCCGAGGAAGATGGCATTTGAGGAGTCACTCGATCGATACTTGGCCATGTGATGTGGATTCTCTGGTTGAACGATGAATGGCACTATCTTCTATCGAAGTAACAGCTAGTCACACAGCTGAAAAACCATTCATAGCCCAAAGGTTAAGTGTTTGGAACTACCTAGAGTTGCTTGAGATGCCCACTGCTAACGAAACAACAGTTGTACAATGCTTCTCGGAGTTTCCGCATGGATTGGCTTCACATACAGAACAAAGCATCTAGTAGAAATTCCCAAATCCCTTCATACTGCCAACATTACGTTAACTTCATCCAGTCCTGAACAGTTTCCTTCCATCATTCAGGAGTGAGTGTGCAGTAGTTAAGGTCTGAAACCTTTATAGCATCAAAACGGTGCTGGCACATTTTTTTTGAGCATATCGGAATACACTGTTAAACGTAATTTGGAGGGATGACCTATTCTGTATTGCCGTTCGGAGCATTAGAACCGCACGCCATTCGGACCACGTGGTTCACGTATTGCCGATGAAATGACACCCTTCCCGGATACCTTGCTGTTTTAAGTTTGCAACAATTTTTTCCTTCCCAGCTCACAGATTCCTTGCAGTATCCGTATCCAATTCATCCACAGCTCATTTTATTTCCGACCAATACAGGTCAAAACCAAAATAAGACACAGACAGAACAGGTGCTGGATCGTCGTTCAAGGCGTCTGGCAGACCAGTTACATCGCTCAAGAGTGAACACAACTAACTGTTCAGACATGATCATTCAGACGCGTCCAGCAAGCTCTGGTTGAGTAATGGTAACGCGCTCGCCTGACGTGTCAGTTGTTCCGAGTTCAACTCTCAGTAAGGCCGAGGCTATCGAGTTAATGAGCTCTAATAACAACGAAACAGGGATCCAGTGTTCCCCTCTTTGTTGCGGACTCACCAAGATAATTTGCTCAGGACAAGAAGACCTGTTCAAGCAAGTGTGACGTGAATGTAAGTTCCACAAATCTTGCAACCACATACACTAAATACAAGAATACTGATTGCAATTGGAGAGGAGATGTCCACCACAGCCTGGACTTGACGTCAGTTTTGATGTGACACAGATAGGTGAAGACCTGTCAGATTAGCCCCAAAGGGCACCGAAACCAGCCCGAAACCCGATTCAGCCGGGTTCCAGGTGAGTCGCTCGCAAAACCAAAATGGTTTGCAAATGAGTGTATTTTGCTAACTTCGTGCAATTTGGTTCCAAGTAGAACCTAAGGTTGACCGAAATTCGCGGACGGCGCCTAACTGATGAGCCCCAAGAAGGGCGAAACCGGTCGTGGGCTGTCGAAGAATTTTCAGCAACCTTATGAGTAGTATATTAGATCTATGCATTTCTTCGTCCATTGTGGGAAGTGGTCACTCCAGCTTCCTATAGTTCAACATAAGTATCAATGGTTCAACAAAGAGGATATCTGGTGATATTCAGTTGAGATTTTGTTTTGTCGGCGAGGTCAGTCTAAAATGCCAGGTAATTGCAAAACAGAATTGGCGAGCATAGAAGGAGGATAGACAAACCACCAAGGAATGCGAAAGAATACAAAACGCTGGTCAAAGACCCGGCGATGGTGGTACACGCGTTAAACACAGAACGTTGAATATAAGTGGAGAATGTGGAACTTATAAGTCGGGGACTGCGATTCACACCACAGCGGCTGATAGCCTAGGAGGTGGAAATTGCCAAGCATCACAGCGTGAACAGAATGGAGGATGTGTAACTGGCGAGCGTATGGAAAGCAGTCTTAGATAAGCCGAGCTGACACGTGACTGTGTGTGGTTGTCGAAGCACATAGAATTATTAGCAAAAACCAGGGGAGGGGAAATCCCAACCCGACCAACGTTCACAGGATCCCTCTTCCTTACAGAACTATCGTAGCACTAGTTCACCCACGCAGACGGATGAAAAGTGCAAATGACGTTCAGAATGGATCTTCACCTGAACAGAATCGGAAGAACTAGACCCTAAACTGGACCCAAATCCATGTAAGTTCCTCCATCGGCTAAACCCTTAGTGACTCATTCTAACACACAAAATCCCTTGGCGGACACCTAACACAGATTTAGCTTGACTAGCTGATTGGTTCTCCGTCCGTTTTAAGTCTTGACTAACCTAGTAACCTGTTCACTTGGCCTGACGAAGCTCTTGGGTCAAAAGCGAAACGTTGCCCAGCAATAAATCTACCGATTGTTATCCGGAAAGGATATCTGGTGATCTTCCGTTGAGATTTCGTTCTGTCGGTGAAGTAAGTCGCTCTAAAGTGCTACTCATATTTCAATCACGGGAGCTACGTCACAGGGTCACGTAATGACTGGCTGCTCGAGTGGCAACTTCCAAGATAAAAGTTCCACTCATTTTGTAAACTGATTCTTCCTTTGAACCACCCATAAGTTGGTAGTAGTGTGAAGATATATTTTAAATTTTCATTTGAGCCAATCTATACTGAAAAACCGAGAAGCACTGCGCGCTTTTTCACCTTTATTGGAAACAATCAGCAGTACGCAGTGTTCAACCAGTGGATGCAGGGTCTTGGACCCAAAACTCTTCGAGTTACCTGAGATGCGTGCTGCTGGTGATTTGCAATAAGGATGAAACAGCTGTAGGCGTTCCTCGGCTTTTTACCATAGGTCGGGTTCACTGACAGGACGAAATCACAGTCAAAAAGATATCGTCTGTATGGGGACCCCCAGAGTGGAACATTGAGGGGACATTGACTGGACGCGAATACCCAGTAAAGGTTTGCTGATAAGTGTGGCGGGAAATTTCCGGCGAGAATACAAATAATCTTTCCCGTAACTTTTAGGACCAGTGACAAGGTCAACCATGTCTATTAGGCCCAAGGGTATTCTTATGCCACGTGATGAATAACGGTCACTCACGTCCTTTTTCCTACCGTGTCATTCTGTTCTCTTCTGTTCTGCTATCATCTTTCCAAAGACCTCGGGACCTTTTAGGACCACTCTCTATCATTGTCGGTCATGTTGTATTCTGGGGTCCCATATAGGCGAAATGTTAAGCCAACTGCCGTGACTATTCTGCCAGCTTATGCGGACTATAAAGTGACAAGCTTATCAAAACACGTCAGAGTTGATTGCTATGCGTTGGAAAGAACTACCAAGTTTGCAGTAATGAACAGAACTGGGTGGTTTGAAACTCTACCAATGAAGACCACCTTCGAGCCTAGCTTGTTAAAGAAACGGCTCTTTTGAATTCAATGCACCAGGTTTTCTTCAGCTAGTACTTGAAAACAGTTAGAAGGCTAATAGGTTTGTTCAACCCTCCATTTTATTCCACTACAAGAAATCAAGGGAAATCGAGTGACTGGGAAGGAACGGTTGAAACAAACAGACATTTATGCCTCAAAATGTAAAGAGTGACTGAACAGCAATAGTTCATTGCCAGAGTAAACTGATCACGTGTTGCAGATTTTTTGCACGCACGTGATTGGTTGTATTGGGTTGGTAACCTCAATCATATGACAGCACAATGGAGTTATCGCGGTCCGGGCTGTTTTATCCGTGCGCCTGGCAATGCGAAAATTGAGAGTTCCTGCTGCTGACCTTGAGTACCATTTCCTCAGCCAGTTTTATAATCCATTGTATGGTGAATTGCACAGCTCACTTTGTGGAAGTTTCATGGTAATCAGGCACTGATTTTTACAAGACAGTCATTTGTTATGTCGCTGAATTGAGGACAAGTAGACACCACCACTGTTGTATGGGAGCACGAACAAGTTATCAATCTGTACACCACGCACATTCCCTGTGAATTAGTCCAGCGTGCTGTGTTGCATGTCATGCAGTAAAACTGCATGCGCACTCTGCCCCAAGACAGAATGGTGTCCTTATAGACTTTTCCGCATTCCCAGACTCCAGACCCGAAGTAACCCCGGACTAAATATATCTTACCACCCAGTATTCAGTGAGCTCATCTAGATCGATCAAACCTCCTGGTCAGTATCAGAAACCATTTTGCAGTTGAGTGTATTTTGCCTGCTTCCAAAGTTTGTTGTCCATGAATAACATCAAGTTGATGGAACCTCGGTGACTATTCCTGGATAATGAGCCCAATAAGGACGACTGGTCGTGAACTTCTTTGATTGATAGTGTAATGTAAGGAAAATATACTTCAATATCTCACACATTGTAGGAGGTGGTAGATGAGACGAACTTTGTGCAGCATATTTACTCGATGAATCTCATATAAGAGAGTTTCAGCGAGATTCATTCGAGTCTCCTGTCATTGCCAAATTAGTTTGAAAGTGAATCGCACTCAGTCTGAGTTCGGGCAGAACATAAGTTTGACGAAAACTCGGAGAATTCGCCTATCTTATGAGTTCGGAGCACGACCAAACCGGTCCTGGAGTCTCTGGAATGCAACTTTGGAGTTGCGCAAGTGAATTTGGATAAGAGTGTCGATCCAAACAGCCATCATCTCGATTGCGTCTTCTTGAACGACAAATGCGCAATCGATCGTTTCAAGGCGATCTCGTACAATTACTTTGATAGATATAAGTAGTTGGCATTTTAGGGTAACGATAAACAGTCCTCTCCCAATAAGACCATTCAATACACTATGGAGGTTCTCGTAGACAGAATTTTTCAATTCACGCGAAAAATTCGTTTAACTAAATGGCGAGCGTCCTATAAAAACTACTACTACCGGGCGGCACGGTGAGCCCCCCTGACCTGACAAAGGGGAATGTAGCCGAAAGAAAAACTCGAAGGATGCAATCAGCCAATAGTGTCTATCAGATGCACTGCAATGGAAAACACGAATCCTTATCCGGGATCATCAGCAGCCCACATTCGATGAGTCCTGGACTTCCGGCTAGTAGTCTGAATCTGTACCGTTTGGCCACGAGCGACTGATCAGCAGTGTGATTAACTCCCGGCTAGGTAGTGGAAGAAAACTCCCTGGGAGCTAGAGACTGGGATAACAGATATCTTGTCAGACTACTTAAGATCCATTTCAACAGTGAAACGACGCGGTTTTCATTTCCTTACGTCGGTCGACTTCTGGCGCTATATTGTGTTGAATACTGCTATGTCCTTGTGTTCTGTGCGGATATATTAGGTTAATTATTGGTCGGGTCAAATAAAGTCCAATCAAGACGTATTCTCTGCATTTTCGTGATAGTGCAGTAACACTGTCCTTGACAGCAGTCGTGTGATGTTACAATCAATCAGTGGAACAGAAACCATTCATTTGTTGTTTTTCGTCTTGAGTTACCGTTTCGCTATACTGTTCGGGAATACCATCCTAGGGCAGGTTCTCCACTGGTGCTTTGGACATCAGTCGGAAGCAGTAGCTTCTGTGGCCCAGAGTAAAAACGGGCAAGCTCGCAGTGTAAGCTGTTTTGTATAGAGTCACTGTGCTCACCAATCGGCTGTAAATTCTCTGACGTTATACGCATCTTAGAAATGGCACGTTCACAAAAGGCCAAAAGGGGTTCAGCCATAACAGCCGGACCGCAAAGCAGGTTGAAACTGTCATCGTCTACCATATCTCTAATTAGCTCCAGATTTCGGAACCTGAGGGGTGCGTATTAACAAGGTATATGATGGACGGTGGTCATCATCCTCGACAGCTTCTGGAGTCATTTTTACATCCAACTATGTGCATATCCTCAGTGCTGATGTAGAGGTCGCTGTGTATTTTTCTACCTCTCTCCATCTATACAGGCAAAAACAGCTGGCAAATAACGTCACACTAATCTGGCAGCTAGATACCACGACAAATGTTTTTTTTCGCGCACTTCTTAATTCCCTAAACAATAATGAGAACAAAACTAGTCTCATCTGCACTCTGCTTTGATTTATTCCACGTCACCAACCCCCCGGTTGTACTAGTTTTTCAAATATGCCTTATTAATACCACCCATCATTCGTCTTTATTTAATCGTGTCCCACTAACCACTTGCGTGATATCACTTGAGGACAATTGCGGTTCTGTGATTCCTAAGTCCCCTCCCCCGCATCCACGTGACCTTACCGAATGAACTGTTGTGATTATTCAATTTCTGATAAAATGCACCTGTGCGGTAACGGCCGAGATGTAGTCGAAATGCCACTGTGTGAGACGCCATTCGTGTTTCGTCATCTTACTGGAATAAGTTAGTTTTCATGTGATGACGTCTAGGTATCTACGTGTCTAGGTCCAAAGAGGTCTGCCAGATATAAAGGACTGGATTCGCACGCACAAGCGGAGACTGCATGTCTCGAAACATCAACCTTGCACCTAAAGAAATACTGAAGGCGCTTGTTCTCGGTCACGATTATGCATAGGAATTTCGTACTTGGTTCACTACATCTCTTTTCAATGGACTGGTATTTGATGCCTACCGTTTGTGAACCAGAAGAGGTTAGTGTCTTCTTTGTTGTCTTCGTTATTGATGGGTGTAAAGTGGAGGATGATTTGAAAGATTCTGGAGAAAAAAACAAAGTGCATTTAACCAGACGATTTCGTCCTTCACAAAAGAGCGCATTTCTGGAGACTGGTGCCCCAGGCGTCCTAAGGTAAAAAAACGGACTGAACAATGAACTGGTTGAAGCTTCCAAGCAATATGAGGTTCTCCTCTGTGTGTTCACTAACAACGAAGTTATCATCAGCTATGATCTGAAGTAAGCTATTACAAGCTATTCAGATTAGGTAATCTAGGGGTTCAGTGAAGCCTAAACAAAGTGATGTGGTCAGCAATCCAGGCCAATGTCATATCAGAAACAGACGACTACGACCAGAAGGCACCCAAATATTTGCAAGGAAGGTCTCTCAGGTCACATGTTACTTTCAACGGTGCATCCTGATGAACAGGTATTTGTGCTTAACGTTTGTGCGGGGACTTTGGTGGTGAATTAGCCATAGCAGTGTAAGTAATGCGCAATTGTGGTCTGAGGGGCTTCGGATTTCGGTTGGTCTCCGGAAGTATATCAGGATCTTGCCACTCATTGGCGCATCAGACTGTGTGCGAAACTGTACGGAATCTGTACGGAACGGTGCGAAACAGTGGTGACTCTATTTCACCTTCATCTGTTCACACACCCCAAGGTGAGCCGATTTGTCAGCAGCCAATACTGTCCATTCATCGCTTCCCTAAAAAATCACTTACGTGACTGTCTCTTTTTGAACTCTTTCCGGTCTGTTTTTCATCACTGACCCGGTGCCCTTTGAACTTAGCCTATCACTATCTCTGCGAATGTACACTGAAAGTAAGCAGATAGGTAGAACATAGAGTAATCTACCTGCTTGGATATCTGAATACGAGTCAGAATAGTTATTCCGATCAGCTGAGGAAGTACCGAGATCCTACGTCACTAAGCATACAGTGGGCATGGCCAATTGCAAGCTAGTTCTCTTTCCGGCCTGTTTGGATGGAGGCGATTGCTAGTCGACGTTCCAAGCCAGATTTGCGTTTAGAAAAAAGTTGGTTTTGGTTTACTTGCGCTGTGCTAGGAGCACACGCGTGGAAACCTAAGCGTAAACCTATTCTCAACCTCATCGGAGGCTCATGCAACAGATTCAACATTTTTAAAATCTTTGGTTTCCTGCAAACCTAACTTGGTGATCTGAAAACCTGCACCTCTCTAATATAAGTTTTTCGCATCCATCCGAACCGGTTACATGCTAGTTGGCTTTTATTCTGCGCGCACTTTCCTCGCCCGTCACGGAATTCGTTGACCCATACAATCCTGTAAAATTGTCTTCCTTTCTTACACCTGCTATGGTCCTGCCCTATTCTGTGCCCTTAACTTCGTCCACAATAAGCCAAGCGAAATTCAGGGAACTGAAAGCTTAACTAAATGAGTTGAATTCATAGTATAGGGACGTACATATGTTCGATACTTACAAGAGCAGAACCAGGTGAATGTGTGAGAATGGACCTTTTTTTACTTACTGCGTGTTTTATTGACTATTATGTCTTTCCTAACATGAGAGTCCTTACACCACGGTCTCTGTCGCCGTTCCCCGTCCTGTGCTTGCATCCTTCTTTTACTCTCCTCTTTCTTCATTCTGTGGTGAGCACACGTCACTTCATTGACAAGTTGTAAGTGGCTCAGACAAGAGGAGTAATCCTCACGAATGACCTTGAAAAATTACCACTCGACAGGCAAGTGAATACACGATCACGTGGGCCATTTTGCCTGATTCAAGGAGTGAGGTCATCTGTTTAAACGCAGCTTGATCACGCTGCTTATCAGTCTCTCGCAGCCGATTGGTTTAGCCGTTAACTATTAGCCAGGGGGTTTCGGATTTGACTATCACTAGACGTGCTGACCGTCCCCGACAAGGATGAAACAACTGCACAATGCCTGTCTGCTTTTCGGGCCAGACGGATTTTACTTACAGGAAGAAATACCAACTAAAATTTTATGGTCACCCTATCGGCAAACTTGATATAGTGTCCAGTTTGACATTGCAATGCAGTTTTGTGCTGTGTCACATATATATGTCGCGAACAACCCAAATGGATTCAGGGCTCAGACAATCGTTATCCTCGTTTGGATCAGGCAACCGGTCCTTCACTTTTAGCTGTCCAGAGATTAAGACACGCGCGGATGTCTCTGCTTCACTATAGTGAACCATTATATAAGGTGAAAATATCTACAATGGTTGGTTGCCACGTCAACTTAACGTTCACTAGGTTCCATCTGAACCGACAACTCAGGAGGAGAGATGTTACTTATAGCGGCAATTCTAATTACCATAATCAACGGTTTCCATTTTGTACCGACTTTATTGTACAAGCGTCACACAGGACACTGTAATTTGAGGATTTGACGGGAGTGGCTTTCCACACAAAATAACTAGACTGGAACTATGTTGTGGAGACGCACACACACTTATTAGTCAAACTATTCGGTATGGTCCATCTGCCAAATAGTGAATGGGTTAACAAACGTTCCATGTAAGTAGGCAAAATGACTATCTGACTACGACAAATACACTCATTTGCAAACACGTTTGGTTTTTCGGGAGACTCATCTGGAACCCAGCTGAGTGTATCGTTTATGATGTTTTCAAGCAACCGAATGTGCTGCAACAGGCCGCCTCAGGTTTCAGTTGGTACGATATTCGAGATATCGCGATGCATGTATAGACGTAATACACTATTTATAAGGTTGCTGAAAATTCCTCGACATTCAGTTGCTTAGAAACACCGTGAACGAGAGATTCAGCTGAGTTCCGCAAAACCAAATTGGTTTGCAAATGAGTGTATTTCCCTAATTTCGTGCAATCTGGGTTCAAGTAGAAACTGAGGTTGACGGAAACTCGGGGAATGCGCCTACCTGATGAGCCCCAAGAAGGACGAAACCAGTCGTGGGCTGTCGAAGAATTTTCAGCAACCTTATGTGTAGTGTATTAAAATTTTACTAGAGGCTCAGTGATAAATAAGATAGCTTTGGAGCTGAATGTCATAAGTCAATGCTTGTTCCTCGGAAGGGACAATATATCATTTTGTGCATTTCCGTGTATACAGTGGAAACCCCTCTTCCGTTCAAGCATCTTCATTCTTAAGGAAAGAGATCTAAACTACATAGGTGCCATCCAGCAGGACGCAAATTAGTGCACTAAAGTTCCACACGTATGTGGGAAGAAAACACGGACTGACGTAGGTACGCTGGTGTCTAACGGAAAGCCCCACACCTTTCGAGATACCTTCCACTGAACAAACGATTCACTGATTGTCCTGGAAGTTCAACTACGCGGTTTAAAGTGCCGCAAACATTTCCAACGGGTTAAAGTAATTGTTGGGAGATGTTTCGGTCATTTCAAGTTAGATTATCCATGATTCTGATGATGAGGCTGACGAATTCCGCAAAGTTGTTTATCAAGAGAATTCGATTGTTATTAGGTAGAGAGGAATTTGATGTGGATGTTGAAAGGAGGACTTCAAGAACATGTAGTATGAACGAAAAGGCACGATCGGTGTTGGCCTCCGGCAGTAGATCCCCAGGTCGTAAGACGGGTGTTCAGCCGACTTGGTTACCACGTCTAAATTGCACAATTGGTTCGATTCACAAGTGACTAATGCAGTAACACTTGAAATTAGGCGGTGGACCCTTGTAAGAGTCCCACAGTGGACCTTACGTTGATATCTTCGAAATTATCCAAAGGACATCGGTGCTACTTACTAGATAGCGAGCTTCTCCGGTAGTTCAGTCGGTTCAAACTCCATTGGATAAACAGGAGGTCGGCAGTCCAGGTCTAACTCCAGGTGACTATTTTGTCCACACAGCATCTACGTGGGCTTATCATTACAGGGGAAGAGCTTAGCTCAGAACAAGCTACCCGTAATTTTGCCGCATTCTTGTTTCGAAGCGTATTTGTATTTGTGAATGTGCATTTTTTCATTTGTATTATTATAATTATTCAATGTGGCATTAAAAAATGAACAATGATTGAGCACGTTAGCCTGTTGACCGCACTAAGGCCCGGCAAAAGTTTGGCATAATACCAGACCTTCAGCCGACAATTCCAAGCCAGTTTATATTTTGGGTTTTATTTTGACAGAAAAACACACCAATGAGGTTTGAGAATCATCCTTTGAACTGAGTTTGAATCTGAAATAAGGCCACCAAGTTTCACTGTTGGAGTGATCGGTGATGTAGGACGTCGCAAGTTCATGAGTATTAGTATGCTGAAATTGGCGTGGTCGTCGACTCACCATCTAAAACTTATATTTTCGAACAGTTATCGATCTCTGTTCCCATCACATGCCTTTTTCAGTGTGTTCAATCTTGTTTACATCAAAAATGAACAGTTGAACGCCGAAAACAAACGCAAACTATTTGTCAGAAATAAACGGACATAAACCGCTTACCACTATCAGCCAAATGAAAGAAAATCCGACGTTTTGTGGTGTTCTGAACCCTAACCTGACCGTGCTATCTCATTTACCGCCTCAATGAAGGATTTTAGTGACATAGCCATGATTTGTCCTTTTATATTACGCGAACAGAAGCACAGCAAAGCATGTCTATCCTGTAGCTCAACTGACAGTTCCAACTCTCAGGCTATTGTGTGTGATTTCGTATCATGCTATCCAGCCGCACTTCCCACATCACAGAATGATACCTAATACACATGGTGTGTGGCCAAGTGTATTTGTTCGCTTGAAAACCTCCCAGGAACGACCTGGGCCAATCTCGGACATCTGGAAACCCTGACTCGCATTGCTGGCGAACTGATTCGACGTGGAAAGTGGTGTGAGTTCGCTCTGAACTTGGCTGGAATGACATGGCAAAGCCCATAATAGACTCAATTCCTGGACCTTTAGGACCATGGTCTAGAAGTAAACTTTAACTGGCACGACAAAGTTGGGGTGAGCGTTGAGTGCAACCCATCCTCTTCTCCCTACAAGCTGCTGGCAAATGTATGCGCACATCCCAGTGTGTGTATTCGCTCACGTATGACTACGTAAGTGAGATGGTTAATGCCTATTTGTAAACTGACCGGAGACTTAAGTGAATCTCCGACGCATCTCTCAGTGATAGTGTAACGGTGGATACTACTGATGAGGCATGCGAGTAGTATGTGTTCTCGTAAATCTGCTTCGCGTCTCTTGAAAAGTGAGATCTATTACGGAATTTGTGGAGTCTCTTTGTAGCATTTGCCTGCATTTGAGTTACAGTCAATGAATATTCAGAAAAGTTCAGGAAGACGCGTTCAAGGAGAGGTGGATATTCAATTTTGTAAACGAGATGCATATGAGAGTTTTGCTCCCCTGTTCAATAGTCTGTAACTGTTAAGTTGGCGTTCTCAAATAGACAACTCCGCAGCAAAGGCCTTCTTCCTTTCAATAGTACCCTTCGATTGAATGTGTTGCTCACAGGATGCCTCATGTTTCAGTCGGAACGATAGTCGCGATATTGGAGGATTTTGCTTCATGTGGGCGCGGGCTAGTGGCACCGTTTTTGTAACCGAAGAGGAGCTGGCAAGTAAGAGGCTCTTGTTTTACGACACATATGAGGTAAACCGATGGATGATGCAACCTGATGACAGCATTGCTCATTGCTTGTGTAAAACTTACACTAATTCTTCATTGCTTAAAAAATCATTTGCTAGCAACGATGGATACGTCACGTGGATTCACTGTGCCCAGGGCTGGATTGTGCTTTTTTCTTCAAGACGATCACGAGGAAAATGAGACTTTTATTTTGGCACTCGGTATCAACAAGAAAACAGGCTTTTTTCTCGTCAGCAGCCCTCCGTGGTCACGTGTGGTCCACTGCTGCGGCCAACTTCAAGAATCTAAATACTGTAAACACTGTAAACAACCACCACGCGGACATTACTAACGGTCTTATACTGATGTGTGCGACGTACAGCTACTCACGTCGTCGATTTCTTTGCTGCAACTGCAAGCTACATGTCAGTTACAGCACAAGCTGGTCACAAGCGGTTTAGTTGTTCCTTCTCTTACCCAGTCCTTACCAAAGAAGGACGGTTGCGGTAGCCGGAATGAGCAGCACTGCGACGTACTGAGGGCCGTTAAATCGATACGAAAACACTAAAAGGACCTTTGAAATGAACAACCAATCACTTGGAAATTAAGAGAAAACCCATGCTAGGCTGAGCAGGATGAAGTTCGTAGTACTACACAGAACTTAGAAGGCTAAATCCCCATTCATCGAAAAGAGAGGACTTGTTAAACCTCGTTTATGACTAGCTATTCAACTGAGATGAAGTCTGATATCAGTATTCTTAAAATTTCGCAATCTATAATCATAATATATGGACTTACTATTTATTGATCATGAATCAATAGAACCGCGAGGACGAACATCAGTTCTAATCAATCATCTGGGAGGATGAGGCAATTTTTTCACACAAATATGTGCATCGGTCGGTCAGCATGGTGTTCCGCTGAGATAAAATGACTAAAAATTCCACCGTGATGTGCACTCCGTTTACAGTCGATTCTGGTACTGGTGTTCCTCCGTTTCCGGCAAATTTCCTATTACCGCCTTATTGCGTTGTTTCCCGACTGATTTACATGCGACTCACAAGCCGGTCTCAAGTCCGCGCATGCGCTCATGCGCAGACAGGCTTGGCTCATTCGTGTGTCTGAGCGCTCGTGTGTTCGCACCGCGGTTGCGCACAGGAGGAGCGCATACAGACACACCCTGTTGGAGAAATGGGGAAACTTGGAAGCTATGCGCGAAACAATCATTCCACAAAGTGTATTATCTCACCAGAAAGGTAACAATTCGCTCCCAGTACACTTTGCCAATTGAAAACACCATACTCCCGGGCGAATCCAGGGATCGGAGAAGCTGTGTGGTGGGAAAACCTGAAAATATACTTTCATCCAACAATGTGGACGTCAAGGTTAGAAGGAAATTAGTCGACTAACCCTCACTGATGAGTATACCCTATCAAGCGTTATGAGTATCGGAACCGTTTACTAATATGAACATTAGTCGCATCGATACGAAAGTACATGGACATGTTCACGGCAGTGTTCAGCTCGAGTGAAAATATAATCAAACGGAGATCACTCGGCTTATCTGTCGTCCGAATAGTGTTACAGTTTTTTTCACATCTCAAAATCATCCTGCACTCGAGGATTTTTCGAGATATAGCAGAGAGGCATAGAAGAAAGAGTCCACGGTTCCAGACTACTGCCACGGGTGCAAGCACTTGCCGAGCGTTTTGCATAGTTGATGAGGTTCACTTAGATGCGGATACAGGTTTTAACCAGGTGCTAACTCCTCGGGGAAACACACTACTCATAAGGTTTCTGTAAACGCGTAGACAGACCAGAACCAGTTTCATCCATCTTTGGGGTCATTAGGTAGACACATATCCTGAGTTATGTTCTGCTTTCAGCCAAATTGTACGTAATTCGTGAAATACATTCATTTGCACACCAGAAGACTCAATCTATTTTTTATGACATTATTAAACTGGATGTGCCCTACAAAAATCTCATCCCGTTTTAATCGGTATAATATTCGAAATGATATTCTACGTTGTCTCGAATATCGTGCCAGCCGAAAGTCGGGGCGGCCGTCGTGTAGAATATTCGACTGATGGATTTCATAAAGGAGAGATTTAGCTGGAATTCGCGTAGAAACAAATAGGTCTGCAATGAGTGTATTTGACAGGTAGTAACGTAGTCCGACACTCTGACTGATGGACAATGAGTTGACTTTCTGTAGAAGTCTGACAACAAGCGAATGGGTAGAAGTTCCACGTGCTGCGTATGCCTAACCGCCGTCTACCGAAAAAATCGTGGTCTTCTTTTCCAAGCGATTGTTGTCGA
Organism: Clonorchis sinensis; assembly: GCA_003604175.2. Taxonomy (NCBI): domain Eukaryota; kingdom Metazoa; phylum Platyhelminthes; class Trematoda; order Opisthorchiida; family Opisthorchiidae; genus Clonorchis; species Clonorchis sinensis. Next base: position 2,999,747 of record CM030375.1, on the reverse strand, counting down.
CAGGTTTTTGGGAGACAGGCTATGACATGATAGCGTAAAATGAAACCGGCTGCTGCCACCTGTGTTGTGGAATCTTCCCGCCATCCTAACTTGGGCCCACGTGATGCCGCTTGTAGGTGGTTGTGAACCCTAAGGACATGGCACACAACCGATACCAGTAGCACACACGCTGTAATTTTCCAGCCGGACTGCCCAGCTAAGGCTTACCTGTCGTTATGCGGCAAGCTTATTTCAGTTGAGGTTCACAAAACACGCTGGGTTCACCCTAGCGGTGGCAGCTTACTTCGACAGAATGCTCAGACGCGTATGGTTTAATGCTGTCCGAAGCGATAGGCACCTTATCCTTGAATGTTTTCATTACGGACAGAGGGCTTATTAGCGCTAATACCCTACAGTTTCCCTCTTTCTACTCTTTACCAATGTCTTCGTCCCTCATGACCACGTGACAGTTATCATCGGTATGTGATACTATTCTATCTGACTGCTTTCCTCGCTCCAGTGCCTAGTGCCGGAAAAAAGACTCACCGACAAGGAACATAAGAGCTTTATTACAACAAGCAAGTGTGTGCGAGTGCAAAAGTTATGACGGCCCCACGCTATTTAAAGGGCTTTTTTTTAACTTTGATCCAGGCTATCTGATACGCGTTTAGTGAACACTCCTCAAGATCGACCGCGCTTCTATGAAATGCCTGAACACTGATCATAATCGGTCGTGCTCCTGTGGCGTGCCTGGACACTCATCAGCTTTTTCTGAATTGACTGATTGATTGACTGGCCTGGATGCTTGCCGGATTTCATATTGAGATTTTGGTGGAGTTTTAGAGTAGGTTCTGGGTTTTGGTAGGTTCCGGGCGTTCTGGGGTAATTTTCAGGAATCTGACAGAATTCTAAGGAACAAAATCCTGTTCCCCAATTTTTATCATCCTTTCGAATATAGCTTCCACATGAGGAAACTCCCGGGAGAAAGCATCTTCTTGGCTGGGACAATTTGGACTGAGCTTGAAAAATTTCGTCGCCAAAATGTTCTCTCGGGCCTGATGGGCAGACATATTTGCTTCCCAGAATGACCGCTTTCACCATGCCTAGTCGACTGACATTTTAATCGGTTGATGCACACTGTGCACTGATGATATATCAGCAGTTTCTTGTTGACTGAACATAACTGCCGTAGTTTTTGTGGCGACACACTTAACTACTCCCTACAAGATTCAACCGTGAAAACATCATCTTTTTATTAGTGCCCCAGTTTACTTCTAAAAAGTCTTTTCCCGCTAATTTAGATTCAAGGAACACGACATGAAAGGATGGGTTTTTATCGGGTCATTTGCTGTTATGGTAAAAGTTATCCTGCACAACTAATTAGGGGTTCATTGGTGTCAAATTATTGCAGTTATGTTTCTGAGACCAGAGAGACCCCCCAGCGCGCCTTAGAGCCTCTTAATCTAGCAAAATAGCGTATGTGAATTGTGAAAACCCCAGTGATTCATCAAAGACCCATTTCCAAGTTTGAGCATTCTGGGGCTTCCATCGCGATATGTTTCGAAGAATTGCATAGTCTCCGTGATGTCTGTGTCCACTATCCAGTAGATGCACAGGTATGATGCGAAAATGAGTTGCTGGCTGACAGTGTCACGTCTCTGCGGAACACTATTATGCGAAGACAGCTTACGCTGGCTTAACTCGCACACCGCATAGATTGTCCTAAAGCTTACAGATCAGCTGTTACATCGAGGCAGTTCGCAGACTGGCATTCGTTTTCTGATTGGTCTGTCACACTGTGCACTATCGTTGGTGCGCTACAGATGACTTGCTCTGAGCCGGAGGGCCCAGAGTATTTGAGAGGAGAGGAGGAAAAGTAAGGGGAAGGAAATACGAAGAAATTCCATGCCCCGAAAGAAGACCATCTAGACTAAGGTGCATTCAACTTTGGACTGCATTAAGATGAACACATATGAGCATCATGTCGGAGCAAGGTAGCATCAGTGGGATTGACCCAGCGTACTTTGTGAAGTTCAACTGACATAAGCTCGGCGCACATCGGCAGGTGAACTCAAGCTGGGTAGCCCGTCTAGGAAATCACAACATGCGTTCCATGTCCCGCAAGTTTCTGAGTTACGTGCAGGCAGGTTCAAGTGGGTCGCAGTTAGGAAAGCATGAACATCACACAGCACTCACGTTGCCATGTCATGGAATGTCCACCATGAACCATTTGACAACAATCGCTTTGAATAGCAACAGAACAGAACAGCTGCCTTGTAAGATTCTCTAAATTCAGTAAAGTCTGGTTCTCATGCCACAACTGATACAATTTGGGGAACGTAGATCATGCCATGATTATCCGCGCATTGACTTCATCTGTTATGGTATCCTCATGGCCTATGCATCTGCCAAAAAACTGAAGCACTTTATTCAAAGACTTCAGAGAAGCACAAGGAGATTGGAAATCAGTTAGGAAAGTTTTGCCCTCTAAAGATGTGAAATGCATGCTGAAACACTTGATCATCTCCGATATTTTGGTTAAAATACTTTGCACGGGCAGGTAGTGGTCGACTAACGAAACGATGTGGCCCGCATAACCCAGTTCCTTTAATTTCTCTTCATACGTGATTCGATTAACTGGGGTCACGGTCCGTCGACATGTACACTCCATGATAACATTGATAACAAAACTGAACAAAAAAAGAGAGGGGACAAACCCGACATATTCCACCGGTTGTCGGGAAGCTTCTGCAGTTCACTATACACTCTAACCCGACCAGGTGTGTGGACATAAATGCCGATAAAATGTTTACACAGTTCAAGGGCATTATTCTCAGGCTAAGAATAGTTAGAACTAATCTATCAGCAGAGGCGGAGGTTCCTTTAAAGTCGAGTAAAACAACGATTATTGGTCAGTGCTAATCAATGCACTCTCTACCAGGTCGAAATCCTGCTTGATGCTCTCGGGCTTGCACCTCTGGTGGTTGATATTGGCCTCACAATATTGGAGAATCCAATGGGAACGCTTTGAAACGCGTGTCATTCATACCCCTATGGTTGGAATGGTCAATTGGAGCAACTTTTTTTAACACAAGTGGCACCAACGACTGCAAATCTCTGGAACGACTTCTTGTTCTTGTGACAATATTGTACATCTTTGAACAATGCTTGAGCAAGCCCATCTGTTCCAGCAATACGATGGCTTTCCAAATCAGAAAGACATCTTAGTACTTGGTCAATTGAGGGGAATCCAAACTCACAGGGTATGGCTTAAAATGAGCGGCTCAAATGAAAGCTATAGGTAAATTGGCTGAGGGCCAGCTAAACTGCTGTTTAACATATTCCACCTAGCAATCTGGACACCAGTCTTTAGGTATATTACGTTTCTAATACTATGGTTGGTTAGCTTACGGAATGCACTTTAGTTCCTATTTAGTGGGTTAGCTGGAACAGCTTCCGTACAATCTCAGATGCATTGGTCTCTTTCATTTCTTAAAAATTTTGATTTCACGCCACGTCGCTGTCCACACACTCACACACACACACAACACCTGAGCTGTCGTTTAATCGATCATCTTGCCGAATCGTACTCTGAGCTCGAGGTATACAACGCCTTGCATCATCGGGGCGTCCAGTATTTCAACCAATGCGAGTTTCTGTCGAAGTATAAAACCAAGTTGGAGGGAGTCGGCTGTTTGCGGCTCGCAAGCTTAGTGCCATAACGACGCTGCGAGTGTTCGCGTTTCTTTATTCGCTGATATACGTGTCACTTTTGTAGGTTTGATGCTGGACAGTATGTCGAAAAATGGTGCTTGTCGTTGTTTACCGGAACGGTATCTCATTTGTGGGAGTTTGCACTTGGTGGCAATCTTCAAAGATGGATAAATATTCTTGCATCACTGGTCTAACTGCATCAAACTAGTGTCCTTTGGTTTAGGGGTCGGATAGTCTCCGTACGGGAGGGGGAAGACCTGAGTAGCATTCACATTCCTAATAAAACCTTTTGGTCATGGTGACCGAGTGTAGACCACAATTTAGACGATGTGGGTTCTAACCCCGAGTAAGCACTTGCAAATTGGCGGGTGACTCTCCTCCTGAGAATCTATGCTGTTAATTTCAAAAAAAGCTACAAAAGGGACATTTTCCATGTCTAAATCTTATTCTGGTTTAGCTATTAATCACTCGCTGTTACTTATCTCGAGTATTACTTATCTCAAGCAAATTAGTTAGTTTGACGTCCGAACTCGCTACTGTGAAGAACACGAGTGAAGTTTGGCTCGATCTGCGGCCTCTTTCCTTTTAACCCTGGTAGCTTCTTTGAGCCGTAGTCCCTTTTTGTATACACGCGTTTGAATTCGATCATAAGCGCTGACACAGAGGCACACATGCACGCTCAGTCTAGCAGTCCAATCAGTACGATTATCGCTCACGTGCCTAATCGATCGCAGTTCAATGGCGCCTGAACTGTTGTCGTCCGCTGTAAGAATGTGTGACTGTGGACCTGGAGAAACAAATGATGTTGTCGCAACCCAATCTTTTGGAAATACTGGTTTTATGAACTAGATAGGTGGAAGTAATGTGACGTTGTATGTAGTGGACGTGAACATGGATCACCAGATTTTGAGTACTCTTTATCATATTTCATACTACAGTTAACTGGCTATTGGGAAGTGATACTTTGATTTTAGGTAGACTGCAGCTTAGGCCGCGTTATCGCGAAGGGTGTACCTGAGGGAAGTGCAAGGCTTTTGGAAGTATCCTGGACAGAAGGGAGCAACAACGTTGTAGTCCAAGAGGACAAAGGAATTTTTGTTTGTAACAGGCATTTTGTCGAAAAGCACAGAATACCAAATCTGAACTTGGGCCACATATTGGAGATAGTAGACCCTAATTTAAGCCTTTATTAAAGACAAGTCTATCTGCATCCACATCGCTTGATAACAGATCCCAGGAGTTTTCGATTGGACTTTGGTCCGACCAGGACGAACGATAAAAACATCCCAGTGAGCTAGGCTGTGTTTAATACCTTAACGTCATGTTGAAACTGCTCAAATACCAGCCCATTTCCTGGAACTGAAAGAAACAGAATATTATTTAACTGAATCACATTGAGTTGATGCGAAATAATTTTTGTCGCCTGTGAAAACCATGCCCCACATAATAACAGGACCTTGAAATTTATATGCACAGTCCTCGTCCAGACCACTGAAATCAAACATCCATCAACATTTCGGACAGTATGATTGATTACAGAGTTCAGTCCTTCTAGGGCCTGACTAAGAAATGTTTTACAGCCTTGTACGTTTTTGATGTGGCGCCACCTGGAGCGAACGCTTTATAGGTCGCACATTTACATCCAAACCAAGCGTTCCTTGCTACTTTGAGACATCAAACAGTTGATTTAAAGTGGGATATGTGTATGCCTCCCTTTCGCCCTTCGAGCGATTTTTCCAACTGTACGATCTTTCCTCAAAATATATCCGTTCGGATATAAATGGAATCTGCAGAAAACTTTTACCAAGCTTCGTATTTCACTCACTCACTCACTCACTCACTCACTCACTCACTCACTCACTCACTCACTCACTCACTCACTCACTCACTCACTCACTCACTCACTCACTCACTCACTCACTCACTCACTCACTCACTCACTCACTCACTCACTCACTCACTCACTCACTCACTCACTCACTCACTCACTCACTCACTCACTCACTCACTCACTCACTCACTCACTCACTCACTCACTCACTCACTCACTCACTCACTCACTCACTCACTCACTCACTCACTCACTCACTCACTCACTCACTCACTCACTCACTCACTCACTCACTCACTCACTCACTCACTCACTCACTCACTCACTCACTCACTCACTCACTCACTCACTCACTCACTCACTCACTCACTCACTCACTCACTCACTCACTCACTCACTGTGCTCTGTGCCTACTAACTGTTTTCTGGTTGTCAGTGCATCCATGAGTGCTGCAAAATTTTCGAGGTGGTTTCCAACTCTCGGGTTTATTGTATATGATAAGCTGATAGACATAAGCCCAAATCCAACTTCCAAACTTAGTTCCCCACGGTGCGGGATCCACGGGTCTGTTTGAAATAACCCAACTGTTCCGAGTAATGGGGTGTCCAGATAGGTCGAGAAAATATTGTTTCCATCGACTGCGTAAAAATCCAGCAATAAACTACAACAATATGCTTAGTGCATCCCATCACAACTCCAATTGTTGATGCATGATACCACGACGACGGGTTGACCCATTCTCTGTCTGTCTGGATATGAATCTGGTAAAAAAAAGTCAGGGATCTACCACAGAAAACCTCTTCACAGATGGAATCTATTTCACAGACTGCATAAGCTGAGCTCTGCCACCCTATGGAAAAGAAATCAAGGTTAACCTGTCATGAAAAGTTGTCCACTGTGTGTTTGGGAGGTGTTCTTTATATTCAGCTAATCAGGATTGTTTTTTTATCTTTCCCAGGATAATTTTGGTGAAATTTACTACGGTGTGAATTGTTCTAATCGTGTGCAAGTCAAAACGATTCAATCGTCAGGTCTCCAAACTCTATTGTCCAAGGTCTTGGTAGGGTGTCCGATAAAAATGAGATGTCTATCACATCCCTTGTGTTCTGTAAACCCCGGAACCAATCAATGCCGTAAAACGGCCTGGTCGACAAGGGGCTTGTGTGAACAGAAGCGCCATTCCCCCAAGGTTCACGTGTGGAGGACTCTACCTGAATTTTCTGTCTGTGTGTGAGGTTGCGAACCGCTAATAAGTTCACTTGTTTTTCTCGATTTTTTCTACTGTCGTTCAGTTATGAACATTGAAAATCTTCACCTTACTCAAGAAATCTGTTGTTTGAGTGGTACTCATATTTTTAAAATATGCATAGATTTCACAGAGTGGTATGTTGGTTCCTATTCTCTGTGTGTTTCGAAAGAGGAGGATATACGAGTATATACGAGTATACGAGGATATATACGAGTTGCTGCGCACATCTGACCTTCAAAGGTCAAATTGAAGACCTGATTTACGTTGGAAATGTTTGCAACGTTGATTTTGACTGTTTTCATCTAGTTTACAGCACCCTAGCAATGAAGAATGACCGAAAAATCGCTGACCGGTGTTTTCCCTTGAGCAGAGTACCTTAGATCACATCTGTTTTTTGTCCCGGCATAATTGCCAACACCACCGATGAAGGGGAATCGCAAAAAATTTCGTAGTTGATTCATACATACTACTACGTACCACTACCAGACCTATAGTACAGATGACATAACTCACTGTCATCCTCATCGCGATCGCAAGCGTTGCAAGTGTGAGTTCGGAACATGACTGGTTGAATTCTGTTCACTCGCGCATCTCAAAAGCAGTTATCGATTAGGTCGACACATTTTTCTTATTAGTAGTAGTTTTCACTCTACCAGAAATTAAAATAACTTTCTTTTTGCGCCAAAGGTATCAGGTGAAAGTTTTATTTGCCCACACAATTGAGCACAAACTATCATAGTGAACTGAATATGGACCAAGGAATACATGATGTACACGAAAAGACAGAACCCTTTGTCGGGACACAAGCCTGAGTACCCTTGCTTACCGGCTGAGCTACCGCCGACGCTGCCCATCAGCTCACGTGTGCAACTGAGTTTCATCTGTCTATTGGAGCATCATTTAGTGTCTGTTAGCGTCATTGCTGGGGCTCTCCCGCATGACATCCACAAAGGAATAAAACCTCGACATTTCTTGGATGCCCTGGGGGTCTTGGTTAAAAACTGACGTAGAAGGGACTGGAATTTGCAAACCCTTAAGGATGGGTCTGAGTATACCCATTACAAAAAAAGACAGGGTTCTTAGTTGGACACGAACCCGCCACTGGTGGGCTTTCGGACGAGCGCTGTACTTGCATTATATAGGTAAACCTCCAGCACAAACGATCGTGTTATAAATCGAGTCGTGCTCGAGTCTTCTCGCAGTCTTTTTATCATCAGTCATAGATAATTTTCACATTTTTGTCGCAGGGTGGGTCAGAGCCAATGCAAAAAGTGATGACCACCCACAAGCAGATGGAGATGATCAGGACCGCACTCTTTTATTCGAGTGATTTGAGCTTGACCTAACTGATCACAACAAGGCATGAAAGATATTCGATTGCCTTTATTTTGGCCAATGGGCTGGTACATTCAGGTATATGCCAGAAGACCGTTAAAATATTTTTATTTAAATCAATAATCCACCCTTACATAAGCCTACAAATTTTCCTCGAAACCTGTTCACAACATGTTCGGCAGTAGAGATACACTAGCCTGGTATCTCGTTGCCCAAAAGATATCACAGGTCCCTGAGATTTGCACAATCTACATGATACACGTGTTCTAACTGGAAAAATTTTCAAACGTGGGATTAACATGTGTTAGCTGTGGTAAATGGTGGGAAATAAGAGGTCCATTTCAAACGTGGGATTAACATGTGTTAGCTATGGTAAATGGTGGAAAATAAAAGGTCCGTGGTGCTTATCATTGCTTGTTTGCATACAGAGAAAACCCGCTACCGAGCCTGCCCAAGAAGATGCCTCCATTGATGGACATTTGCCACTGATGGTATCAGAATGGCGTTAGGTCCTCGTGCAACCAGGTCAAACACGATTCCTTACCTTATCGAGTCAGGAGAATTGGAATGATTTATCGGGATGACATAATAGATCATAGCCCGTCACCGAGCGATTTTTTACTTGCATGACACATGAGCTTTCTCCCTTGAGTGCACCAATTTGATGCGGCAGCAAAATGCTCCGTGTGAATCTAAGGACTACTGGCCACATGCGATTTAAAGGGGTGGTTCGCCGCACTTGGCCTTATCACAGTACATTTTTCGCAATCCATGCCCTAGGCAAACGCTAGGATATAGCTACACAGACCAAGAAGAAAATTTGTGACGCTTGCACTGGTTTCGGAGGTATTTTCGTCCACAAGTCAATTTTGAATGAAAGTGATGGCAAGTTTGTTCTGTGTTAGGAATTTGATGAGCATGCTGGGTCGATGAACAGTTGTCATGTTCTCGTCTGAGTGGGGACAAAGAAGATCAGCTTCACACGGTACGCTTGAAGAGACCTAACAAGTGAAGAATTTCCGTTAACCTATCACACACTCTTCTGAATAATTTATCTTGCTGAGTTTAGAACATTCGTACGACCGTTCATCTGATCTCTATAGGCACACGAATCTTCGACGTTATTCGTGATTTTAAAAACACTCAGAATCCTAGCCGCCATGCAGAATCACTCTGTTATAATGTTGGAAACGATGTGTCCGCAACATTTTCTTGTAAAAGTACTGCATGTAGGATCCAGAAATGCATTCGTTTACCCACCGATTCCACTGAATCAAATGTCGGATCCCTAATGAACCAAAATCATCAGGTTTCACATGCATCTCATCTCACCTCTGCCCTAGATCGCATGCAACCAACCGATCGTTACATGGACCCTGGATCTCTTGGATCGATACGATCACGCAGTACAGTCGTCCAATCAGAATGTGCTTTCTGGCCCTTTTGTTGTTCTTATTTGTCCACGGGCAACTGCTCCCTCCCTTCCACCGTCGGTATTGTTCTCATCGCCCATTCGATTGTCCACGCTGTCGTTTCTCGCTTCCTCTCCCACCACCCTGGATTAATGTCCAGATTCGCGGCCTCACAGTCACGCAAATTCAAAACGATATTTTTGCTCATCCAGCATTGATGTTTTGTTTCTCGAGTTTGTTAAAAATAACCATTTGAGTCAAGTGAATACACACTCACCATACTTAAAGACAAATGTTACAGTTGTATGACGACGTCGTATTGTCAGTACTTTGTGTGTGTGTTTTTGTGGGAAAGTTTGGAATAACAAAGTGTAGTTCTATTCATAATGCACTACTCATAAGGTTGCTGAAAATTCTTCGACAGCCCACGACCGGTTTCACCTTTATTGGGGCTATCGGGTAGGCGCAGACCCAAGTTTCCGTCAACCTCATGTTATAATTGAACGAAATTAGCGAAATACACTCAGTTGCAAACCAATTTGGTTTTGCGAGAGACTCACCTGGAACACAGCTGAATCTCTCATTTAGGATGTATCCAGGCAACTGAACTTGCTGCACCAGGCCGCCTCATGTTTCGGTTGCTACGATATTCGAAATATCGCAATAGATATATTTGTAATGCACTACTCATAAGGTTGCTGAAAATTCTTCGACAGCCCACGACCGGTTTCACCTTTTTTGGGGCTATCAGGTAGGCGCAGACCAGAGTTTCCGTCAACCTCATGTTTTACTTGAACGAAATTAGCGAAATACACTCTGCAAACAAATTTGGTTTTGCAAGAGACTCACCTGGAACCAGTGTTTGGGTTCGAACTACGGAACTTCCAGTCAGTAGGCTCGTGCTTCACCATCTGAGCACCTCTTATTACCATTCTTATTTGCAAATGGTTGATGGTATCACCATATCTTCAAATTCAGGGCGCGAAATTTGGCGTACGATCAACTGAAATTCTGAGACTAAGCCTAATTGATGATGAATCCGTATTCCTAGAGTTTTCCTCAGTCTCACAGTTAAATTCATCTGAAGCCTTCTCCCACATGCCTGATATCCTATGGGTTAGCATTTTTCAGTGTGTTTTCTGGCGACAGTAAATGGTGTAGTTTTGCAAACTAACCGCGTAGCCCGCTCAGTTTGATTGGTCAATTGACAGCAGCTCATGAATGATACATTCAGACCCTGTAGTTCTAGAGCTTGAAGGAATGGAGAAGAACTGTATCTAAGTATGATATTTATTCTACTGAAAAGGGAGATCGTTGGTCTGTTTATCAAGCTGGAAGTTGGATTGCAAAAGTTTCATTGGTAATCAATGTGATATCTTCAGTGTCCAGGGTAACTTCTCCCGTCACTCAGAAGGTAAATTTCCACTCAGTCCCACTCTGATGACGTCATTTGATTGTACGCAAGTGACAAACTGGACTCATTGGGGAATCGGTACATTTTTGACGAGGGACTCAACTGAATCATTCATGATATTCTCGTGGTATTCAAAATACACCTTGCTGGTGACCTTCACACTTTTCCGGTATCACTAGGATTCCTAGTTTGATATGACTCTCTGATCCCTAGTTTCTCTGAACGTCCAGCGTATATTTACCCTAGGGGGAACAGGATATCCAACTGCATACTCAAGCAGACTGGGTAAGACTCACGGAACCAACCGAACTTTCTTAGCCGCTTAGGGAGAGACCTATGGTCACTTTTCTCAGAAAAAAAACACCTCGGTTCAGGAGATGTTTCGCCATCCCCAAAAATATTCCCGTCATTCACGATAGAGTACTGCGTCGAAGCTCTTTGTTTGATGCGTACATGCATAAACCCATAGAAACGATCACGGCATTTCTAACAACCTTGAAAAATCAGGTAAGATTTGCAATCTCCTCCCTACCTTGTTATCTGCAGAATAGCGGGCACTTTTCACTGTGTTCTTACGTGGAACGAGTCAGCCTAATTGATCTCTCAGGCTCGACGGTTCTTGTTGCCACAGTGACTAGTAAATACTTTCCCCCGTCATGAACTGCAAGAACTTTGACGTGTTTTACAGTAGTCTTCTAGATCAAAGTTAATTCACTGGGAACGACCGAAGTAATCTCGGTTGGGATGGCCTCTCACGAAAGGGTCAACCCCCACTGACCTTGCCAGCGTATACTAATGTACTCATTGCATAACTCAAAATAAGGACCCCCGGATGATAAATTTATAGTTGTGCAATTTTAGCTGTCTACCTTTCTTCTGGCCACCATCAGAAGATACCATGCAGCAAACTATTCTACCCTGGTTGACTTGTGAGGCATATTTTGCCAGTAAAATTCTTCTCAGACAAGAAAAACTGGCAACAGAGATCACTTTCAATCTTTCCTTTATATAAGTCCCCTAAAAGGGATATTTCTTCACGAGATCAACTCTTTAAAATGTGCTTTGTATGAGTTACGAAAGTACAGTTTAGACAACCTGTGAGGACGAATTGAAGACTAACTGGGTTCATATCTTGTCTTCTCCAGGAGGGACCCGAACTTCTGGAAAACTCTTAAGGATACACTATCGAGTGATTTCATATGACGTGTGGTCCTTGCCACGGACGATTGAGTGCTATACGGCTGTGAATTAAGTCCTGTTAACCCCCCTCCAAAAAAAATTGGGGGGAACAAGTTTGTCTTCATTGCTTGGACAAATGAAAAAGGTGGGAGCTCAGTATACGAATATCACCAGGTACTTTGCACCACTGTTTTTGGTCTGGAGGTTTTTCTTTAAAAATGATTCCAAGGATCATCCCACGGTACCGTACTGAAGACGTATCGAATCTTTGGTTGGTGGTCTCTTGCGGGGAAGAAGTACTGCTGTTTGTTTTAGCCATCGTGCGTTACGCCTATCAGCTCGTTTATTTGAGTTGTTATACCCACAAATTCAAGATGGGCGTTAACCTGTCATCACACGAGACACCGTTCAGATGTGTTTTCACCAGCTGAAACTGGTCTGTGGATGGCATTTCCTGAGCGCGTCTGTAAGCCAGCCGTCTATTGCTAACGGACTTCCGCTGTTCTTACGTCTTAGTATGTATAGCCATGCGCTGCACTGAATTTGTTGAAAGCTTTTTGCCCTTGGAGGCTGGCAATGAGATCCTTATGAATACGTAGCTAGCTAGTCAAATAGAGCTGACCAAATTCGTGCGCGTTGACAACACGTGGTCTGTTGTTTCCAATAAGGAAGGACATTCACAAGGTTCCCCTGCCCTGGACTGCTCAAGTGCATTTGCTGAGACATAATCAAGGTGCCACCTTAAGATAGAAAAACCCAGAATAGGAAGGAAGGGAAACCATCTTTACGAGGATATCTCCGGTGTTCATTTTTGGGGATTGATGAGTGATATATCAAAAGGCTTCAATTTAAATCCGAATCTCGTGAGACTGGAATGAAGTGATCCGACCTGGAATAGTCCTTCTTGGAAGACGCTTATTATTTAGTTCGTTTCATAGCGAGTTTTAAAGGTGTTATACAAGGTAATTACTCACAAATTTGCTGAAAATTCTTCGACAGCCCACGGTCGGTTTCGCCCTTCTTGGGGCCCATCAGGTAGGCGCAGTCCCTGAGTTTTCGCAAACCTTATGTTCTTCTTGAACCCAGTTGAGTCTCCCGTGAAAACCAAATCGATTTTCAAATAAATGTATTTATCGAAATCAGTCTAATTTGGGTTAATTTGGGAACATAAGGTTGATGGAAACTCGGGGACTTCGCCTACCTAATGAGCCCCAAGAAAAGCGAAACCGATCGTGGGCTATCGAAGAGTTTTAGGCAACCTTGTGAATAGTTTCCTTTGTGAAAATATACTGCGATATCTCGAATATCTTACCAACTGAAACATGAGACAGCTTTTGTGCAGCACATTCAGTTGAAGAATATCATAAACGAGAGATTCAATTGAGTTTCCCGTGAAAACCAAATTGATTTGCAAATGAGTGTATCTATCGATACTGGAGAGGGTGTTTTCTTTCGGAGGTCAAAATGGTGAAGCACCTTCAAGTACCCATAGAATACACCATCTACAGAGTAAAAGTATTTAAATCGATCATTATTATCCCACCCACGAAAAAGACAACAATCCTGACTCTCTAGGTTACACTGCTCCCCCTTTCTTTCCTCATACAAGAAGGGATATTTTGGTTTGGAATACGTAAAACATGTCATTCTACCATAAAATAGTCTTCCAAAGTCTCGCCAACATATTTCACCTATCGGGATAAATTTGAGTGAGTCACGTGTCCGCTGTTAGACTTCAAGATTGATTAGTCTAATTAAGTAGGCCTCACAAAAATTGTTGCCTGGCTTCGGGACCCATATGCAGCTTGGTCTGTGACAAGTTGCCCTTAGAGGATCAGTCCCTTTTTTAATCTTCTCCGTGGTTTACTCAGATTTCAACAGTCACTATTATCCTGGGCATTGATATACCGCCAGTCAATAAATTCAAACCATTGATGTAATTCAAATGAAACGGTTGTAGCTACTTCCATTATGATCAGCTATCTTTGTTTCTGCTCCCAACGTTTTCGTGTCACAAACGTCAAAACAATCTACGTCCCATCAGACTACTAACTGTCCACCTGAGTGAATTTCTACGGTTGTCCATCTGTTCGTCTAGGTAGAATCTTTTCGCGTTCTCTTAAAACATTTTTCCTGGTTTAGCATTATCAGGATCAGTCGATTGTCTGCCTATCGATCGATGGCCTTCTTGGGTAGACAATACAATCTCTGCCCAGGCCACTCGTCCAATCGATTTCGAACGTTGTTGCGAGCCGACCTACGCCACGCCACGCCACGCCAAACTTGAGACTGTGTCGGCGCTGTTGTTGGGGCCTGGCTGATAGACAGACAAACTCTCCCTGTCTCACTCACTCACTCACACGCGCACACGTACACAAAGTTTCGAAATGTCTTTAACAGACTAATGACAGCTGTATTCGCAGAGCAATGACGGTGAAACAAGTTCAATACATGTGTTTTAAGGCTGTCGTACTCACTTTTCCCAAAGTGAGCTATTTTTACACCTGAAAGTTTAATGCCGTGTCTGATTTTGGCCGAGAGTTGGGGAGAATTTTCGTATCTAACCCATGCTGGGTAGACTGGCGAATGTTTGAACCGTTAAAGGGCGTGAATTGGAATTGATCGGTCGACAGCCTAGATGCACGGAGAACGCATAAGCGGTGACATAAAGAACATGAAAACAACGGCTCACATGAGAGATTTGTTCCAGTTTGGACATTGCGTATTCCAGCTTTTTTCGGTCCACATGGTCATGAGGAGTATGCGCCAACAGCTCGTGTAGTGTAATGATATATCGGGGGATCTGTGGAGTTGGAATGGGAAAAATTCCAAACATACTAAAATTATTATACGGTAAAATCACTCAGTCGAACGTTGTAGTAGACTTTACACAAGTTGCACTGTCGAATGGCCTTTTACGGGTTACCGCTGCTCCCACATGAGCACCGTCATTTAGAAGCACACATGGGTTTTGGTCATCCGTTCTGTTTACCATCTCAATCCACATGTTGTGTGAATTAGTCCATTCCATTCTTGGTTGAGTGATGTGTGTTCAGTTGGAACACGTATGAGGTAAAGTTTGCCATACACACATGTGGTTCCCTCCAACTCCCACTCAGTGTGTTTTACAATAGTGGGACCCTTGTGTTTTTAATGGCGTGGCCTTGGCTGTCTCATGGTGAACGTGGATCACCTTAAGCAGATGATAAATGTCCTCCGTTTTTTTTCACCTTTACTAATTTCAAAAACTGTAGATATTTTGAGGACACCTGGTACCGTGCTTTTCGTACTTTAACGCAGATTATTCATGCTCTGAAAAGACTATAAAAAAACGGCGAACCTTCAGGTTAGGCGGTCAGCCTCCGAAGCTTCGCCCGTTTAGGTCACCTCGGACTGTCTGAAGTCCGTTCATTATAGGGTAGTATGACGCAGGGACACTTGTCAACCCCAGGTTTCCTTCTACTTTCCTGCCTGGAGCCATCCCCACTGTGAGAGCGTTTAAATTGCGCTCACCATATTTCTTTTATTTTTCTTACTACTGGGCCAATTAACGTAGGCACTAGTTGAAGGAAGTTCACCAAAACCCTATTCGAATTTGAGTTGTTCAGACGCCCCTTTCACAACAGTAGTAGTCTGCTTATGAATTTCGTATTACTTGCAAGTCAGCTTATCTAGCACGCTTCCTAGCAGTCAGAATCCCATTGATCAAATCGCAACAAAATTATAAACACACCAGTAAAATTGTGTACTAGCTGATTGGTAAACAAACGATCACGTTACACACAGAATCTATTCCCTAGAAAATACATGAATGCTGGAAGGATTGGAGGGATCACGCACAAAGCCTCGCACTGACTGTGTCTATTCACTTGGTGACGAAACGGTTACAAGCCGAATGTCAAACTCGCCGAGAGAACAGCTGTGACCTGATCGAAAGTCAGTGAACTTACTTGAGATGTCAATATTTCGACATTACTAACTACATCAATTTGATACTCATGTCGACTTGGCCATCATATATATATATATATATATATATATATATATATATATAAACTGCTCATGAGAGTGTTCGACTCCCGGAGATGACTCACCTGGTGCATAGGATAGGTGAGGAAGGATTCGATAGAGCGTCCTTCACACATTGGTTTCTCTTCCAAGCGCTTCAGCATCTGGGTAAATTCCTGACGTTGCTTGTACTCGGCCAGAACTTGCAATGAATAGTGGTGATTTCGCACATACTCCTGATAAATGCCAACCATCGGTAGGAATAAGTCGAAAAGGTCACCTGAAAATGGGTAACATATTCGGCTTTCAAGAACCTAAAGCATAATTACACAGTTTTTTGGTTCACACTGAAGAAAATCCAATGAATTTTGAAATTTCATGAGTAGTTAATTGTTGGCATTAGTTCTGTTGTACCAATTGTTTGACTACGTTGGCTGCTATTTTCCAGCTTGGTCAACCTCATCTGAGTAAAGAGTCTTTCAAGATCTATGAACGATACTTACGAATATACACTGAGGCTGGACTGCTTTGGGATTCAATCCCTTTGTCTGGATGTCTTAGCTTACTGTCTTTTGAAAACGCGAGTCACGCTCGCTGACGCGCGCTGGGAGTAGGAAACTGCAAAATATTCAACTCAAAATCGATAACGCTGTGGACTATGTGCCAGAAGAAAACATTAACGATAGGTTTGTGGTCAACAACAACCCCTTTTTGTGAAGTTTCATAGACGTGTTATCGATAGATATATCGGTACGCCGAATAAACATCGATGAAAACAACAGTAGCTTTAATTGTGGATGATCGACACTGCAAATCAAGGATGTTCAGCCAAAAATTGATCGAGAAACAAATAGAAAATGGTGGGAAGATCTTGTGGTTGAGATAAAATCGAATGGAATTAAGTTGATAAGGCATGATCCTCCATCCTAATTTCTTTTGTAGATGAAGCATGCTTCGAGGATCTATAAAATCTCCTGTCAACCTTCCCGTGACGGTCATCGATACGCTCACTGCCACCGCCTTAATCGGTGATATGGCCGGTTGCGTTGTTGCTGGACGAGGGCCTTGACAGCTTACAAATCGCTTTAGTAACCGGTAATCAGTTGATATAGGCAGATGCTTTTCGACAGAAACGTTGTACATTAGTCAGCCACTGGTCATGACGTGGTGATGAGCTACGTCTCTCTCAGAATGCTCCTGATGTGACGGTGTATACTACTCATAAAACCATGAGTAGCACTTGTTTTTCTACAATTTAATTGTTCTTGTGTTGATGTCAAACATTAAAAAAATATCCGGGAAAGTTCAGGAGGACGTTTGGAATATCGAGTTCCTGAAGCCTTCCGAAATGGGTCTCTCGGTTTTGAGTCAGTTTGTTATACCTGATAAGTATGTGATTGCACTTGTTGACAAGGCATCGGATGGTATTCTTTCTTCTATGAATAGACGATGAGCGAACATGCGTATGTACTCACACATACTCCCCCTAGAAGTCGAAATCTGGAGATTTCATTTAGCATTTACAGTCACCTCCTAATACTGATAATTTCAACCGGTGGATTGTTTTCATGAGTACTTTGGCAACTGTTTTAACTGAAAAATCTGTAGAAAGCATTCCTGGTTTGTGTAAAGTTAACCAAGGATGGATAGAGGTGGATTCAAAAGTGGTGTGGCATTCGACGTAACTCATGTCCTGAATGAACCAATTTAAACATGCTGCGGCCTGGTGCAGCACATTCAGTTGCTTAGATACATCATAAACGACAGATTCAGCTGGGTTCCAGGTGAGTTTCCCGAAAAACCACATTTGTTTTGCAAATGAGTGTATTTCACTACTTTCGTGCAATTTCGGTTCAATAGAACTTGAGGTTGACGGAAACTTGGGGACTGCGCCTACCTGATGAGTCACAATAGGGACGAAACCGACCGTGGTTTGTCGGAGAAATTTCAGCAACCGTATGAGTAGTGTATTATGAACTAAGGTCCGTTTACCCACCCCAATGATCCATCTAAAAACCAATCCTGATCATTCTGTCCATTATCGATCCACGTGCTGAATCGCCGCAGTTGATTGGCTGACTGATGGCAGCATGCTAAGCACGGTTGCACTGCATTCTGTCATAATAAGCCGGCATTGATCTCTCACGCTACTTAGCTCAAACCAGACACAGGACCCGTAACTGACAATAGCAGAGCTACACAGGGACAAGAGTTAAGAAGTGTGGGAAAATGCTGCGAACTGCAAAGCTCACCGAGTTGCAAAGTTGGCCAGTTTTCCATTTTGTTTCGAAGGCCCTGCACGAAGAATTGGTGCAGGAATAGAACAGTCTCACTGAGGGAGGAAGAAACAGGTGAAGATCTTGGTTGTTCATGACATGTCATTCTGTTGTGAAATAGCTATAGATTGGTTCAAAAAGGATGGAAATGACAAGTCCTCAAAAGGACGTCACATAACTCACCCGAGTACATAGTTACCCCACTAAGTCCATAGACAAACTGATATGTTCCAGTTTGTCGATGAGATCCAAGACTCGGGTCATTACCTAAAACTCATTGTTTGCCGCGCGCAAAAGTGCACCAGCCACCGGTGATGTGAAGAAGCCCCATCGCTACAGGCCTGGGACCGTCGTTCTCCGTGAGATCCGCAGTTACCAGAAGTCAACCGAGCTGCTCAACCGTAAACTGCCCTTCCAAAGCTTAGAGAGGGAAATCGCTCAAGACTTCAAGACCGACCTCAGATTGCAGAGCTCGGCCGTCTCTGCTCTACAGGAAGCCAGCGAGGCATACTTGGTTGGTCTGTTTGAAGACACTAACCTGTGTGCTATCCATGCCAAGCGGGTCACCATCATGCCCAAGGACATCCAGCTTGCACGCCGCATCCGTGGTGAACGGGCTTAAATCGGCACCAACAAAGCTGCCCTGTGAACGCCATAACGGCCCGGCACCAACAAAGCTGCCCTGTGAACGCCACGTTTGCTTGTGTTTTTCTTGAGACGTTCGTGTGTTCGTTTTCGGATGAACCAAACATTTCCTTGTCTTTTCGCATCACTGAATTTCAGAACGGCTTGAATGGGAACTTTTTTATCGGAAAATTCACCGAATCCTGATAAGAAGCCCATTTTTGCCCGTTCAAGATGTAATCTTCACGAGAAACTTTAAAACCCATTGCTACATTATCCAGTACAGAAAATGTGACTGTCAGCTGTTTGTCTCTTTGGCTGAGATAGACGACTGTCAGTATGAGAGACAAGAACTACTCAGTCTATTTCAGTAGCAAGGCAAGTAGACTTAAGTTACGGGATGTCAACACCTCATTAGCGCTCATCACTTAAGAAACACAGTAGATTGCTTTACAATGTTGATTTAAGGTGCAAAGATCATTGTAGATCCCTGTAAAGTAGTTCTTTCTGGCCGTTTGTTGTTATCGCCCGTCTTCTAAGAGATGTAGTTTCGCGTCCTCAATAAATAGAAGCAAACGAAATGATGATATTCCACCACTTAAGTCTTCTCACCTTCCTAACATAACGATCATGGTGGAAAGAGTAGTCAAGGTGGCACAACATAACATCATGGAAATACTGATCTGATATTCATGCAAAAAGTGAGGTTTATTATAGGATAATGGGGAGAATACTCTATGTGGGCTTGACATTTACTATGCAATCTGTGTATTGCAAGTTCTTTCATTATGCTATGCAGACAAACCGTAGTCATTTGAGGCATTGAAAAGGAACTCAACGGCGGGACAAAGAATATCAAACAAATTCCTTTATGTCCCGGTGTAAGGCGACTGTTAGACGAGAATTTGCCCCCTCTAGCTTGTTTATAATGCACAAAAATATGGATGGCGGCTCACATCAAATGAGTTAGAGAAAACGGGATTCTCCCAAGGATTTTAATATCGCGAAAATATGGTAATCTGCTCGGACAGATAGTCATACTGAGAAGAAGCCAACACTAAGCGGAACAAATCATTAGCTGCCTCATCGATACCAAAAGCGTGATGACTCCAAGCACCCATACTGAGTCAGTGGCCGCTGCAAGGTCAGCATGTCCGAAATAATCTGAGTTGTGTCCACCATTTATACAATCATGGTTATCCCAACGGCTTGCACGACACACGTCTGTGCAAAATCCGACCTGCGAGTAGAAAAGCTTTCCCCATTTATAAGCTTCTGTGTAAGCCAGCTCGTTCAGTTGACCAAAGTTGTTTATACACAAACATCTGACAAATATGTGAATTCAATCTATTGTATGATTTGGTCCACCTTGGTACCGTAGGAAATTCCGATATATATAAAGTTTTTCAACTACTCATTAGTAGAACGATTAAAGTCGTGAATATAGATTGACGCGACGGGACTGAAGTCTAGATTCATCTTGGATTCAACTAAGACCGTGGTTTGCAGGACCTCAGTTAGCGGCGTCTGCCAAATGCAGTTTTTAGAACATGCGTTTGATAAGCTTCTTTGTATTGCTACTAGTTAGTGGAATCCCGGTGGTACTGCAATATGGTAAAACATCCTGATTGAAGAACCACCCGGTGTACTTCGTCCGGTACGCTGAGAAGCTAACCCCACGCACAATGGTGCTTATTTTCTGGATCCATTTACCCACTTCAATGATCCACTAACACATAGTAGATGCTGAACTTTACAATTTTGTTGCCAAGTGGTTGCCAAGCTGAGCGAAAAACCTGGGCTACTAAATTTCTCCTCTATTTCAGCACCAAAAATGCCAGAGTTGGCTAAAGGTTTCCTAAGAGTGTAGTATACTATACTGTGATAATAAAGACGTACACATTTAGAAATATGGAGTTCACGTCCTCGTGCAGTATGATTGGCTTTTTGGAACTGGCGGCCATTCGGAACGGACGTAAGTAACACGTAACCAATATAGACAACTGTTGGACGTATTCATCTTCGCACTCAACGAGACCGAATACGATACTGTTTCGCCTTCGCATTGATTCTGCATGTTCCGATCGGATATAGTCTTCCACAATCTGCTTCCATCGGCGCCGACACAACCATCCACGGAAAAACGACTGAACCTGAATGCGGAAGGTGAATAGAAATAAACTTATGCTACTGAAATAATTATAGTAGTTTGAATTAAGAGGTAAACTGTGAACTTGGGACATTTAATTCTTGAGACTGCATATTCAGATTGCTAGAATCTTTTGTCAATGCATTTCAAACATTTGGATAGTTTGCAATCTTAAAAAAACCGAGTTGCGTTTTCGGTTCGTAAATTCAAATGCATTTTAGTTCTTTTCTTAGCTCAGATGTTTTGGTTAACCCATGAGACGTTTTGTTATCCTCAAACTATGTGCTCCCATGCCAGCTGCTGCTCACCGCGTTCCTGTTCATCCCCATGCTTCCTACAGAGCCTATTTTGAAAGAATCACCACAATTTTCATGGCTGTCATCGGAAAACTCGGGGATTCTGAAGCAATACGGATCTTCAGATCATTGATCCTTGGGCTTCTCACTTTCCGCCATCACGACCTCTGAATATGCATTCCATCTTTGTCCAACTGCTATACTATATCTTCAAGCTCCGTTAATCCCTTGGAAAATTTATTCAAGGGTTATTTTTACGTTTGCTTCTTGAGATATTCTAGCGTGACAGGGAAAATGTTTCCAAGAAGTTGAAAAGTGACTGGACAGATGAGGCGTGTGGAAAAAGCTTCACCAAAAGTTCCTAGGAATAAAAGACTCTGGGGAAATACTGGATGCTTTGAGGCAGTTATCGAACACTGTTTCCGAACCCTCATCGATAAAAGGACACAGAGACTGGACAAAGAAGATTTACTTGAGTATTCACATATATGCCCCTTTGAGGCCTACCAGAAGTGCAGTGACATAGACGTTGTAGCAGGTGCAGCCACCGCGCTGGTGTATATGCTTTTTATTTGGTGTACCTTTTGCAGCAAGTTTGCCAATACTTCGAATGCTACATGAATGACAAAGCAATTAAAAAAGGACTGTTTAGTTGTGACCTGTGGCTCATTTCATTTCAAAATTTAGTCGTTGGGAAACCCTATGTAAGTAGAATGCAAACCGCTACTTCTATGAGTTAAGACACGTTTTCGGTTGACGGTTGCATCACTGTAAACTTTCACCAATTTATTGTCTTCCGGATTAATATAATTGTCATAAAACGGTCCTCTGTGGATCTGGCCTGCAGTGGTGTGAAAAAGTTGGAATTCAACACGACCTTCAAAATTAGATTACCGTTTACTAGGACATGTGTGCAAACATCCACACAAGTCTCCATTAAAGTGGGCATCCCTCAAAGATCCCTCAAAGATCTCCTGTCACCCTTCGCAGGAAGGTCATCGGTACGCCCACCGCTGCTGCAGTATACATTTGCCGGTGATATAGCTGGTTTGGTTGTTGCTGGACAAGAGCCTTGATTACTTACTCCACAAGTCGCTTTAGTAACCGGCGATCAGTTGATACGCCGTAGCGAAGATCACAAGAAAGTTACCGTTAAGTTTAGATGATTGATTCAGCCAAGAGAGTTCCGGCCTGTACTGGTAACCTGGACCCCATAAACAGGAAAATGAGTCTGTGAAACAAAACCCCATCCTGACGTATCATCGACTATCTCAACTCCAAGAATCACGTGCGTGATTCATGGATTCAAACATCAAAGCAAATATTGAAAAAGTAAGGAATGCGGCGTAAATCTTCGCCGGAGACAACGTACAGTACACTATGAATTGCTTTCAGGCTATCATGAACCGGCCGGCTCCAAACTTATCCGTACGTGTAACAAAAAGGCGGGACAAACATGAGACGAAATGGGCATCAGTCTCGCTTGATCGAAAGCACAATAAATCTGTACTCTTTCGTACACCGGTCTGATTTTGACAGCCTGCTCACCTGAATCCAAGCTAAATCTCTCGTTTATAATATTCTGAACAAAGGTCGCTTCATCTTCAGTTTGTTTGGTTAGTATACTTTTTTGGATGAAACTACAAGCAGGGCTGTTAAAGAACCTTTCGATAGCATGTTTTGAGACGGTGGATCCCCAAGAATTTTATCCAACAAAACTTTAAGCAAAGATCGCAGAACCCTCCAAATGCAACAGAAGCCGTTTAAGGGCGAGACTGCACGAGATTAGTAGTGCATCAGTCTTACCTATTACACTACTCATATGAAGTAATTTTTTTCAAAGTCGTCCAATAGGTCGCTGAATTACAACGACAGACTATCGGTGTTGACCTAATCCTTGGTCGCCTACTCCTTCAGGTGCGACTGTGAGGTTTTCTACGTCGGCCGTACGACCCGTGGGTGCTTTTTGAAGCGCTATTCAAGTAACAGCACCGAATCAATCAAAAGTATTCTTACATGGATGGTACAGACCATCGGGTGGAAACGAACACTGATTTGAAGAAGTAAATATGAAGTCTCACACCACGGCGGTTCAAATAGGTACGCACACGTACCGAAAAACAGCTGTATAGATTTATATTGGGCTGTTGCCCCCAGTCTTTACACACACACACAAAATTATTCAGCTGTAGCACCCTTTCGGTTCCTAACTGCCATGCCACCTGAAGGTTGCACGAGGACTGGGATACTTCCAGGTTGCTCAAGTCTAGACGGGGGAAGTCGAGAGGCAGAGGTCGGGTTCGAACCACGGACCTTCCAGTCAGCAAATTCGCGCTATAACAACTTGGGCCATCTCTCTTGCAAATGCACAAGGCTAGCTAGGACTGTCCGGCCAAACTGCCTACATGTTCAGCCTAAGACTAGCGGACTGTCGGATTAGACATTACTAGGACTATGAGAGCAGTGTGAATGCGCTCACGCACACAGACACTCGAAAGGGATACCACTGTGAGTTCTCCTTCAGTTTACTTTGTACACGTTGTTTATTCGTTATGTCTCTTTGTTTGTCATTCATAAACGCCAGCAAAAGACGGTACGAAACAAGTGTTGGCCTAAAATGCGCTGTTCTCAAATCTGTATACTACTGCGAAAACGGTTGACAAGTTCTACTATGACCATATCAATCCTTCCCACTAAAGTGGAATTCAGTATATACCACACGCTGATGGAAACGTGGAATGTGGGATGATCTGCACTGAGTGTACAGAAGCTGCGTGAAAATAGTCACTATGCCATTTAGAAAGGGGTAGTAGAAGAGTCATTACCATCACTGTCATCAGCATCGTCATCATCGTCATCATCATCATCATCATCGTCATCATCATTAACATCATCATAACCATCACCGTCATCAGCATCACCAGAATTGTCATCATCATCATCAACTTCATCACCATCATCACCATCAGTATAATCATCGTCATCATTGTCATCATCGTCATCGTCGTCGTCAACATCACCATCATCATCAACACCAGCATCGTCACCGTCATCATCATCATCATCATCATCATCATCATCATCATCATCATCATCACTATGATCGACCCTGCAATACAACCATGACAATTAATTTGAATAAAGCCTTACAATGAAAAGAAGAAAGAAATGGTGCAGGGAGAAGTACCTAGGATAAGCCTGAAACAAGTATCCCAGGTGCCTATTCCACAACACCCAGTGAGGCACTCATGATGAGCATTGACAGCATGAAGGCTACTGACATCCATGAACCGCCGTGTCGTTCAGTGCTCCGAATCAAGCACAAGGATGATTACAAACAGACGATTGCTATTCAGATATTTGGTACGGAACAGTCCCTCAAAATGTAGAGGCACTCAGGGAAGACCAGCTTATGACGGTTGCCTAATCAACGCAAAGACGTTTTCGCATTATGTTGGATGTAACACAGTTTTGACTCAAGTTCATGCAAGATTGTACAATCAAGATGCCTTACGATGCCGGACTTTTCTACTCACATCTTTATTTCCATGGCCAAACGTCCTTTGTTCTACTGGGAGCTATCCAGTGCTTGTTAGTCTGTTTCCCCTTCAAGTCCAGATCTAATAATGGGATTTTTTACTGGAGTCCTGGATTACTGTACTGTGTAGTCGAAGAATTGCCATGCGTACTAAAGTAAAAGTATTAAAAGCTCGTTGACAAAAGCGACGATGAGAAGAACGATGCCGATGATGAGTTTGAGTAGATGATGCTGATGACGACGACCGTAACGGTGATGATTCTTTAAGTTGAACTGGTTCGTTTTGGTCTTGGCTGCGTCCTTACCCACCGCGAGACTTAAGTAGACCGCCATTAGTATCCTCATTCCACCGCAGCGTAAAATGTTTTAAAACTGAGTCACTGAATATTTCGAAAATCGTCACACAGAGTGGGTGGAAGCTTGGGTATGAAAGATATTCACTCAAACACGCCAACTAGTGGCACGCACATTTATCGGGGCCTCAAATGCAGACAAACGCAGATATGTCCACATCTGAACTGTTACAAATGTCGAGTCTGACAGAATTCGACTGTTGTGGAATGACTTTATATAGAGTGATTTTTGATAGTTAAACGATGAATTCCCGTTTGAGTGCATCAAATTTGTGGAGTACACACGGATGTTTTGATTAGAGTTGTGAGAGCATTGTGATGGGTAGAACCTTTTTTACCGAAATTGTTCACGAGGTTGTCCCATATACACAATGGCACAAGAACGCAATAAATTTATTTATATTGACCAGAGAAAGACGAATAATAAGGTGGAGTGGTCCCCCAGAATGGTGATCAACACAAACAAATGGAACTTACAGCCTACTCTTTGTGGAAGACTCTTTTCGGAACTCGGACATCAGCATACAAGGTAGTGGGAAATATCCACACAAAACTGAGAGAGTTCAGAAGTAATCCTCTAAACAATATATCTAATGGTCTCTGACCGAGTTTGGTTCTAATCTTGTTCCTCCGCGTCCGTAGATGTCGTTTTTGTCTTGCTGCTTTTTGAGGCATCTTTTGATGGAATGAGTTTGTTTTTATTGGTCATGAGTAGTGTAGGACGATTCCTCAAAATCAGTCAACAGCCTAAGGCCGAATCCGCACTTATTGGTCAGGCTTCGCATCCGGGAATTGAGGTAATCAATCCCTTACTTGAACAGACTGCCACTGGGTTTATACGCCTGACGAAAGTTCTGGGGCAAAAAACTCGATAGAGTCCCTCCTGATTACTAGTATATTTTTTGAGGACTCTGTCTGCCTGACGAGCGACAAACAGAAATAAAAGTTTCATTCAATATCTTTGTAACGGAACAAAACGTCTGTGTGCTACGGAGTATGCGGAAAATTTCGGTAAGCTGCTGACAGTGAAGGATTCCAATAAGCCTCCAGAGTATACTTGTTGGGAATTGGCTATAGCGTGACAACCTAAAAAGGATGCTGCTCTGTGGAGTTTTCCTCCGACCCTGACTTCGCCCCCATGTGATCCTCCTTGCGCTTGGATAGAAACTCCACACAAGATGGGCACGTTGTTGTTTTCGAACTCAGTTACTCAACCAACTTATATTTGTTCTTTGCGAATCTCATAAATGAGAGACTAAGTTGGGATTCTGTTGAGTCTTTCGTCAGAACCAACTTAGTGCGCAGCATCTTCTACCAACTGGGGTCGGGTACAAACAAAAATTTGATGGGGACTCAGGGATCACGCCCATGTGATGAGCCCAAAGAAGAGTAACCTTACGGATAGTATTCCATGGTAATAGGTGATGGGTTTACCTCTTTAGTGATGTCTCATTTCAGCGTTATACACAGATGTGTTGGAGATTACCTCCTATGGGGTTTCCCGGCAAGTGGCGCCTTTCTAGGGCATGCATTGTATTTCAAAGTAAAGATCTACTCAATCTTGAACAGAAATTGATGCAGACATAGGGAAACGACGACATAAACGCTATTCGACCGCATCAGATTTCCTTGATCCTTGCTGGCCAGGCAGCTGTCTGCAGGTTTACATACGTCTAGTTATCTAGCCTTTCGCTGCCTAGCTGCTATGTTGCTCAAACGGAGCCCGAGGGCTGAAATACTGTTAGGTTGCCCAAGCCTAAACAGGAGCAGTCCAAACGTCGGTGTTAGGTCCGAAACACGGCCCTCTTGGTCAGTGTGTTCTCGCGTTAACCACTGAACCATCTCGAGCTCCTAGTAACACTAGTGAATAGCCAGCAATAACATGATTATGAGGTCCTAAACAACGAGATGATGGGCCCCCGTTTCCGTTATTTTTAGAATTTAGGGGCTCTGCATCTAGAAGATGCACACAGGGACTTCGAACTCAGCTCTTGTTGGTGGAAAAACGCCTCGCTTAAAGTTTGTTGCTTCTATCCGGGGTTTCCGTATTTTAGCGAAGGCACGATCTTTTAGTAAACCAACTTAATGGGAACCTCACCGTTTGTGAAATCCATGCATCAACAGGTTGGGCCTGATTACATCTGGAATTTACGCTGATACGCTTTTGGGTTGCCGGCTTGAGGATTTGATTAAATATCAGGCAGTCTAGCTGACTATGCCATCGTTTGAACAGGTCTGTATCCCTATTGATTTCATCAGTTGCGTTAAACGTTTCCCAAAACCTGAATGTTTCAGACCATCTCCTTGAGCACAAGATTCTATATGTACTCTGTGCGACAGTGAACAAAACTGAACCATCCCATGAGCGAATTTGGATCTGTCTCTCTGCGCTCTATTTGTTATACATGGCTCTTACAAAAGTTGAAATGACTACGTAGCATTTCGAAAAACGAAAAGCTGATAATTAAAAACACACTGTTAAATAAATAAATAAATAATAAATTATAAAAGTTGTGGATTTCACTCAAAAACGAGCGTAAATAGTAAGTAGTTACTTTCGACAAAACATTTCTGTCGTCTAACCTCGTGGATAGATTCGATCCCAGTAGCCCGGTCGTGTTAGCTCTGTTCTGTATGTAAAAAAACGTACCTTCTTGATTTTCCGCAACTCATCTGCTTCGGCCACGTATTCCGGGCTAGCACGTCGTTCGGTTCGATATTCGTTTAGCTGTGGAGTAAACAATAAACGCGTTACGATGCTCAGTCTGTTTATTTGACATTCTTCATTTACGTGCAAGCGAATAACAAGCGATATCAATTGTTTTGAGATACAACTGTAGGTAGACAACACGTTCCCCACAAAATTTTCGATACGTGGCTAAGTATGATCTCTACCGAGACAACTTTTGGCCGGAAATGAGCACTCTGAGCGATAGCTGGAAAAGACTACTGATAAGTCTGATGTCTGGTGGATAACCGAGACAACTGGGAGTCATTTCAGTTGTATGGAACATTATTTTTAATTACTTTAGTGGGATATAAGCCAATCGATTCAGCTTGTTGTCCTTGGGAATTTTCAGCGGTCAACGTCAGAAAAACATGCTCCAGATGACTCGTTCCCTATGTGCAAACGCTTCTCCGTCCTCCATAAAACGTCATGGTCTAACGAATTGGGCTTCTTCAGCAAGATTTTCAATGAAGCTGGTGATCCTCCGGGGGAATTAGTTTGTGCTGTGAACTGTGTTCACATTCAACAATAGCTAATCGCAACAGCAGATAGCAGATCATATACCCTGGAGGTGTGGCGGTTTGCTTTGATGAATGGTATTGCGCAACTATACGTCCATGTTAGACTAGTGAGCAGCCAATGATGAAAGGCGGACTGAAAAAAGGGAGCATTCCCAGGTTGTAGCTTTTTGATGAGTGAAATGCATTAACAGGACCCATGGAAACATGCGAGAAACACAGTACACTCTAAATTAATGGACTTCCACGGCAAAACGAAAGTAATTCCACCATGAGTTTACAATCGACTGTGCAGCAAAAGTTGTCTCCTGCCGGTTCATTTGGTCCGCACTGGCTACATAAAAGTGATTTGTCGGTCGCGGCAAGATGAAAAGTCCCGCTTCTATGTGGCTCTACTGCGTCAGAGCGGTTCTCGGGCAAACTTTGGCAAACTTTAGCAGACTCCGCTTGGGTAAGATACTTTGCCACTTTGACTCAACAACGCATTTGGAGCTGATTTTTGCTTTGAAAAGACACGTTTACCATGATCAGGGATAGAGACATTTAAGAAGCAAGCACAGTGGCTTCTTCATTCCATGATATTATGGCAGTAAGATAAACTGCGAAATCTGCCGGCGACCTAACTACGCCTTCAAAGGGCCCTTCTAAGCAAATCAGACAACTCATCAAATGTGCTCATTTGTATGCTAACCGGGTTTTATCGATGCGTCTTTAGGCAACTTATGAGTAGTATGTACCGTCGGTACAAAGCAGCCCAATGTGTTCAAAGATCACTCTTATATTATCGTGGTAGGAATGGAGTCACATGAAACGCCTGTCAGTTGTTATGGACGAACTGTTCCTTCTCGAGGACAGGAATGTGGTAGAGAGTAGCCGCGGGGACGAACAGACACCGATAAGGAAACTGGTTTGTCAGGCAGCACGGTTCCATACTGCATCTCAGTGATCAGGAACGTCGGAAGCAGTCAAGCAAATACGCATGCACTACAAATCGATGTTTCTGTAAGTAGTTAAACCGATTTGTCGTTTGTTTGTTTAACTGGCTGAATTAAAAAGCTGACCTAGCGCGTCAGTATACTGCCCCATTTTAATAGGAACGAGCGGAACCTGAGCAAAGCATCACAGCATCTTTAGGATGTTGACAGTAGCATCTGCAATAGTTTAGACGTCGCGATAAGTCCACACACAGACACTCGGAAAGAACAGTCGGCATTAAACAGAAATGTGTCCAAATGGCACAGTCGGGGGGCTGACCAGTGTCCCACTACTTCCAGAAAATGGGAAATCGGTTACCGTCATTTTCCAAAATATGGATGAGCAAGCTTATCTGAATCACAGGTTGAATAGGATTACTCCTGGGGACTTGAGAAGCCGACTTTTTTCCGTACTAGGTCACTGGGATGACAAGTAATCTGAATGACTTGTCTTTAAGAAAACTGGAAAATAATCGGGCGGAATGTAACTTGCCCATTTGGTCCAGATAGTATGTTAGGTCCCCCTATCGGAGACCACTCACAGTCGTCGAGCCAGCTGGTTTTAGGGGGAGATCTGTCCCTATTTCTCATTAATACAGCACTACACCGGAACATTTCACCTTTGTTATGATTCTCCATCATAATTTAAACGATACAATGAACATATCTTCAGAAAGACCGCCTTCATCGTCCGCGAAAAACATCATTATGATAAACATGAAGGGAACTCAGTTAGGAAGCCACTTCAAACCGACGTATGTTCCGCCTGTCGAAGTTTTCTATCAGTTCTGTCAACGTAGGTGGCCAAACGACCACACGTGGAACGGTAAACGAGACTGAAGATGGTCTAGTGAAATTTGAATGGAGAGTTAGCATTCGATCGCATTTGCAAACGACTACAGGTTTGACGGTGCATTAAGTTGGCTACCACTTCTCACTGAAAGGGTGCTGCAGCTGAACGATTATTACTCATTGTTATTCCGTATTCCCGTAAGCTACTATAATGGACGGATATTTGTACTGTCCACTTTGACCCACCCTTGATATAGTCCGATCCCCATATCATGGTGCGCTTAAATAGCCGGCGAAAATTCCTGAAACGTTTCGGTGTGTGTGGTTTTCAGTGTGGCCTTCGAGACGCATTTAAAATATTTCACGTGACTAAGGCGGTGGATGCGGAGGAGAAACGTACGATCTCGTCAGACGCAATCGGTCTTGCATTAGACCCTCTTCTCGCTGATGTCTTTATAAGATGCCTCTAGGAATACCAACTCCGATCAGATGTAGAAAACGTGCACTTCTGTTGGCGATATCACAGACAGATTCTCGGAGTTACCGGAGATTTTAACGAGTTTTAATCATTAACATCAAACACATTCAGTTTACATCCGACGAGGAAAATAAATCGGCTCTTTCCATTTTCTGGACGTGTAGCTGCTGCTGGCAACGAATGGCTCATTTAAACAGTCGGTTTTTCGGAAACCGATTTGGACAGGACAATACACCAGCTTCTGTAGCTTTATCCCATTGAAACAAACGAAATTTAGTTTGCAAGGAAAGTATGCTCCGATTTTCACCGGTTATTTAGCACACTATGTGAAACTGATTATCCAGGTAGGCTCATCTCAAAACACATGATTGTTACGTCCACAAAAATCATACCGGTCACAGCCGAAACGTAATCTATCCTCATCAGTCTTCCTTTCAAAGGATATCTGGCCGAAGATTAGCTGACGACATCTACATCACAAACTTCAGAAAACCCTTCCGGCCGCTTCACAGTTCATGACTACTCAGTTAATGTCTCGACATATCTAAATTGAGCTGCTGGTCCATGCTTAAAGCTTGTAGTTTATTCCTTTCCATGCTGTTGTTCAGCACAATACATATGGCCACGATACGGCAGTTATACAATAGATTAACACAACATTACTCATTTTGGCTGACAACCGGATGAACAAGGTCTCCTACTAGAGTAGTGATTTCTCACTTGTCTGACACTAGATATGTGAATAATTTTAACAAGTATTTCCGAATTTCGTATCAATCACCTATTAACCCAAAAAGACCCGTTCAATATCAATATCTGGCCACAGCTAAGGTGATCACGATTCGCTCGGGCAGTCCGGGTCTGTGCACTCAGAAAGCGTTTGTACAGGCATCGAGTCTTCCATGGTCTACGCATGTGACGCTGGCCACTCCTGCCGATCGATCGTGACGTCAACAGTTTTCAGACGTTTACCAGAAGACTCCAATTTATCCACGTTTTACTTGCGTAGATCGCTCGCCATTAGTTTTGTCATCCATCAGTCTCTACTCGGCACAAGAACAGATATCGAAAATGTTAATTTTCGTCAATTTACGTTCTGAATCTTACTGGTGCCTTGCGGTCGTTCGCAGATCGTATTCATCTGACATTGTTGGTGCCTACCTCACATGGGCTTCACGGGAAACCTCGATCTGTTCATGTAATGCACGAATGTCCTGCCCAGTGATTCTAAGAGATAGATTTTTTCCTCATCTTCGGATCGCGGAAGCGGTTTTACGTTCACTTCGTAAATCAGCAGCAGATTCAGTTGTCCTCATTGGTGCGATATTCAAATGCCTTCAAAGAAATCCCGACCTCTTTGTTTGCCTAACCTCCGGTCAATGATTCAAGCTAAGATTTCGGTCCCCGCATATTGATGGTGATTCCCAGTCCATATGAAACACCTGCACAGCGCTTCTCGGCTTTTCGCTGTACATCATTGAGGATCGAACTTCCAGTGAAAAATTCAAAAATTTGCTCATACTATCGACAAATTATAAGTAGCTTAGAAGGGTAAATAGTTCACACGATGAACAAAACTTCCAGCCATTCAGACTTCACCATTCAAACGCCTTGATTTCGGGACTGAAGGATGAGTGGCTGTTTACCCTTCTTAGGGTGATTTAATCGAATCGCCGATTAGCCGGTCGCAACTAAACGGTTCATTATTCAACTCTAGCCGGAAGGTTATGGAGATTCATGAGACTTTCAGTGGAAAAGAGCGAATTTTCACGGTTTCAAGCCAGCGTGGAAATTGCTAATTACTTGTTTGTGGACGAGGCCACGTTGTGCCTGGTTGAAACGATATCAAACGTATCTAGTTTGGAGTTTGGCTGACGTAGTTTATTCGAACCTGTCAGTTTGTCCACCGTTCCAAATTTATGGCAAGCATCGGTTTTAATTTAAAGAAAAAAAACAGTTGTTTACTTCTTCAAGGAAGGCAAAACATTTGGCGTTTTAGTTCTACTTAAAAGGCACGTATTTTCAAGATTGGTGAGTATGACCAAGGGTGACTACAATGAAGGAATGGACACACAGCCCGGTGAATTCAAGGTTCATGTGGGTCGGTGGCATCGAGGTAATGACTTCCAAAATCACTTGATTTGTTGCCTTTGTATTTTTTTTTGGTCGGCTTATGGATAAAGCCGTTTTTACTGGAAAGCCACAAACTCCTTTTGGGTTGAAGCCGCTTGTTACAGAAGAATGCGCCAGAATAACGGCACAGAAACATGCTGAGGGGAGAGTCGTCGTGTCTGAACAGAAGGTGGGTGTTTCTGGGGACAATCTGAACAGGATATTCGCGCGGAAAATACCAGCTAGATCCATTAGGCTATTCGGTTCTGCCTGCCGTTTTATCACCTTTGCTTACCTTGTAATCTAATGTTTCGAGGGGTTTCAAGAATAAACTACACAGTCAGACTAATTTTCTTGTAAACCGGTGAAATACCCTATCTTAGTAAACATACCAGACATTTTAGTGGGATTTTTCCTGTGGAGCTTTGTACAATCACAATGTGGGGAGAAGTCGGCGTATTATTTCGGACAAACGTGAACCGAGCTGGACATGACAATGAACACTACCTGGAAATTTAAAAGTCTAGATGTTTGGAAGACACTCAGTGAGAAAGTCGCCCCTTACGTGAAGTCAGTTTGTGCTGTAAGACAAAAGAGCAATATACACTTGTTTCATGCTTGTTACGAATCCTCAGCATTGCACATCTCACGAACCGCCGGAGAGAGAACCGCCAAGAGCGGTTAGAAAATGGGGGTGGTGATATTGACCAGGAACAAGATGCCGGAATTTTCTGGCAGAGAAACACATCTGAGCGTGATATTGAGGTGGGACGCGGTCAATAGGACGAAACCGGTAATTTTGCGAACCCCTCCCAAAATAAGGCCATCTTCATGGCCCATTTTCAATGAAGACCTTGAGCACTTCAGAATTAGTTCCTAAGACCTCAAAGAGGATGGAATACCCTAAAGTAAGAATTCACACCTTGAATAGGCAAAGAGACGTCAAGATACAGAAAATTTTCTGACGTTCTATTTAAGATAACTGGTACCGATACAAAGTAGTTGAGGTCTCCCTCTTATGATTGCATATGAGCTCCGGACAACATTGTCCCGTCTAATGGCCACCAAGTAGTAGTTATTGACAGATTTCTCTAAAACCGTCATGGCCAACCACAGCTCGCTAATTTCCGTAGTCTATTGAAAACGTCGAGTGCTTGGTATCAAGATGTGGACCATCGTTGACCACCGAGTATGATACGATAGGCACAAGGTGTAAAATCGACCACAGGCTTAACGTTTGTCCACCAAGAGACTTACTCCATGTCATTGTTTAAGCCTGTCAAGGCGAATGTCACAACATGAAGATTACTCCGATGTTTAAAGGTAAACGTTGACCAGGTACCAATGCCATCGACAATTTGGGCGAAAAATCGGAAACAGCTGAAGAAAAATTAGTAAAGCTCGGCAATTAACCAGACCGCGCATTCGCTCGTTTACCGTGGAGAGTTTCGTACTGATGCACACTTTTCTCCCGGGTTTTTCTGAGAGCCACAAGGTGTACACAGTTTCATGGCACCAGCAGGAACTCAAGAATGAATGGTAGCCAGACCGTTGCAGAATCACAGCAACAAGTAAAGTAGACCCAAGTCTTCATTATCTTAATTTTCCAGGTCTCAGCATAAAAGTTCACTTTCCATCAACGATACTATCTCAGTTCGGTGACTCGAATGCTTCAAAAAACCAGTCCGAAGTTTACGTTGCCGTTAAATTAAGAAAATACGGTAGACTATGAATCGCTTGTGGAACAATCTATTTGTAAATCTATGAGTAGCGCCGGCAAAGGCTAATTTAATGAAACGAGTGAAAAGTTCATCTGAAAAGTCACTCGGGAAGCCAGACAACCCCTAGGTGGCCATATGGTGTGGTTTCCGTGATTTTGGGGTGAGTGGCACTATATCCTACGTGTCAGCTTATCGCACTACTGATCAGGCATTTGTGACCGAAAGTTAAGTGCTCACACTTGTAGTTGGGAGGTCGCGGGTTCAAAACCCTCCTACTGGAAATGCACTACTCATAAGGTTGCTGAAAATTCCTCGACAGCCCACGATCGGTTTCGCCCAGCTGGGTTCCAGGTGAGTGTCTCGGTTACAACCAAATTTGTTTGTAAATGAGTGTATTTCGCCCTCCTATTGCAGTTTCGCGGAGTGCGCCCCGGTGGTGGAACAGCTGTACAGTGTTTCCGGGCTTTTCGGCAAAGAGTGACTTCACGTTCATCATTTGTCGATATTGGGATGCTCTTAGCCAATCATGGACATTATTGGTTAGTTGCTTTCTACGTAAGATGCCAAATACCGTCTGCTAATCTACTTGTTTTCATCGCTTCATGGTCCTGTATTCAGTAAAGCCATCAAGTTGGAGTACACTGATGCCACCAGTGTATCATTGCTCACTCGATTAGATCGCGCGCAGTTTGCTTCTTAGCTCACCCGGGATATCGATCACTTACCGTGAACGTGCGAGCTCATCCTAGCCAGCTAGTGAGATGTGCCTCCTCATCGCAGCAACTCTGACAAAAATCTGCGTTCGAATTTGGAATGCAGTCAATTTTAAATCTAAAATTTTGGAGTTGATTTTGTTTGACAACGAGTGAGAACACACTTTGGGGTGGGGCTTGACATTACAGCAATACAAAAATTACTCGTACGTCAAATCGAAAATTATTACCAATGTACTTGTCAGAATTTTGACTGAATCTGTCGTTAGACGCCACTGCAGCGATAAAGGTGTGGTAATTTCAGTCTTTAGTCAGTTTTACATTTCAGACTTTCCCCTGTTTGACACGTTACAGCAAACGTTTCCATCAGAAACGTTTAGTTCGCGCTGTTTACCCTGTGCACAGGGAATGCGCTGTGCTTTGGTCATGCTCCATTAATCTCTTCTCCCTTGGGAAATTTCCGGGAATACTGTTTTACGTCAACAAATTCGATTTACGAATCCTTTCGATCATCCACTCTTCAAATACGGTTGTTACGGAGAACCAATTGCGTCGGGGGTGTTTGGTGGAAGGTCGTACATCCCCCACTTCCCGGTAAGTATAAACTTTCCACTTTCCGATGAGAATATTTGTATCCTCGTTTTGGAATAATACCACATAGACGCATCGTCAGATACCATATGGCGTTCAATTTGCTTCTGGTGATTCGCTCGAATGACCTTAGAGTAGTGAGTGCACTTGTTTCCATTTGAACTCGATATGAATCGAAACGTTTTATGAGGTTAACAAAACTAAATTATTCAATCGAAAAGAACCAATCTAACTGAGTTGTCGTCAGTATTGTGAAAACTCACTACTGTTGTTACTAGTCGGAAACGTAGTGAAAACGCATCTGAAAAAGAATATCATTTGAGTAAAGAGCAAGGCTGCTCAATGAGGAAACTGATTGTGACACTCAAACCTGATATATAGTGCTCGTGGGATGAGTGCCGCATCAGAGGAACCCAGCTAGTGAACTAGAGACCCGAGTTACAAACCACTGTCTGATGAACAGACTGAAGGAATATAGCAACAACAAATTCTGCCTTAGTACAAGTCGAACAATCAAGCTGTCGGCGCCACAAGTGACCATACTTCACCCCCTTTTCGGATCCGAATATGTGGCATACTGTAAACCATACCGATCCTCCCTCGCCAGGTCTCTCTCGCTGGTCACTTAGTCGCTCCTGATTGAATCACCGAATGATGTTGCATGAAGCAGAGACTCCACGATGGGCAGGGTATTGTCACGGCTCTGTGTGGAGTTTCAACCAATCGTCAAGGGCAAGTGAGTGTGTTCGTAACCCACCCCCCACGCAGGTCGGACAATCCTGAGACGGAAGACACATGCTTAGAGTGCGGAAATTTACTTTTGTAAAATGCTGGTCTCTTTGCTACGCGAAAGATCACCGACCACCTCTTGTAACGCCAAGAGACACGTCTTGGCCGTGCGCCTGACTTCAAAAACGTAATTAATGAACAGCAAAGCAAATTTAGGATCCTTCGATCTTTCTCTTCGAATGGAATACTGCCAACCGTTGAAGATCGCAAACTTCAAATTCCACTTGCTAAACAATCCACCCGATTCAGTTCGCCTGATGCGATTATTCGTTCGTAGGAAGCGCGAGGGTTGGGCTACTGTTAGGTTGTGCAGCCATAGAAAGGTGGAGTCGAAGAGCCAGGTTTAGGTTCAAACTTTGACGATTTGGTCAGTGGGTTTGCGCGCTCACAGCTGAGTTATTTCAAGTTAACCATGCCAGTGCTTGACATGTGATCATCTTGTCCGCAAAACTTTCATACACAAACCATTGGTGCAAACATGAACTCACCTCTGATTTGAGTTTCTTCACCTCAGCGGTGAGATCCTCTATCTGTTTCACGTAGTGCCACTTTGCCCGACGTTCCGTCTCCAAAATCTGCAGCAGATGTAGTTGTTTCTGTTCGGCTTCTTGTTTCTGCTCGAGCATTTTGCCAAAACTGTTTGCAATAAGACAAGTTTGGACTGAAGCTTGGGAATCGAGTTATCAACGGGCATTGCGGAAGAACGGATTACTGTCAGGCGACGGAGTGTTAACAATCAAGAGATAGTGGAAACCCGGAAAGCTCAAACGTGATTACTCAGTGATAACCATATATGTGTAAGTTACACAGAAACAGGAACCACACCAAAGATCGAATTCACTGGCCTCACGAACTGGAATTACGGAGGGTAGTATCCATGGCCATAGGTTACGAGGTCGACCCCTCTGTGCATAATTTCTGAGTCCCAATAAAGATTAAACTGCCTTTCGGAACCCAAAGACATGTTTACTGCCAATAAAACACCTTTGCCTTTAAGTCAGAAGCATAATGGCAGGTTTGCGCGAGGTGTATGGAAGCAAGACTGAAGATTTCCTAATAACACATGTCATATCAATAACTGTTGTTTTAATGACGCAAAGTGTCATCAGTTTTCGCCCTCAAAATTCCGTTGGATCTGACAGTATTACCAATTTATCGACCCTGTCCTAAATATTGATCCACTGTTCAATGATGAGCGGACACGTAATCGTTGATGCGCAAAAGGCCGGCAAAATGTTTGTTGACTCATACTTTTGAGTGCAATTGACTGCAAATATCCATAACCAGCGGTGAACGATAGAAATGTGGCCATTCAAGTTGAAACAGTGGCCTTGAAAAGAACGAATATCTGCTGATGAGAAACTTTCACCTTTCTCGTCAAACTCTGCGTACAATAGACTATCTGCATTCTTGGATTCGGCCGTTAAATAGCGCGTATGGTTTTGCAAGTGTTTTCTAGTATTTAAAAAAAACACTGCGGAATTGGGTCTTGAATTCTGAGCCAAACGCTTCCCAGACAAACTCCTATCGTACTTTGGGCCGTTATCGTTCAGACTTGCAAACGGCTCCCTTTGAATTCTGGCTGATCGGCAACAAATCTTCAAGGACCATTTTCACTTTAAACTGATAAGTTTTCGACAAAACATCAATTACGGAACTCGAAGAGAAACAGGACCGAAGCTCAGAAAAAAAACCAACCTAGCGTTGTTGATTG
This sequence comes from Clonorchis sinensis, assembly GCA_003604175.2. Taxonomy (NCBI): domain Eukaryota; kingdom Metazoa; phylum Platyhelminthes; class Trematoda; order Opisthorchiida; family Opisthorchiidae; genus Clonorchis; species Clonorchis sinensis. The sequence continues at coordinate 2,961,260 of CM030375.1, read as the reverse complement.
CATCGACCCACAGATGGCATTCTTCTTCCGTGTCGGCTCTCAGGTCGTATTGTCGTACACCTTCTTTGCTGTAGTAAATTGCGAAGCAGTGCTAAGGAAAAAGAAACAAAAACAACTGCGTAACATTGAATAGAACCTTGTGCATTCTCTATAAGCTCACTGGTAAATCTCCAGGGTCTTCTAGTTTAGCCGCACAAGGATACGATAAACGCGTCGCCATGGGAACAAAAACGATTCCGTGTGAAATATTGCGTCACCTGGCACAGAAAATATTTTAACAAACGCAGTTAATTATCTAACCCTCCTCGTTAGTTTTTTTAATTTGCCTGACGTAATGCTGACCTGTGCGTGGATATTAGTGAGGTGTAAAAACGACGGTTGTTGTCAACGTTCTTGTTTCCCCGCCTGGGTTACATATCTACTCGAGTACGCTTCATGCTTAAGTGTTCACAAAATATGACTGGAGCACAAGATTCAGCATAGTAATTTCCCCTCTCAGGGCTCCTTTTAGCTTGGATTCTCTAAGCAGCAAATTTTCTGTTCACAATGTTCGTCTGCCGGGTTCGTCATCGGCCCTGATGACTAAATGGATAAGGCCATGAGTTAACAATTCGCTCAACTTCCACACGCACGCTTTCAGACTGGTCACTCCCTTTCATCCAGATTGCATCAACGCATGGTTTTTCGGAAATATGGCCTCCCGAATGAACAATATACACAATAATTCCACTTTAGCGATAACATCCACAAGAGCAGCCAAAGTGCTCATACCAGCGCGAATTCTCTGGAAAAAAAGATGTATTTTCCATGACCCTCAATGCGATTCCAACATTCAACACTGAACCAAGTGTTATCTGCTCATCTATTCGTCACCTAGGTTGATGCGTGAGCTACTAATTGAAAAACACAGTTAACGTCAGTTAGGTGAATAAAACCGAAGGACAGCATAAATATCCAGTTGGTAGAAAAAATCTCTAGCTTAATCAGAGAGAGAACGGTAAAAAAAAACGTCTGTTGGGTGCGTGGTGCGGTCGACTAGTGCGTCACATGACCGAGACTGACTCAATGCCAGTTCACGTGACCTTACACAGACTGATTCAGCTATCGCGGTGTCCTCCAAATAATTTAAAGTGATTCACTTGTATGTTGTCAGCGTGACCGATGTGCAACGCGATTCTTCTAATTGGTCCAGTTTGATGGGCACTCCCGGATTCTCTCTCCAAGATGCTGTGTCCTACGCAAACCTATTTAGCTTTAGAAAGCAAGATAATGCAGTCATACTTTGGCTCTTTGGACAGGTTTTTCCGGGGCCACACAGTGGTTTTTGTGTCAAACCATGATCGGTTTGTTCAACAGCACTTTTGTTCGTGTCCCCATTGCACAAACCTATTGGAGTTCGTGTTTCACCTTTTCCACGTTTGCTTGCTGCATGTAACTATCCGTAATGCACCCTTTTGTAACCTGACTAGACTAACCTACAAGAAATGAGAACTCTCTATTTTATTGTAGAGCACACTACTCATAAGGTTGCTAAATTCTCCTGCATAGCCCAGGACAGGTTTAGCCCTCCTTGAGGCGCATCAGTTGGGCGTAGTTGTGTGGTTTCCATCAACCTTATTTTCTGCTTGCCTGCTTTACTTTCGGAAATGAACTAAATGCCAGGGAAGATTTGGTCAGTTTTATTACAAGAATAGCAATTAGGAAAGGGATTGATACAAACACAAAAATATCGTCAGCGTATCATCCCAATTGCTTTATTCGGACGATCACGTTGAGCCTTGCCATAAAAATCTTTCAACAGGGGACGAGCTCAGGACTTCTTTTTGTTTTAAAAACAGGTCAGAAGTCCATGGTTACCTCAGAAACTAGTGAGGCATTTTTCGTCTGAAATCTTAACAATCAGTAAAACTTGTTGCTCAAAGCTATCAACAAACTTAGAAATCTGTTCTTTCCTTCACCCTAGCCGCAGCTCATGCGTATTGGTGTCGTTGGATGGTGTCGATCTCGGACTATACTGAAACTACGGAAAATCATCTGTTCAGTGTTTTCTGAGGGTCTTCAAAGTAAGGGAATCTGAAACGACTGTGGATACTTGAAAGTGTTACTGGAGACGGTAGAAGAGCAAACCAGGCGTTTTTTAGATTAGTATGGATCCGTTCACTAAACACCTTGAGCAGGTGTGAGTGATTTGCCCTAGGAGAACCATCCCAAGGTAGACAGTCGTAAGAATACGCAGACTATTTTGTTCTGTCTTTCTGCATCACCAGGCCATTTGTCCAACCGTAGTAGTGAAACAGTTTGGATAATCGGATACTCGTGACTGTTAGTCCGCCTTCAAGAAGATATTGACAATTACCGTTGAGCTGGGATTCCACCAGGACCTTGTTGTAAACCCACCGTAAAACACAAAACAATACGAAGTAGACCTTACTTGAACTTATCAAAGATTTATCAGAGAATCACAGAGAGACACAGCAGTCATATTTTTCTCATATTGGAAAAGAATACTCATCGTAAGCTGCGCAGCAGCAAAAAAGATTCTGTGAGCTTGCTTAAAAAAGTGTTTAGCATCGCTTAGTGCCCCAGAGTGCTTCCTGAAAGTGCAGTTGATTTGTGCCGAAAACCATCCTCATTGGGGTGCAGTATGCATGTCACTAAATTTGTGGAAGTTGAGAACCCAGCACCGGCTAGAAGTTGAACATTGAATAATTCGGCCACAAACAGCTTATCAGCAGCATGAATAAATCATAGTTAGACAATGTATAGCGCCAATGGTCCCGGAATTCGCATCACGTGGTCACGTGTTGACTGCTTAGTTCAGTTCAGTTTGGTCTTCAGAACTGAGTAGTTTCATACGGAACGAAACTAGTAGTGTTCTGTGTCCATCATTCTCTTAAGCAGCATATTTAAGGAGCCAAATTGATGTTGTCCTCAATACGACAGAATAAAATCTTACACTCAACTGGTCTGTTGCTAACTGCATTCTATTTGTAGGCTCACATTCAGTAGCAAATCTCAACAATAGGCCTTTTTCCATGCGTTCTGGTGTTCAGTGAAAACTGACACAAACAAACGGTTGCTAATCAACATTGTATTCTGGGATAAGACATCAGCAAAACAAGCCTTACTCTGTATTTTGTTCCTTAAGGTGTTTTTGCCTAAGTAAATGGTCACTTATCGTATTATTTGTAACTGTCATTGTCTGCACAAAAGTTAGGAACCATTTTTTTGGACGGGAGCCTCTTTTTCATGTAAAACAAAAGTTGACGAACTTGTACCGGAATATTAGACACGAGCAATTCAACAAGAAACGCACTAAAAGTTCATTACGACTGAGGTTAAGCACTAAGTTCATGAAAGCCCAATGTGAAGAAGTCCGCAGTTTTCAACCTGTTTCGGAAGTCATCAGGATGGATAAAACCGAGCGACAGACTGCGGAACTCATATGAATGAATGAGAAGGTCGACTGAAAATCGGGGGACTGGGATAGAAATTCTGTAACTCGCACACTGATAGAGAAACGTTGCGCTAGTCCGAAGATGATTTCCTGGCAACGAATATATTTATGAGCATACGGTCAAAGTAGCGAATAACGATTGAACCCCCAGTAGGCATGGTTGACGTGAGACTGTTTCGTGAGATGCCTTGTGCTATTGATTCCGAAAAAGGATGAAACGGTTTTTCAATGCTTATCAGCCTTTCAACGTAGACTGATTCTACTTACGGGGTGAAATCTCGAAAAAATCAAATCTCTTCACGTTACTTTCAGTTTGTAAGTGGCTCAGAGGAAGAATAATTTGACCAACTGAGTGGAGCATCCAACTGAGAAGTCATCACTCGAGAAGCCAGTCAATACGTGACCACGTGATGTGGATTCCGTGGTTGAGGGACGAATGGCATTGTAACCTATCTGGGTGAGAGCTATTCACACTAGTGATATGCTGGTCATAACCGAATGGTTAAGTGTTCATCTACTAGCCGGGACGTGGAGGGTTGGAAATTGTCTAGAGTTTTGTGAGATTCGTTCTTCTAATGATTCCAAACAAGGATTCCAAACAATGATTCCAAACAGTGATTTTCGAATTTTTACGCTAGATTCGCTTCATTCACAGAACCAAAGCGCAACTGAGATTGTTCTGAGCAAGTACCATAGGCAGAATGCTGAAGGGGTAGCTAAGCTTGGATCGGTGGACAAATAAAGGCGTCTATCAAAATGGCTGGCTTAAATCCGTAAACAAAAAGCTTCACTGGTCACAGTAAGAGTGATAATGTGATCTAAACTTTATCGCGTAAATCCTTATAAATGTATCTCACTCTAAGAGCATGAACAACTAGGAGGCTATGCTTGTCTAGCCCAAACGGGGCCACCTTTTGCGAGGATTTCGACTACTGAACTCTCTTAGGGTTTCGTTTTCAAAGAGCTGAGGAATACTTCAATATTCTACCTGATCTGCTTCAGAAGAACTAGCTGCTTCAACCTTGATGTTGACCCATAACCCATTCAGAGTTTTTTACTCAGCTTCTTTTCCGGAATCTCGGACTATACTGAAACTACGGAAAATCATCTGTTCAGTGTTTTCTGAGGGTCTTCAAAGTAAGGGAATCTGAAACGACTGTGGATACTTGAAAGTGTTACTGGAGACGGTAGAAGAGCAAACCAGGCGTTTTTTAGATTAGTATGGATCCGTTCACTAAACACCTTGAGCAGGTGTGAGTGATTTGCCCTAGGAGAACCATCCCAAGGTAGACAGTCGTAAGAATACGCAGACTATTTTGTTCTGTCTTTCTGCATCACCAGGCCATTTGTCCAACCGTAGTAGTGAAACAGTTTGGATAATCGGATACTCGTGACTGTTAGTCCGCCTTCAAGAAGATATTGACAATTACCGTTGAGCTGGGGTTCCACCAGGACCTTGTTGTAAACCCACCGTAAAACACAAAACAATACGAAGTAGACCTTACTTGAACTTATCAAAGATTTATCAGAGAATCACAGAGAGACACAGCAGTCATATTTTTCTCATATTGGAAAAGAATACTCATCGTAAGCTGCGCAGCAGCAAAAAAGATTCTGTGAGCTTGCTTAAAAAAGTGTTTAGCATCGCTTAGTGCCCCAGAGTGCTTCCTGAAAGTGCAGTTGATTTGTGCCGAAAACCATCCTCATTGGGGTGCAGTATGCATGTCACTAAATTTGTGGAAGTTGAGAACCCAGCACCGGCTAGAAGTTGAACATTGAATAATTCGGCCACAAACAGCTTATCAGCAGCATGAATAAATCATAGTTAGACAATGTATAGCGCCAATGGTCCCGGAATTCGCATCACGTGGTCACGTGTTGACTGCTTAGTTCAGTTCAGTTTGGTCTTCAGAACTGAGTAGTTTCATACGGAACGAAACTAGTAGTGTTCTGTGTCCATCATTCTCTTAAGTAGCACATTTAAGGAGCCAAATTGATGTTATCGTCAATACGACAGAATAAAATCTTACACTCAACTGGTCTGTTGCTAACTGCATTCTATTTGTAGGCTCACATTCAGTAGCAAATCTCAACAATAGGCCTTTTTCCATGCGTTCTGGTGTTCAGTGAAAACTGACACAAACAAACGGTTGCTAATCAACATTGTATTCTGGGATAAGACATCAGCAAAACAAGCCTTACTCTGTATTTTGTTCCTTAAGGTGTTTTTGCCTAAGTAAATGGTCACTTATCGTATTATTTATAGCTGTCATTGTCTGCACAAAAGTTAGGAACCATTTTTTTGGACGGGAGCCTCTTTTTCATGTAAAACAAAAGTTGACGAACTTGTACCGGAATATTAGACACGAGCAATTCAACAAGAAACGCACTAAAAGTTCATTACGACTGAGGTTAAGCACTAAGTTCATGAAAGCCCAATGTGAAGAAGTCCGCAGTTTTCAACCTGTTTCGGAAGTCATCAGGATGGATAAAACCGAGCGACAGACTGCGGAACTCATATGAATGAATGAGAAGGTCGACTGAAAATCGGGGGACTGGGATAGAAATTCTGTAACTCGCACACTGATAAAGAAACGTTGCGCTAGTCTGAAGATGATTTCCTGGCAACGAATATATTTATGAGCATACGGTCAAAGTAGCGAATAACGATTGAACCCCCAGTAGGCATGGTTGACGTGAGACTGTTTCGTGAGATGCCTTGTGCTATTGATTCCGAAAAAGGATGAAACGGTTTTTCAATGCTTATCAGCCTTTCAACGTAGACTGATTCTACTTACGGGGTGAAATCTCGAAAAAATCAAATCTCTTCACGTTACTTTCAGTTTGTAAGTGGCTCAGAGGAAGAATAATTTGACCAACTGAGTGGAGCATCCAACTGAGAAGTCATCACTCGAGAAGCCAGTCAATACGTGACCACGTGATGTGGATTCCGTGGTTGAGGGACGAATGGCATTGTAACCTATCTGGGTGAGAGCTATTCACACTAGTGATATGCTGGTCATAACCGAATGGTTAAGTGTTCATCTACTAGCCGGGACGTGGAGGGTTGGAAATTGTCTGGAGTTTTGTGAGATTCGTTCTTCTAATGACTTCAAACAAGGATGTTGACGAACTTGTACCGGAATATTAGACACGAGCACTTCAACAAGAAACGCACTAAAAGTTCATTACGACTGAGGTTAAGCACTAAGTTCATGAAAGCCCAATGTGAAGAAGTCCGCAGTTTTCAACCTGTTTCGGAAGTCATCAGGATGGATAAAACCGAACGACAGACTGCGGAGCTCATATGAATGAATGAGAAGGTCGACTGAAAATCGGGGGACTGGGATAGAAATTCTGTAACTCGCACACTGATAGAGAAACGTTGCGCTAGTCCGAAGATGATTTCCTGGCAACGAATATATTTATGAGCATACGGTCAAAATAGCGAATAACGACTGAACCCTCAGTAGGCATGGTTGACATGAGACTGTTTCGTGAGATGCCTTGTGCTATTGATTCCGAAAAAGGATGAAACGGTTTTTCAATGCTTATCAGCCTTTCAACGTAGACTGATTCTACTTACGGGGTGAAATCTCGAAAAAATCAAATCTCTTCACGTTACTTTCAGTTTGTAAGTGGCTCAGAGGAAGAATAATTTGACCAACTGAGTGGAGCATCCACCTGAGAAGTCATCACTCGAGAAGCCAGTCAATACGTGACCACGTGATGTGGATTCCGTGGTTGAGGGACGAATGGCATTGTAACCTATCTGGGTGAGAGCTATTCACACTAGTGATATGCTGGTCATAACCGAATGGTTAAGTGTTCATCTACTAGCCGGGACGTGGAGGGTTGGAAATTGTCTAGAGTTTTGTGAGATTCGTTCTTCTAATGATTCCAAACAAGGATTCCAAACAATGATTCCAAACAGTGATTTTCGAATTTTTACGCTAGATTCGCTTCATTCACAGAACTAAAGCGCAACTGAGATTGTTCTGAGCAAGTACCATAGGCAGAATGCTGAAGGGGTAGCTAAGCTTGGATCGGTGGACAAATAAAGGCGTCTATCAAAATGGCTGGCTTAAATCCGTAAACAAAAAGCTTCACTGGTCACAGTAAGAGTGATAATGTGATCTAAACTTTATCGCGTAAATCCTTATAAATGTATCTCACTCTAAGAGCATGAACAACTAGGAGGCTATGCTTGTCTAGCCCAAACGGGGCCACCTTTTGCGAGGATTTCGACTACTGAACTCTCTTAGGGTTTCGTTTTCAAAGAGCTGAGGAATACTTCAATATTCTACCTGATCTGCTTCAGAAGAACTAGCTGCTTCAACCTTGATGTTGACCCATAACCCATTCAGAGTTTTTTACTCAGCTTCTTTTCCGGATTTCCGACCTCATTACCACTTAAGGGAAAAACATGCAGGTGATTTAATTCTGAAAACTATATAAGGTGGACATCAGCTAAGATTGAGTTATGCATGTCACTGCAGGGGACCTGACCCGGTCCAATCGAAGCAGACTGTCCATGCACTGGCAACTGTTTCGTTTATCGAGCAACGTCTGGACATTTTTGTCTGACCGTCATTTTTTCGTCGGAGACAAATTAGCTTTGTTATTTCTTGACCTTAACGGAAGCACTGACCTGAAATACTCGATCAGGGTTTGGTGACGCCGGCCGGTAAGTATGGCTTGCAAAATCTGAGCATGGCGAGTTCAATGGCCAAGTAGGTGCCAAGCACAATATAGATGATCGGATTTGTCATTGGTTATACAGTGATGCATTCTAGAACAGCCTTACTCAAACACGAGGAGTACTCATTGTGTTGTGGTCCTTCAAATATTGTTCACAAAACACAACGGTTCGTCATCCCTCTACCTATCCAAACCGTGACGCAGACCAAACTACAGCGGCATCAAACGTCACAGAGCCAGTCAGGTCTCAACACTGAATGACTGAGTGCGGCACAGTATGATCGAGCTGACTGCGCCTACGTGATGAGCCCCAACGAGGGCGAAACCGGTCGTGGGCTGTCGAAGGATTTTCAGCAACCTCATGAGTAGTGTACTACGTATATACATGTGTCGCAATATCTCGAATATCGTAGCAACTGAAACATGAGGTGGCCTAATGCAGCACATTCAGTTGACTGGAAACATCACATACGGGAGATTCAGCTGGGTTCCAGGTGAGTCTCTCGCAAAACCAAATTGATTTGCAAATGAGTGTATTTATCGAAATCAGTCCAATTTGGGTTGAAGTGGAACATAAGGTTGACGGACACTCAGGGAATGAGCCTATCCGATGAGTCCCAACAAGGGCTAAAGCGGTCGTGGGCTGTCGAAAAATTGTCAGTTGAGCTATACCCTCGATGCGAAGGAGCTTGCCCACTGTTTTATCTTCTTCAAACTATGTCTGATGAAATTCTACATGCATCTGTCGGTTTTGGACACATTGCTGCAGGCAAGAGTGGCCCCGAAATCGAGTGCGAGAAGGCTAGAGATGAAATCACTTTTTAGAGAGATGCTACCGAAAAAAGAGAGCGGCCTGGCTACTCGAAAATGTGGCCTTGGTTGTGTCGCTTTTAGGAAAACGTTGATCAAATACTGATGAATAAAAATCACCCATCCCATAAAGCCGATATTGTGAAATTCTGACACGCCTGCACGGAAAGCATCAAAGTACAACGAAGTCTATGAAGTTTTATGAAGCACCCCCTTGACGCAAATGGTTCGTGGTCCTAAACCCCCAAGTGTACCGCGTGGGACTTACGGTTTGGCTCAATCCGACTGGAGGAGCCGTGGCAATCAACCATACGGAAGATTGCATAGAAGCCCATGGCACGTTGCAAGTACAATTCGAGCGAAGTAAGACCCCCATTAAATGCTCACGCTTTTATTATCTGGAAATACGAATAAAAAGTTGTACCTAGGTTTGGGATTCTCTCTGAACAAAGGTAACTAGAAGTTAGCGAAGAACTAAACCAGTCCGCAGAATTGACAAGTGAACGGAGACCTATCGTTTGAGTCAGAAGTGAGCAAACATCCAACTCAGGAGCCTCACGTATTTTCCTCTTGTTTTTACGTACCCTTTTCTTAACTTCCAGGTGATAAATGGGAATATCGTCCAATTCATTCGGCTCATAGCAGGGAATGACAAGTCACGAGACGGTTATACTAGGACGTTTTTAACACAACAATGTTATCCAATTACATTTCCGGTGAATTTGCTGTGCGGAAACACAAAAGTACGGCTCGAAGAGCCCGTCTTCCAAGCTATGGAGGGTTTCCAAGACTAGCGCGAGTTCGACAAAATGTGACAGAGCTCGGCGGAAGAGCTGCACTCAGCCTAGATCGATTTCTTGCTTCCTTCTGAAGTTCGCTACGCCTAACGTTCTGTTATTTACATGTCAAACATAGACTGCTGGAAAAGGATGAATAACAGTGTATTGTGATGTCCTGGAAAAACCAAAGCATTTCAGCGCAACAGATAAGCCCCCTCTTGATAAAAGCGATAAAAAAGACTGCTTGTGAACGATAAAGATGGCAACAATTAGTGAGGGGTGTCAACGATGTAGACGGTATCTACGTGAAACCACTTGCGTGGCAAATTGCATAAACTTAGCAGTAGATGAATTCCACTTGATAAATACCTCACCGAGTGAATGCCGATCACGCGATTCGAACTTCAGCACCACATGTTACATTTGGCTTTTTATTTGGGACGAGAATGTTCACGCACGTTCTTTCTTCACACAAACATCATACATTTTCCATTGTACTAAACACTGACACGCCAGCCAGGCTGAATATAACTCAGACAGAATTGTTCCTGCGTATCCTTTCCTCAAGCTAGGACGCACGGGAAATTCATTGGTATCAGCTACTTTCTCCCACTGGCCAGTTCTTCATATCAGAAACGTTTGTTATTTCTCGGATTTTTGGTCAGTTTATGCGTCGTATCTGTTTACTTTAGTTCAATGGTCTTGTGAAAGGTGATTTTCGTCTTTCAACTATCTGCGCATTTGCACATCACGCATTTTTGTGGCAGAAGCGTAGCTCTATGCGACAGATTTGATTCCGGTGGCTGAACTTGATCAGAACTCACACAGTCTCACTAGCTGACTAAGATCAATACGAAGTTCCATATGGGAATTCTGAGAGAACGTCAAGGTCAAATGAAAGCGGACGTACGAATAGAAAGAAAGCAGTAAAACAATATGTTAAAAAGTGAACTTGTTGGTGGGCTCCATAACATAAAACTTAAGTCCCTATGGATTCCGACGACCCTGGTTACATGAATTTGCGTCCCCTAAAATGAACCAAATACACTTTCCTCTTTTTCTAACGGGACGGAATGAATAAGACAGAGTGTGCTTCAGTATCCTTGTGTCGGAAAATCCCTGCCGAAGGCTGCTTGGTTATGTACTCACAACTGTTCGTCGTGCTATCCTGCACAGGTTTCATTTGATCTCAGATACTACGATCGTCAGATAATATTTCCTCCGCGAGACAGTGACGAGATGGCTCAGTGGTTAGAGCACGACCGGAAGGTCCGTGGTTCGAACCCGAACTCTGCCTCTCGACTTTTCCTGTCTAGGCTTGGGCAACCTGGCAGTATCCCAGCCCTTGTGCTTCCTTCAGGCGGCATGGCAGTCAGACACCGAATGGGTGCTACAGCTAAGGCAGTGACGTGGATGTTGCAGTTTCCTTAGACAGCTACATCAATAAGTCAGTTGCATGCAAATCAGTGACATGAGATTTTGTCCGTTGGGTTTTGATAATCCTCCCATCTTAACAGTATATTACAGGTAAGCTGTACATTATCGCCATTGTTTTTCGCCTTGATTCTGCCACACGAATGCCTGAACAAAACATTCTGTTCTGTTTCACTTGCAGGACGAGACCTCCGTTGAACCTGCAAAGTCTTTGCGTACTACTAACACAATATAAGTAGCACAGAACCAAGAGAACAAGACGAGCGAACCGCCTTCTGAGAAGCCATCATTCGAGCAGTCACATGACACGTGACCATGTGATGTGAACTCCGTGACTGAAGGATGAGCGATATTGCATCTTGTCTAAGTGCTAGATTATCACACTCTTGATCAGCCGCTCACGGCCAAACTTCAGCCGGAAATTTGGGTATTCGAGTTGCTCTCGCAACTGAAATTTCTAGTACCGGCTAATCGTCTCAGGCGATGGTCACCTTAACGTGTTCACGATGTTCCTTCCTCAAAGTTCAATTGTTGGCACTTGACATTCACCCGTTGGCTCTCGGGTTTTAATTTCTTCAGTTATTCCCGATTGCATCTACTCCCGAGTGATTCCACTCGAAAATTCAAACTACTTCGTCATTTTTGGTCCACCGTCATTGCAACAAGATAAACACGGGGCCCTGTCCGCTCTTTCACATCGTAAAGCAGTGGGTCAGTGGGTGTTTGGGCGACCACTTGCAAGGAAGTCGGTGATAAGCTAAGCGAAATAGATTGTTGCACCACCACGTTGTAGAAAATAACAGTGCCTACATTTCAAATCGGATCCTTATGTGCTGCAGTTTGAAAGTAGTATGTGCCGTCCCCTTCTAGTGAATGAGTCTGGAGTAATGCTCACGTACATCCAGACCTCTTAGTCGGCGTTTGATGCGTAAAAGTTCTTTAAATCGCGGAATAATGGAAAGCTCTGTGCTCTTGAACGATCCATGAGTTCGTTTTGAGTCCAAGATACTTTCAGACAGAATAGTTTTGTGGAGTTTACATGGAAAAAAACAGTGGTCAAGGTCTGTTTTTGGCGGAGAAATAGTTGGAAAGTGGTTGTGAGAAATAAATGGCAAAATTCGAATGACCACAAAGAAACTTGTTCAAAAAGGACGCCAAGATGTTGGTTATGTCGAGGTTTTTTTCTAAACATCAAACAAGAACCTATGGATTTATTGATCGACCTAAATAATTTATACGATTTGGTGAACCGCTGATGTCGCTGAAAGCGAAATTTTGACTGATAGGCATCATTCTAAAAAGTTGGACTGGGGTGTAATTAAGTGCTGATGATTACATGCAGGAAATCATGTAAGATTATCATTGTAGGTCGTGTGCTTGAGTAGACCTTCTCAGGGATACGTCATTATCGCCTTTGGTCAGCTTCTCACGTGGTTCAGTAGCGCTTGCTTTCATCAGGTGCAGTCAATCTGGATTGATAATAAAAGATAATCGTTCGGCTGTCGCACTCTTTCGGTGCCTATCTGCCATGCCATACGAAGGAAGCACGAGAGCTGGGATACTGTCAGGTTGCCCAGGCTTAGACAGGGGAGATCGAGAGGCAGGGGTCGGGTTCGAACCACGGACCTTCCGGTCAGCAACTTTCCGCTCCAACCACAGTGGCATCTCACCCTTCCACGAATCATTACGTCATATAGGGATAGGGCTCAACGTCTCGCCGTGTGATAGCTGCTCGTACGCTTACACCCCTCCGACTCTGGGTTGCACTGAGATTAAAGTAATTATAAGTACTTTAAGTAGATGGGTAGGGCAAAGGTGTCAGTTTTCCGTCAGTTTCACCCAAAATCTTTCAATTTCTTGAAATCTAGATGAGCATCGCCTTCTGGGGCCGCTGTGTGGATAAAAAGGTTGCTGAGCAGGGTCACCCGTGGCTTATCATTGGTATTTGCGGTGAGTGATTTTAGTGGTTTGATGGCCAACCGGTCTGTTGACTGGTTGAGTTCTGGCTGACCTTGAGACCTGACCTTACGGTTCCCTACCCCAAGCCGTAATCCCTACACTGGGCCACACAACATCTATTCACAATATGCCGGAACAATCTACCTTCCCGTCCACATTTCATTAGTTTGAGCCAAGTAACCACTGAGAAGATTAAATGCTACTCTTGGTTTAGAAACAACTGACCTTGCAACAAACCAATAATTTTGGTGGCGCTTCCAGCTACACTACTAAAATGAAATATGTCGTTGCTAGAGGTAAAAAAAAAACAGAGAACGCAGCGGCGAATCCTGCATACCTGATTGCAGTGACTGTCGTTAAATTTCGCTTCCCAATAATGGTCTCAAATTAACACTGGAAATGATAAAGCGCCCACTTACACATTAGAAAAATGGGACTGTGTGATCCTTGGTCTTTCTAGTGGGAAATTGGTAAAACTGGCTGAAAAAACATTGTCTGTGCTCCGAGCTAGGGAAATGAGCAGAAATTGATCCTTTATGAGCGTGTCTCTTTCGAATACTGCTTAGTTGGTTAAGTACCGGTATATTTCGATAAATACACTCATTTGCAAATCAATTTGGCTTTTGCGAGAAACTCACCTGGAACCCAGCTGAATCTCCCGTTTGTGATGTTTCCAGACCGGTATATTTGTTTTCCACAATCTTCCCAAGCAAATTCTGCCTAATTCAGCTGCATCCAGTAAGTGTGTGAAGCTAAGTCGCTTACCAGATATTTGTAGACTTAATTTTCTTCACGAACTACTTATTTGCGCACCAATTTGGTCCCATTGGGAGACTGAGCTAAATTCCAGCTGAACCTGCGATTATGATAGCCTTTATGATATTCTTGCTTTCAGGAACAAACGAAGTTGTAATTACATTACGTCAATAAAGCCTCATTAGGTAAAAACAATGCCCTACAGATGAGTCAATCAATCAGTTGGTCGCATATGCGCGAAGAATGTTGTTCAAGTAAACGGTAGCCAGATCACAAAATTAGTTCGCGTAAGTGTACCTCTTAGGTGAGCTGATATAGTACAGTAGTATATAGTAGTTGGTTTTGCGAGAGACTCATCTGGAACCCAGCTGAATCTCCCGTTTGTGATGTTTCCAGACCGGTATATTTGTTTTCCACAATCTTCCCAAGCAAATTCTGCCTAATTCAGCTGCATCCAGTAAGTGTGTGAAGCTAAGTCGCTTACCAGATATTTGTAGACTTAATTTTCTTCACGAACTACTTATTTGCGCACCAATTTGGTCCCATTGGGAGACTGAGCTAAATTCCAGCTGAACCTGCGATTATGATAGCCTTTATGATATTCTTGCTTTCAGGAACAAACGAAGTTGTAATTACATTACGTCAATAAAGCCTCATTAGGTAAAAACAATGCCCTACAGATGAGTCAATCAATCAGTTGGTCGCATATGCGCGAAGAATGTTGTTCAAGTAAACGGTAGCCAGATCACAAAATTAGTTCGCGTAAGTGTACCTCTTAGGTGAGCTGATATAGTACAGTAGTATATAGTAGTTGGTTTTGCGAGAGACTCATCTGGAACCCAGCTGAATCTCCCGTTTGTGCTGTTTCCAGGCAACTGAATGTGCTGCACCAGGCCGCCTCATGTTTCAGTTGCTACGGTATTTGAGATATCGCGATACATGTATATACATAATGCACTACTCACAAGGTTGCTGAAAATTCTTCGACAGCCCACGACCGGTTTCGCCCTTCTACTTCGGGCTCATCAGGTAGGCGCAGTCCCCAAGTTTCCGTCAATTTTACGTTCTACTTGAACCCAAGTTGGACTGACTTCGATAAATACACTTATTTGTAAATCAATTTAGAAACATCACAAACGAGAGATTCAGCTGGGTTCCAGGTGAGTCTCTCGCAAAACCAACTTGGTTTGCAAATTTGTTTTTCTCCATTTCATCGACCTCCCCATCTTCCGCATTTTTTAACCTTCTAATTGGGTCGAGGCAGTCTATTCGGTCACTTAACGTAGATTATTAAGTTCAGCGCAAATCTTGAGGATTGTTCCTGGTTGAAGACAACGTAGTGGTGAATGTGAAGAGAACTGGACACTTTTGAACCGGTGATTTTCATCCTCAGGGGAATTTCGGCTGCTCGGAACGTGAACGGACCACTAGATCCGAAAGAACTATCTCCTGAAGCATTCATTGTTGGTCCTGTCCAGGGCACTCAGAACACTGCTTCATTAATATTGTAATTTGTGTTTTTGCTTTCCACTCTTGTTGAGTAGGGCTGATCAGGCACGGCCAATGTACTGGAATACAACGCCTTCGTTAGAAAGCTTCCGCATGATGAATGGGCGAAATGTTGCGGAAACAATCGGCAAAATTTCGCGCGCACGTTATAAGATCGGAATGTATAAGAGTTCGGTTCAAACGCCGAAAAGGCTGGAGCGAATTTGAGTCATTTTCGTGCCAATAATCTGTCCAGATTAAGTTTGTTGCCACCCCGTGGGAACAGACAAGTTTCACCTGGGTGAATCGTCGGCCGCGTAATCTTAACTATTCAGACCTGGTGTGGGATGGGATTGGTTATTGGGTTTGCTGTGCAGTGAAGTTCAATCTTGCCTGAACGAAATGCCAGACTGGCCGATGGTTTGTACAGGGTACCTAACCGCGTTAGGCTGGTAACATTAAGCGCAGTGTTGATGAGCATGTGGATCCTTCTCATAACTCAACTAAATGAACGTGTTTGCGTTAATTGCTTCGGCATTTGCTGATTGGCCACTCTCCATGCTTCCTTCAGAATGGCGAAAACCACGAGGTGGACAAGATATAGCTTGGCAGAATGGTGTAGAAGAGAGTAGGAAGACCTTAGGTGTTGTTGATGCATTCCGGCTTCCATGATAGGGTTTCTGTGACCCCCTGGAGATTGCACAAGAAGCCGCAGCCAGTTGATGTCAGTGGCGTTTGTGCTGTCTGTTTCTTTCCAGAGTGTCTACTGATCGCTTGGAAGTATAGGCAATTCAGAGTGTTTGCGATAGGCCAGTGATAGGACAGCGATGGGTCCCCTCCTTCGGCCCAATCTTGCCCCTTCTTTTCATACCAAGGTTTTAAACAATTAGATATACAAATATGTAAACACATATAAATATAATTAGACATAATTAGATAAACATTTTGGTCATACACAGCAAAGCAGCTGCGCCAGCAGTGATGTTGTGCCTGCTGTTGCTGCTGCTGATGTTGATGGTGATGAGCACGATGATCATGACGACGGCTGGGCACACGATGCAAGTTTAGTTTAATGTTGACCTCCTGCCGAGGTCTGCACTTCCTCAGAACAAGGATGTATGTTGATCTCAAACCTTCGCACTTTAGAGAGCAGTTGTAAGCCTTGCATCTGTTCGCAACCGTAAACTGGCTCATGCACCATCATGGTGAGCACCTGGATACCGTATAGGATGAAAAAGTGACAGGGATCACTTCTGATCATTTCTATCATTCAGGAAATAATTCTGCTCACCCCTCAGTTGTGTTTCAGATTAACCGGGTTCTGAACAGTAAAAGAGTGGGGGAGGACGTGTTTTAGCGCTTTGAAATGATTAAAAATATTATGCATACATCAATGTAATATATTAGTATCCTGAGTTGTTTCTAATTACAACTGAAAAAATATCGTTTCATTTTTGTTTTGGGTTAAAAAACGAGCAGCAGGGGAGCAGCGAACGTTTGCACGCACAACAAAACGAGGAACGATGCCAAACAAATGTTTTAGATGTCCATTGTAATTACCTGCCTCACTGATGGACAAAAACCATGTAGACAGAGTCTACCGACTGACGATGCATAATGGATCATTCTGCGTGCCAGGGAATTCCCCTCACCTCACTCAAAGTCCATTGAATATGAATAACAGTACCAACGGTCATTACTCTTTTACAGTTAAGTGAAATTCGGTTGTTTCAAATGTAAGGTGAAGCTGATTACTACTCACTATTGGGAAATACCAAACTCAGGCTTTGAAGAATATTTGCCCATCTAAGCGGAACCATGATTAATCAGACGAAATATTCCTACCGCGTGCCAGTGGTGAGACAGAGAGCCACGCCTTAAAATCACACTTTGCAGGAGAGATTGGCAGTCAAGTGAAGTCGAACTGTGTTGCGTACCCCGTCAATATACTTTGAGATTCGAACTCGTGAGCTTCTGGTCACAGTTCTTTGTCAGGACACCAGTGGCTGCTTAGCAGTGTAATTAGCCCTTTATTAGAATATGGCATCGCCCACTCTTCATTCACGGACTTCACATCACGCGGTCACCTGTTGACTGGATCCTCGAAGGATAGCTTTTTACACGGAAGGCCTGCGTGGTCTGGAGGACCCTCTCCGTTTATGAACAGCCCAATCGTCTGCAGTATGAAGAAGTCCAGTAATTTTGATTGCGAACTCATCCTGCATGAGAAGTCATCTTCCGCTGAAATTCGAGAATAACTGTACAACTGTTATTTTCACGTTCAGGGAATCAATAGCATTACGCATAGCACGAAGCAACTCCATCAGTTTTAAAAAGCTAGTCAGCGGAATGATAGTTCAGAGCCTGAAACTGTTTGTCAATAAGGGCAGTAGCGCTTGCATGGTGGAGATCTGAAAGAGTCCGAAAGCTTTGGTCTGAAAACATGGGACTTTCGTATTCCCTCTGTAACACCATGGACCTTTCTAATTATGTTTTATCAACGCAAACAGAATGGTTTCCCCCAACATCAACCACTCATGAGGTGATTCCTGCCAGTCGTCTATGTTCGACAAAAAAGGTGTTTTCTCAACCTTAAAAGTTACTTAACATGGCAGATGAACAGATTGTTTTTTGGTCATTGGTTTGTTCGCTGAGCTGGGCAGTTTGACTGCAAACGTTTCACCACCAATCGAGGTGACGTCATCAGTGCGTTGTTAGGGAGTGTAGTGGTGCGTAGCGATGGGTTGGGCTGTCACTCTGTGCTAGACCGAGGGTTTGCGCAACACGTTATCAGCATTTCGCTGCTATCTATCATATGCGTTGTCACCATATCGTCAGAACGATCAAGTATTCCTACAGAATCTTCAGCTGCACTTTACATCGAAAAAATACTAGTGTAACTGTGGATACTACTGATGAGGCATGCGATTAGCATGTTTTCTCGTAACTCCGCTTTGCCTCAATTGGAAAGTGGGATTTATTACGGAATCTGTGGAATTGCTTTGTAGCATTCGTCTACATCTGAGTGATAGTCAATGAATATTCAGGAAAGTTCAGGAAGACGCGTTCAAGAAGACGGATTTTCAGTTCAGATCCACATGAGAGTCTTGTTTTCCTGTCCAATAGCCTGTAACTGTTCAGTTGGTGTTTTCTAATAAATAACTCCGCCGTGAAGACCTTCTTCCTTTCGTTAGTATTGTTTTGAAACTGCTGACTGTGATACGGCACTGGGTTCCTATAGAGTATGTGTGGCTACTGGCTGATTTGTGGCATTCGCTAGTAGCTTGGCTCACTTTTTAAGCTGAACTGTGGTTTTTGTTAGGGTGTGTGTGTGTGTGTGTGAAGGACTGCGTTTCTTTTGAAGGGCTGTACAATATATTAGCTTATTGCTACAGGATTTAAAAATTTCTTCTAAGCCAGTTGATATGCTCACGATCTGTGTAGATTTTGGGATTTTAACGGCGGTTTCGTCCTGCAAGTGAAGCCGATCTATGCTGTTTCATCCTTGATAGGAGTCTTCAACCGTGTGCATCTCAAGAAACTCAGAAGGATTCGAGCCCGCGGCTCTCCGACCATGGTTAAACACTTAACCATTCAGCCACACTCAGCTGATCATCAATGCAAGTAAATCACACTCAGAGTGGATATAACGACAATCCTCCATCGATCACGAGGTCCACATCACGCAGTCACACACGTTCACTAACTTCTCGAGTGACGGTTTCTCAGATGGATGTACTGTTTTCGTCATACAAGGTAAACTGGAAATGGTAAAATGCCACCTGGCCACTTCAAATGTACTTGCAAATAATGTCGACACGTTACTTCACAAAACACATTGATTTGGTGAGTACTACTGGTCGAAAATGCGTCTGAAACAAGCAGGATGTTTGTAGCTACGCAGCGTGCCAAGCACTTTCCTCAGCACGGCTGGAATGTTCCTGCAAAACCGAGTAACTCCAATGTAAATTGGAACTCTAGCGAGCTACTCAGCGACTTGTTGTTACAGTGCTCACTCATCAGCTGGAAAGTTGTAGGAGCGTATCCCTTTGAAAAACTATGAGAGTTTTCAACAAACTCTCAACAGCCCAACACCGCTCCCGGAATTTTCTAGAACCCCACACATTCTTGGACATTCTTGGATATCCTAACTAGCTGTATTTCCAAATTGGAAGAAGGTGGGACCCAATTATTTTTAGTCAACCTATCCGAAGTGGAAACAGTCTTCTCAACCTGGCTTAATAACTCGCTGAAGTTGCTTCTTCGTTACCAGTACATCAGACACATACGCAATGGAGCACAAACTTTGGATAATCTTCTCAGTGTAGTTTAAAGTTTACCCTCTCAAAAATACCTGTTAAATCATTCCCCTTTCTTATGCAGAAGCGAGCGAACACCTAGGCATCTTTGACGTTTCTAAATTACCTGTAAGACTATTTGTTAATCCATCTCACTATGCGGTTGCTTATCCGAACAAATAAAGGGAAATCTCACCTCTGCTTGTCTAAAATAATGTGTTTGTTCTACAAATAATACCGCCCTGTTCCTTTTTGGGAAATGCTTCTAACCGTGATGCTTTTAGGATTTTATTTTTTGGAACAACCGGCCATGCGATCCTTTCGCCTTAGAGCTCATTTCGTTTCACGCCTCATTAGCTGCTCCCCTTCCTATTGAGGGTTCATAAAACATGGTTACAGTCTCGCATGTGCTTTTGGGTACGCATATGCGTCTATCCATCTGTTGTACGCGCGCCCGTTCGTGTGCGCGTGTGTGCGTGCGTGTGTATGCGTGTGTGTGTATGCGTGCGTGTTTGCACGTGCGTGTGTGTGAGTCATTATCAGCGAAGCAACAAACATCACCGCGATATACATACTGAACATTTATTGCTGTAATCATTCCCATTTTGCATTAAAAGCAAAAACAAATGATTGCGCCACTATAGTGCAACAGCGAACAATACCCAGGGTCGAGTGAAACGAAAACGTCCCCAAATGATCCCTCTATCACGCAAAGATTTTTAACATTTCGTTCGGACGATTAGTATGGCGTGCCAGGTTGTGTAATGTGGCGCAAGAGCAATTCTCCAAAACTGACTCAAAATTCCCAATGCAGTCTGCAACAGGCCAAGCGTTACTTACTGTGAGAGAGACAGTCTGTGCCGCCTGTTATGTTATTTGCCTATAGATTATGGGTCTTTTTCTACGGGTTTTCGGTTCAATATGGTCTCGGTAGTTTCTCTTCAGGTCGGAAAGTTTTAAAAACTATGAAGTAATGAAAGACTAAAACAAAAGCCAGAGCTCTGTTGGTGAATGCATGTAGTTGACAAAACTTAACAAAATCAGGACATTAACCGGATGACCTTGAAACCTGGGTATGGCTGGCGGGACCGTGGTTTTGTGGGTGAATTTGAGGTTGAATAGGAGACGAGGTCATGAATGAGATCCCACGATTGCTCATTGATGTATTCGAGAGTATATAATAAACCAATAAATTGATTTTTGTACGCAAATTGGTACTATTCCGGAGAAACCGATAGCATATTTGTCGTGATAAACAGTCAAAATAAAACAAACGTTAGTTCTGTCCAAAATTTATTGAAGGCTGTCCATCCATCGACGAAGGTAACTTCGTAGAAGCATTATGCTGTTGTTTTTTTCAAACGCATCGAGAGTTTACTAAGAAGCTACCTGCCTAGAATTTTTATTCTGTGGAGCTTGTGCTTTCCTCTTAACAGCTTGCTGTTCTCGAAGGCGAGGGGAATCCTCGTTCACTACAAGTGTTTTCCTACGAAACTCTCCAACAGGAACTCTATCGAGCAAAAGCGTTTTTGACTGTATGCGACCCCGGAAAGATTATGTCTCATTATATACCATACAAATAGAATGCTCGTATGTTTGAATATTCATCAACCCTGTCACTCTCATATGAACACTGAAATTTGATACGGCTGACGGATATGACACTAGTGTCAAAAACGGGTCCAATCCAATTCTTGAGCTGTTAATCGCCTCAAAGTCTGCCTTGAGTAAAATTGATTTCAAGGTCACATCTTCCATTACGAAGCATGCAATCATGACAAGGCAAAATTTGGGTCCCAATCATCGTTCAAAACCGTTACGAGGCCTAGCCAGTCAGGACGACAGTTTTCCTGATGGACTACTAATCAATCGATTTAACTGGCTGTTTTGCGCACAAAAACACCTTGAGGCTAGTCTGGTTCTATGGATAGGATATGTAGCACCAAATAACAGGTCGATTTTAAAAGTTTGAGGCCGATCGAGAAGTAACCGTTTCACAAGGTTTTAGTAAATACTCGGTGAATTTATGGATTGCAGCTTTTCGCTTCCGACACAGAAAATTCCAAATGAGTAAGTTACTGGCTGGGGGGAATTTCAATGCGCATGGAGGACCAGTCGGCAGGATCTGTTTCGACTGACGCATTAAGTCAGTACTGAACGTCGGTTAAAAGTTTTTGTCGGTTCGTGCAGGTGCTTGATTTGTATGACCACGTATGACTGGTCACGAGATGGGAGACAGACTAAGGGAACCACCGCATATTCCACAAAAGATGACCGAAGCGCAATATAATTCCTTAATATCTGGCTGCTAAGCTAACGTCTGTTGAAAAGTCTTCTCAGCGACATCCCATTCATCAAACATGGAATTCAAGGCGTTTGTTTAGCTGACGTCCGTCAAAGTGCATATCCAGGCCAGGCTTTCTCCAGCAGTCTTCCGGCTACTCAATACCAAAGTGGCAGAAGTGAGGACTATCCGAAGACAACATTGCAAAGATTGGCGAATACGTGAGTTAGAAATGTTACTTTCCGTGATTCACTATTCCAGTGAGTTTATAGCAAAAAAACCTGAACCGGTTACTTTTTATAGCAGGGTGGCAAATAGATCAAGTGAACGGTTAAGTAGGGAACAGCGGCTAGTATGAGTGTTACAAGAGTAGAAAAAGTTATTCCTAATATTATATCTGTGCCTCAAAAAAACTTTATTGGAGGCGACGAAGTTCGAATGCAACCTAGAGCTCAGAATATTGCATTGGCACAGCGGACAACGATAAGTACCCTATGGTAGGTGGACAATTTAGTGGTTACCAAGACGGATAAGGGTAAGACCACAGCTCCCATGAAAAAACTATCTGCAGGTCAAACAACATACGCACAATAGTACAAAAAAGCAGGGAAATCCTGGGGAAAGCTGAACTCAGGGGTGTCTCTCCGTCAGACCCCGGAAGACATGTCTTATTTTTCTGATCTTATCATAAGTTGGCTGCAAATGGAAGTAGTATCACTTGGACTAAGTTTTGAAAAAATCCCACTCAAAAAATTGACCACACTTCCGCAGAATCAGAATTCAAGCACTTATTTGACCAGCTCAAAGAAATCCGGTCCATGTCTCCTGAGAATGGAATTTTGTTCAAAGCGAAACCGATTGATTTCTGTAACCGATTGTGTTCCCACCGGATATACCAGGAATTTTCCCCATCAAAAGAACACAAAAACTTTACAGGAACCAAAGAGAAACTAGCAAATCATTAAACTGAAGCCAGACAAGAGATTTTGTGCTTTCATCCTAAACAAAACGGATCACTTGTCCAAAGAGGCGGGATTTTAGCCGGTAAATCAAAATCTCTACCTGATAACCAGACAACGTACAACTGGAGGAGACAAAATTACACATGAGTTGCAGATTTTTTTATTACGTGATTTTACCCATCAGACTAAGGTTAATACACTTGAGCACGTCAGCCTTATAAGCCCAGTGTACTCATTCGGCGGACTTTAGTTATGAATGGGCCACCTTGTCGCCAACTAGCTAAATGGCCGGCAGACATTCTTGAACCCGCCAGAACAGCTGTTTGAAAACCGCGTATGAAGTCATACTCTGCCTCAAACCCGTTGATATCTCTCAGAAAATCACGTGTTCATTTGTTATGCAGTTACTCTTCATCTAACCTCTTTCATATTGTACCGGTGGATTAGTTTGACCGATTGCCTGGAAACCCGATTAGGTCACAGTAAGCTTCCTGTTGCAAGTTTCAAAGATGTAAACAGCCTGCAGAACATCTAAACTTTACGGGTTTCTGTCCGTTACGGTACAAAAGTGCACCGGTGCTGTCTGTATTCCATTGAGTTATACAGACTTGCACCTGGAATACACTCAGGCAGGAAGTTCAAGTCAAATAACTGCTTTATCGAAAACCACCTAGGTCTGAACGACCAACAGAAGGTGTCAATCAAATTGCCGGAAAGGGAAAAATTTACACTGATGTTTATCATACTGGTGGTCATGCTTTGACGGGCACCAAACGTAGCCCTGTACCGGACTTACAATGCAGCATAATTTTGTGCGATAGCAAATGTCGGACACACCACTGTCGTCAATCAAAATCTCGACTTCAGTTTCATCTACAACTTAGTTACGGTGATAAGTATATATTGGTGGAACTGGCATGAGGGATGAAACACGAGCAAGGGGGCGCGTGCCACCCAAAACTCCGTATTACGTCAGCTGATCCTAGCCCATCGCTGATCGAATCCAGGGTCCAGTCGCCGGTCGCTAGATGTCTAAGCAACACAGGTCACAGAACTCAACTCGGCTCAACTTTCCAGATCTTAGCGACCAGTAGGCCACCAGAGGGATTTGAGGGCATATTAGTCTTTTTAAGCCTGTCCTCTGCGACCCGAAAGACCAATGGATTACTCGGGCACTTCAAGTACTGTACAGATTATGCTGTTTCACACGTTTCATGGTGGAGGAGTGTGCAAAATGAATTCATCTCACAAGCCTGCTGTTCTCAATGCTTTGTTCAAATTTATCAGGGATCAAGATGCTTTAAACAACACTTAGGCAGTGGATGTTATAGACGACTAGTAATCAACGCGCTGGAAGCGATACGCCCAAAAAGGAGACACTTTTTGACGTGGCATTCGATCATACAGGGTAACGTTAAAAATGGCGTTAGCATTAAAATACTGGGTGCGTGCAAACTTCAGCCCGGTCAGGTTCATGGCTTGGCTATAGATTTCTCCAAAGACCGTGACGCACAGATGCAGCGCTGGGTAGAGCACCGAAAACACCTACTTACTCGACAATTCAGAACTAAAATCCCCAAACAAACTCAACGTTGAAGTCATATGACGGCAACTGCAAGCAGTCAAGTGAACTGGTGATCACCACGTTTACCAGGCAAATGAAGAAAGGAAACAAACTCTGAAGCAGACTGGATCCCAATGGAAGTCTAAAACTAGTGCCCTCCAGTGTTTCTCGATCCCATTTATAAATTATTTTGCTCTGTTTTGAAAACGACACCTTGATCTGGGGACCGGTGCATTTCAATAATGCTGTCAATCATTGAAGGAGTCGATAGATCGACCCTTGTAACTGCTGTGGGATTAGCCCGATCAATATTATTCAAAAAAGTGCTTGTGTTCCTTCAAAAGCACAGCGCCAACTCAGGGAGGTTTCCTTTGTGTGTGTGTGAGGGATAGTTTCTGAACTAAATTTTGTTCTACTTTAGACCCTGAAAGAACAACATGTAACTGGACAACCTAACCAAACATAACTCATCGGCTTCCATGCCGAGTTTATCTTTGCTGACCTCCACTCACTGCTGACAAATTGGGAGAACTACTCGTTTTTGAAAAACCGCGCCACCTATAACGTGAGGTGAACTGAGGGCCATAGTGCCTTCTGCATATGATGAGATTATACACTATCATCGATCCAGTCGATTGGTCACGTGAGTGAGAGAGTGGTCACCCCAAAAAATGGAGAACTTATCTTGGATGGCTGGGCTGTCTCAGGAACGATCGTCAGTAAGAGCGCACCTGGTGTTCCCAACGTTTTGAAACTCTGTGTGTAGGTGACATTTTTTCAGATACATCTGTCTTGCTGAGAATTTTTTTTTGCCTTCAGTGACCAGTAGGACGATAAGGTAGTCTGTGTACGCAATGACCGATTTCATATTTAACTTTTACCGAACAGGATTACTGAAACGTTCTGTTTCTGGGCCGTTGGCGCTGGCTCATTTGTGATCTGACGACCGGTGTTAACTAGAAGAATATTCATAGTGTCTTATGGTCTTGTTGACGGAGTCTGATGGTTGGACAACCAATCGCTTCTAATGATTTTCAGACTTTCAGGTAGGGACAGCTGCAAACCAGATGAACAACTTACTCCTTGTTGCCCTCCGAGACGTTCATCTCGACTGCTTCTCAGGTTGACGATAGGCTCGCAGTATGAACTCTCCAAAAATGCCACACCAGAAGGCCTCTCAGCCCGTTCGCAATCATAGTAGAAAAGGAGATTCTGGTAAAGAATAAAATATCTGTATGGGAGGAAGTGTAGCGGAATGGGAAGAGGCGAATTCAGTTTCGGTTCATCGTGAAAGTAAATTGAAAATTACACCTGTTCCACCTTGTTTCATATTGTCATCAAAAGTATATTACCAAGGAGGGTTTCAAACATATCTTTGTGGACCATGGAAGCTTTTCTATCGTAGTTTCTCCCGTGGAATGCGTCAGCCTATGCCGAAAAGCCGGAAATCTTGAGGAACTATAGAACCTGGGTTCTCAGGTTCCCCCAAAACTCTTTTGGTTTTTCATTCTCTGACCCTTCCATTCAGGCCGGGAAATCAAAATTCAAATATTGTATCTTAGTTTACACGTTAATTGCTATGTTACGTTACGACCGCTTCACCGGGCTATGGATGATCTATGGTGATCTTTCCTAACTCACGTTCATCAGCCAGTCTTCAAAGTCCTCCTAATATGTTGGTTACCTTCTTCAAAAGCACAGCCCTTGTCATCGGTAAGGAAGTTGGTTCAGCTTGTAGACAGGAAAAACAGCGGGAGCAGTCATCAAAGTCCCCTAGCTGTTCAGACAGCAAGGAGTTCATTCAAGATGTAACGGTTCTTTCGTCTAGTTGAGAGGGACGAAAATAGTTGCCTATTTGTCCATCTAAACCCAACATTCGCATGCAACAGTCCCAGCGGCTTTGCAGGAGTTCGACCCGCTGACTCTGTCGAGTTCAATTTACCGTCAGTAGGCATTGAAATGTTGCGATTCTCCTGTTGGTCTGTCTGCGGTATATCCAAGAGCATGGTAGGTTTAATCATTTCAAGATTTTTCGGAAAATTTTAATTTCACAGATCCATGCAGTTACTTCCTCATTTAGATGTCTCCTTTCGATTTAGACAGGTACAGGTGACGTACAAGCACTGGTTGATTCAACAAAGGCCCAGTTTGTGAGAGCCCAACGCAGACACGTCAGACACGTTCCACAAGTTCTCATCCTTATTGTGTACTGTAATGTGATGA
The DNA here is from genome assembly GCA_003604175.2 of Clonorchis sinensis. Taxonomy (NCBI): domain Eukaryota; kingdom Metazoa; phylum Platyhelminthes; class Trematoda; order Opisthorchiida; family Opisthorchiidae; genus Clonorchis; species Clonorchis sinensis. Next base: position 2,934,545 of record CM030375.1, on the reverse strand, counting down.
CCCATTCTGCATACTGTAACGAGAAGTTTCAGTTACCAATGCAGTTAAAACTATTTGCCAGCCTTGATTAAGGCAAAAACTAAAGCAAATGATCACATGTATATACGTAATGCACTACTCATAAGGTTGCTGAAAACTCTTCGACAGCCCACGATCGGTTTCGCTCTTCTTGGGACTCATCAAGTAGGTGCAGTCCCCGAGTTTCCATCAATCTTATGTTCTGTTTGAATCCAAACTGGACTGATTTCGATAAATACACTCATTTGCAAATCAATTTGGTTTTTGCGAGAGACTCACCTGAAACCCAGCTGAATCTCCGGTTTGTGATGCATCCAGGCAACTGAATGTGTGGTGCATTACGAATATACATGTATCAAGATATCTCGAATATCATAGCAACCGAAACATGAGGCGGCCTGGTGCAGCATATTCAGTTGTCTGGAAACATCACAAACGGGAGATTCAGCTGTGTTCCAGGTGAGTCTCTCGCAAAACCAAATTGATTTGCAAATAAGTGTATTTATCCAAATGAGCACACGTTTTTCCTTCTCAGGAGATGTAGCCATAGATTACCTGAAGAAGGATCATCACCTGGGAAGATGGGAAAACCGGCAGAAGGCTGTCGGATTGTTTTCAGCAATCTTATGATCACTTTGTTTTGTCAAGAACACTGCGATAACGTGCATATCGTCCTGTGAATATCATAGCTGAGTGATTCAGCTGAATTATTCGCTGCGTATTTCTAGCAACCATGGCAACATTTTCAAAGAAATGGATAATGATGCTGTCAGTCGTATGATAGTATCACTGAAAAACTATTCATATGCACTTTGAGGGGAAAAATACGGACTTGTGCTTTTGACAGGCTGACACGTATTATACACATGAGATAATGCTTACCGAAGCTGCCACTTTCCAGTGTCCAGGCTCTTCTTCCACAAGTTTCCCGCCAGTGTACCAAGTGAGTGATCGCGAGCCTTGTTTGCCAAGTACAACAGTTGATGTTCGTTTGCTCGAATCGATTTTTGCATATTTGCCAGACCGGGGCAAACAGAAGCTACATACCGATGAGTAACTGTGGATTGGGATCCTCCTTTGTTTGTAAATCAGCCGTAGCCAGCCTGAGGGAAGATAGATAGATACTGGTGTAAGGAGGAAAGCCCTTCGCTGCGGAGTTGTTTATCAGCAAAAACACCAACCAAACAGTTACAAACTTTTGGAAAAGAAAGTAGACATCTCCTATGCAAATTATTTCTAAAAACTGAGCATCCTCACGCAGCTAACCAAACTTTCGTGGATATTCATCGACTGTCACGCAATTGTAAACGAACGCTGCAAGGTAGTTTCACAGGTTCCGTGATAAACCCCACCTTCCATTAGACGCGACATGGAGTTACGAGAAGACCACATACTACTCGCGTGCCTCATCAGTAGTCTCCGCCGTTACATTGATAGCTTGCTGTTTAGTTCAACTCGAATGAAAAGTACGCTGTCATTACTACCAGTAGCCAGTAACTGTCAGCTCCGGTAGATCCAGTGTACTCATAGACCCCGGAATCAAGAGCGCAATCATCCAGGCGGCCTTCGAAAATGAACTGAACACATGATTCTACGAATCCGCGCACAAAAAGCTGTTTTATTATATCCTAATTTTAGTTCATGCACACTGGCTTCGGCGGTCTCCATATGCAACGACCGGCTGTAAATATAGTAGAGGCGTCTTAGGTTAACACCGTGAAGAGGACAAAGCCCCCACTCACGAGAAGTTTCCTTCACCCAGCAGACCTGTAACGTCTGGGCACACCTCAAGACCGAAGGACAGCACTAAAAAACAGGAGAAAAAATGTAATATACCGATTCAACTGTAGGAAGTTCTACGCTGGACAGATGGGAAGGAAATTATCTACACGAATAAAATAACACAACTTGACCATCAAGATACATGGCTCTCTAACCTTCAAATCCATCCATGTAGACCAAGAAGACTACTAATTCAGTCTGGAAACCCGACACCCTTCGTGATGCGGAGATACGATCCACGGAAGAGAAGCATGGTACTCCATGACGGATTCGGGCTAGCAGCACGTATAACACTGATGTCACTGATGAAGTCACCTCAGTTGGTGACGAAGCATTTGCAATCAAATTGCGCAGCTCTCAGCCAACAAACTAGCGACCAACTACGTCACCTGAGCTACCAACATTCGCCTCAGTAGGTCGTCCATTGTGTCTTCGCAAATGGCACTTGGTTTGCACTTCTTACAGGCTTAGAAATGTGTCATCTTATAAGTTGCCTCAATCAACTCTGTCAAAATACCACCACCTGGCAGAAGAGAATGTTGCACTTATGAGAATCTGATGCTTTTTAAGGTATACTCATTTACTTAACCAAATAAGGGGGTAACGATCAATGTTTTTCCCAACATTCGCCTCAGTAGGTCGTCCATTGCGTCTCCACAAGTGGCACCTGGTTTGCACTTCTTACAGGTTTAGAAATGTGTCATCTTATAAGGTGTCTTAATCAAGTCTGTCAAAAGTACCACCACATGGCAGAAGGGAATGTTTCACTTATGAGAATCTGATGCCTTTTAAGGTACACTGATTTACTTAACCAAATAAGGGGCTAAAGATCAATGCTTTTTGATGAAAAATAATGCAACTGTTACGGTTGTTAAGCTGTAAAATTCCTCTCGGGCCGAGCCACTCGATGGAGGCACGGGGTCTGCAATACTCCCAGATACCCAAGCAGCGCTCAGTGCGCCGGTGCGAACCACAGACATTCTGGCCAATCACCATTGATTTAGTTTCAGCTCATTTGGTTTCATGTGCTTCATCGAGTATTGTGATTTTCTCGACAGTTGAAGCAACGTTAAACTTACCTCCTGCCTACCAGTTTTGCAAGGAACCCCAGGAACGACCGAAATATTTAGATAGACAGACAGACCGCCGGAAAGACAGACAAACCGCCGGAAAGACAGACAGACAGACAGACAGACAGACAGACAGATAGATAGATAGATAGATAGATAGATAGATAGATAGATAGATAGATAGATAGATAGATAGATAGATAGATAGATAGATAGATAGATAGATAGATAGATAGATAGATAGATAGATAGATAGATAGATAGATAGATAGATAGATAGAGAGAGAGAGAGATAGATAACTGGAAGGATGGACAGCAGTGTTCATATATCAGTTCAGGGAAAACATGTTCATCCAGAAGTCATACCCAATCCGCGTTGAGCATCAAACCATACAGCCAGTAACTCCCAGACCAAAAGTATTGTCCGCCGAAAGGAAACCGGTCTATACCTGACTGTCTCTCACAGATGAACCTGTTACGGAGACTTCGAAGAGGCATCAGAGAGACTTACACAGCACCAAACTGATAGGTAAACTTCCAATAGAACATTATTCTGAACAAGCGACTGGATGAAGATTTCTCGCCACTTATGATCCACTTTGTGTACACGCATTCGAATATTCGTGCCTGGAATCGTGAACTGGTCATAAAAATGGCGATTTTCCGACTTTTGTGCAAATTTGCACAAAAGCAACTCGTAGAAACACTCAAGCTCAACTGACAGATAATAGTTGCAAGTCCGAACAGACCACCGTTGTGTCATAGATGAGAGTGACCTCCGTCCTTTAAGTTTTGAGTAGTGATTAGAAGTGAACTTACTGTCAAACAGAACCATTCATTTTCTCTACTTTCACTGACCTTCCTCCTTGCCTTTCTCCCTGAAAAACGTTAGCGGGGGACGTTTTGGGAGGCAGTGTAGCCTGTGAGAAATGTATCTTACGTACAGACTTGTATAAGTGGCTGCTGTGCATGGTCCTATAGTTGTGGACTGTAGTCCCAAGAAAACTTGCAACCCAAGCTGGGTTTCTGTTTAGCAGGCAAACGGTGTGTTTTAGGAGAGTCAGTTGTGACCATCATTGCTCGATTGAAAACCAACACAGATATTCCACACCAAATAGGGAAGTACTTGACTTTAGTTTTGTTCTCACTAGAGCTGACCAGCAGTGCATATCATGGGCCGTGCCCGGGGTCTGAACTCCGGACGTCTGAGATGCAAGGCGAGTGTGTTACCGGCATTCTATCAGCACAGGATGGACGCATCTGAATCATCACGTCCGAGCAGACGATGGTAGTCACACTTGAGCGATGTGACGCCTTGAATGACGATCCACTACACTGTCCTGGTTGTGTCGATCGACTGACACGCCATTCAAGTAGCGCCACTGACGCTTTTGAGCTGCTGGATAAAGCTCGATTAGTTTTAGGTGGTAGAAATCAGGAAATCACTATTCTTGGGGGGGGGTGTGACAGCCCTTTGGATGTCCTGCAAAGATTGTAATTGCACGGGCTTGAGATAGAACGTGGTTAAAGCGCCAACTTACTGATCAGAAGGTCCGTAGCTCGAACCCAAACCCGACATTTTGACTGATCCAGTCTAGGTTTGGGCAGCCTGGCAGTATCTTAACCCTCATGTTTTTTCGCTTATCATGTCTGCTCTGCACCGAAAGGGTGTTGCTACAGCTAAACGATTGCAATTTATTTCCAAATGTATTGGGAAATTTGTGGGTGATATTTAAATCCGGAAGACGTTTTCCCCTGTTCGTTACTTATAACCTTCTCTGAGTTTAGAAGGTGATGTTCCAAGATCCTTTCTTTGCAGATTATTAATCTTAACTGATACAGTGGAAGAGAGCAGTTTCCCTTTCGATTTTCCTCCCATATCGCTTAGAATGAGGCTGCTTCAATGGCAAGTATGGTACTCAATGAAAAAGTTCTTAATTGTGCGTTTGAAGTCAGAATTAGTCATTCTCAGCGATCTTTCGATATTAGTATTGTAAAACAACACACAGATACATTCACAGCGTCCAACGCACCGGGAATTTCATTCATTCTTAACAGGAGATGGGTCATCAACAGTCGTCCTCCCCCATCCACGCACTATCCCGCTGTTTCTAATCAGCCTTACCTTTGGTCCCTGGTCTTTGCTAACTCTTGTTTTCAAGGTGATGTGAAGGTTCCCATAGAATCATTTCAAGATTGTTAGACACCGGTAGAAGTGCTCGATATTGGGCTAGGCTGGCCCACATCGTGTCAACAGACAAATCAAATGGAAGTATTTTTCCCAAGTTGGCCAACAAGGTAACACTCCAACTTGAACATGCCAATTGTAGGAGCCCGTGAAGGCCAGAACGAATGCAAATATTACGAAGGGAACTTTTCGTTCCTCTATGAGGCTGTCCATAATTTGCAAAAATTCTGTTTTCTAGTGATTAATTACTCGTATTCAGACAAAGAAAATGACCCAAAGGAAGAGGTGAGGCCATCCATTACTGAGGGGTCCGGAACGGAAAATTGTGTTCTAGTGTTACGGTATGAAACGCTTTCGGAAAAGTTTGCGAACGGTCGGTAGATTTATTGCTGGGTTTGATACAAAAGCTTCGTCAGGGTTAGGTTACGAAGTTAATCGAGATTTAAGGCGGAAGGATGGCCAATTAACTAAGTCAAGCTAAATCTGTGTTATATATGTCGCTTATGCTCAGTTTCGCCTGGAAGGTAACTCATATTCGCTAGTCGTGTTTAGGTTTTATTACGTGGGCTTTTTCAGTGTTTATTGAGTGTGACAGTTTTGGTGGCCTCTTAGTCTGTCGAAAAGGCATGGATTGAGTTTTACCCGTATACTTTACTTGCAAGTACGGCGAGCCAGCTTTGCTCTTGCTAAGATGATATTCAGGTATCAAAAACAGAACAAAATAGCCCACAGTGAAGGGAAATCTGGAAGATTTTCTACTCCAAGATGACTGGAGGCGTCACCCGTGGTTACTGACGCTACGCGTCCGAAACTTTCGGTACTGTCAACTTAGGCGCTCCGTGGGAGGGTTTCATCTGAGGATCCCGAATCCATGAGTACATGGGGACTAGGCTGAACACATACTGAGATCTTCCCCCTACAGCAATTACCATCTATGGAGTATCGAAACCAGTCGCTCCATGAGGCGATATTTTTGTCCATACTGGTACTTCCGGCAGTAATCGCATCGTTGTTGATTGATTTCAGTCGGATGGCTATAACGGCTCCTCAGGATTGATAACACTGGCCTGGAAAACTGAAGTCGGACAACCTTTCGTCGGTTAAAACATGATTCTAAGTTCAGGAACAACGCCATAACCAACTGCATAACCTAGCCTGTCCTATGGAGACTGGAAGCCAGATGGCTTTCGACTGTCATACTTCATTGGTGTTGTTTTCAGCGATCGATCAAGAGGCCGATGCATCAGCATGCCACGGTTTGTGTCGTCTTATGGACACTCTAGTTGAGCGTCAGCGCTGAGTTTTCGTTCGGGTGCTCGCGCAAACATGCACGCATCATCTGTTTGTAAGCACACTCTTACTAGCAGTTGTTTTGTTCAAATCACCAGCTCTAAATGGGCTGGGTGTGCTGGTCACCATTTGATAAAAGTGCATTTCGGGGTATCATTTCACGCACTGGTCACATATATGAATTCTTATGACAGAAGTGGTCCTTGCAACAAGCGAATGCACTCTTAAAATGTGTGAAACATTGACCGTTGTAGGGGATTCGGCCTTCTGCACTTTGAATTTTTCTTTAACTTTTTAAAGACTTACATCAAGTGGTAATATTAGAAGAGTGAGTCTTGTAAGGAGGTTTCTGCTCTGGGGAAAGAGCACTGTGATCTCTTTTATCCAGAACTGATACTTTCCCCCGGATACTCTAACATGATGATTTTCGCTGTTGTTCTGAACAGAAAGAAACGTCCTGGTAACTCAGATTCACGAGCGGCATTCCGCGCGGTCTCCTTTCACGAAATAGCCATGCAATAATATCGCGCAGTAACAGATTGGGTACTTTAGCGTTCTGTTTCGAAACGACGAATGGAGCGGGTGGTTACTTACAAGAAGGTAATTTGTCGGGGCTACTTAACAGAATACCTTAGATACAGATATGAGGGTTGGAGAGGCTTTGGACAAAAAATTGGATCATGGTGTACGGGAATCGATCCGAATGCATTGCGCTCTCACGATAGACTGTAGAAGTGTCGATCGATTCGACTTAAAGTTGACTAAAAGTCAAATTCAAGAGAGGGAACAGTAGTCTGCAAGCGGACTGAGCAGTCCCCAAGTCAAGCTAAATCTGTGTTATATATGTCTCTTATGCTCAGTTTCGCCTGGAAGCTAACTCATATTTGCTAGTCGTGTTTAGGTTTTATTACGACGGCTTTTTCAGTGTTTATTGAGTGTGACAGTTTTGGTGGCCGCTTAGTCTGTCGAAAAGGCATGGATTGAGTTTTACCCGTATACCTTACTTGCAAGTACGGCGAGCCAGGATTGCTCTTGCTAAGATGATATTCAGGTACCAAAAACAGAACAAAATAGCCCACAATGAAGGGAAATCTGGAAGATTTTCTACTCCAAGATGCCTGGAGGCGTCGCCCTTAAACTTCCGGTACTGTGAACTTAGTCGCTCCATGGGAGGGTTTCACCAGAGGATCCCGAATCCACGAGTACATGGGGATTAGGCTGAACATATACTGAGCACCTCCCCCTACAGCAATTACCACCTATGGAGTATCGAAATCAGTCGCTCCATGAGGCGATATTTTTGTTTATATTGATACTTTCGACAGTAATCGCATCGTTATTGATTGATTTCAGTCGGATGGCTATTAAAAATCTTCAGGACTGACAACACTAGCCCGGCAAACTGAGGTCGGACAACATTTCATCGGTTAAAACATGATTCTTAAGTTCAAGAAACAACGCCATAGCCAACTACACAACCTAGACTCTTCTGTGGAAACTGGAAGTCAGATGGCTTTGGACTGTTGTACTTCAACGGTGTTGTTTTCAGCAGTCGATCAAGAGGCAGGTGCATCAGCATGCTATGGTTTGTGTCGTCTTATGGACGCTCTAGTTGAGCGGCGTTAGCGCTGAGTTTTCGTTCGGGTGCTCGCGCCAACAGGCACGCACCCTCTGTTTGTAAGTACACTCTTACTAGCAGTTGTTTCGTTCAAATCACCAGCTCTAAATGGGCTGGATGTGCTGGTCACCATTTGATAAAAGTGCATTTCGGGGTATCATTTCACGCACTGGTCACATATAGATGAATTCTTGGGGCAGAAGTAGTCCTTGCAGCAAGCGAATGCACTTTAAAAATGTGTGAAACATTGACCGTTGTAGGAGATTCGGTCTTCTGCACTTTGAAGTTTTCTTTAACTTTTCAAAGACTGACATCAAGTGACAATATTAGAAGGGTGAGTCTTGTACGGAGGTTTTTGCTCTAGGGAAGGAATACTGTGTTATCTTCTATCCCGAAATAATACTTTTACTTAGTAATCTAGCGAGTGATGTTTTTCACTGTTGTTCTGAACAGAAAGAAACGTCCTGGTAACTCAGATTCACGAGCGGCATTCCGCGCGGTCTCCTTTCACGAAATAGCCATGCATTAATATAGCGCAGCAATAGATTGGGTACTTTAGCGTCCTGCTTCGAAACGACGAATGGAGCGGGTGGTTACTTGCAGGAAGGTAATTTATCAAGTTTACTTAACAGAATACCTTAGATACACATGTGAGGGTTGGAGAGGCTTTGGACAAAAAAATTGGATCATGATGTACGGGAATCGATCCGCTTGCATTGCGCTCTCACAATAGAATGTAGAAGTGTCGACTTAAAGTTGACTAAAATTAAAATTCAAGAGAGGGAAAAGTAATCTGCAAGCGGACTGAGTCTTGGTTCTGAGCAGTGCTTACTCGATGAGCCAGTCAACAACGAATCAGGTGACAGGAATCATGTGACTGAAGATCAGTTGGTGCTAGATTCTGTTTAAATGCGACCTAGACAGCTGGTCAGCAACCCTTGGACGGAAGATACAGTCTTTAACTTTTGGTCGGAACATCGTGGATCCCCACTCCTCCTGGAGATTCGTCGGGTGCACACTACTGATGATCCCCAACAGTAATAAAAAGGTCTCTTAGTGACTCCCAGCTATTTAGCACAGGCTGGATGCATTTGCACTGTAAAAAAAATTAAACGGGGAAACAGTTATCTTCAAACTCTAAATTTAGAAGGGGAGAATACATGTTGCAACTGGCATGAGCACTGCATCTGAGAATTCGCCCCTCGGGAGCCAGTGAAATGGTATCAGTTTGACGTGAACGGTGTGGTGGTGTTATATCCTGTCTCAGTGGGATTTATCCAAACTAGTGCTCAGCCAACCGTGGCAGAACCATATGGCGCTTGGCTTTTGTTTTGATCACCAAGCTTGGCAAGTGAATTGTCTCCGGTCGAGCATACATCATCGTCGTTCGCGGTTGGCTGAGCCCGTCACTGAGGCCGAAGGCTAGAAGTTCGAATCCCCCAGGGATTTGTGAGATATGGGCCACCGGAAAGAGTAAGACAGTCGACAGAGCTTTTTTGCTTTCCAGTAGAGAATATAATCATAGTTGAGTTCAGTTAGTCGGATACGTCGTAAGTGGATTAAATCGAGGCCTCACCAGTGGTAGGCAGTCGGATACGTCGTAAGTGGATTAAATCGAGGTCTCACCAGTGGTAGGCAACTTTGAAAGTAGCGAATTGCTTGTTCTCAGTTGACCATCTATAGGTCTTAAAACCTTGATCGATATTTTATTTTTCAGGTTTTTGTTCTGAAACATACAGGTTGTTTCCCTAAACACACAAACGATAGGATGGCTGTAAGTTTTTCACTGTCCTTTGTTCATGTGAAACTGAACAGGGTATTCCCAAAAACACCTTCTCCTGCTGAAGAAGTATGATGAGAAAAGTTTGATCTCTCCAAAGACTAATTCAGTATGTGACATATGGAAGAAGCTACGACGTATGGCTTTGTTGAGGGAGTGAACTGTCAGAGGAAAAGCCTATCTTTTAGACAGAGGATTTTAAGAGTTTGTGTGTGTGGCAAGCTGGGTAGTGCGACGGTGCAGTGCAAGGGGTCCGAGATGACCTGGTATTGCTGATAGGAGGGTCAGGAACAATTTGTCTTATGTTTGGCAATGTTGAGAGCTCAGCTTTGCCTTACGACTCATTCGTGTGTTGTCTCCCAGGATAGGGAAACTATGGTAAGACGTGAACTGTGACAGCTGACTGGAGGATCTGTCGCAATGGATATCAAGGGTCATAATACAAGCGTGCGAATTATTTGACGTGAAAAGATAGCAAAGGGCCACTTCCAGTAATCTCCTTCTAATGGAGTCTGACCAACCTCGATGTTGACACCTATTTCTGACGTTTTCCGAACAGTGCGTTATCAGTGTCTTACTAAGCCGGAGAGATCTGACGGAGATATGCTTTCACGGCACATCGGACTCTAGTACAGGTAAGCTCACCGGTGCTCAGACCAAATAAAAATTCAACACAACGCCCCTGTTCCCATCATGTGACGCGGTAGTTTGTCAGTTCTACTTTTGAGCTGTTTTCGTCTTGTACCTTTCCTGGTACGCAACAACAGTCGAACAATCCCGTATTTGCCAAGATTTTTGTTTTTAGGCTTTGAATTTCCCGTGTTTGTCTAGGCGAGCACGATTCCATTCAAATGGCTTTACTCTAGTGTTTTTCTGAAATGTTTATTGGTTAAAGTAGCGAAACATGTGTCGGTCGTCAGGACCAAGCATAGTTCAATCCGAACAGTGTTTTGTACCTTAGTGAAACCCGCAGTGTCAACATTTGTGTGCGGAGAAACACTTACGATAACAGTGGATCGAATGACCATATAGAACTTTTTGTGTTTACCAGGGACCGAATTGGAATCGTTCTAAGATACGCCATGAATGCTCTAAGTCTAAATGTTCCATGCTGGATAAGACCGGAGAGAACCGAGGAAAAGTAAGTGGCCTTCATGGTACGAACTTGCGAACTTGCCTTGTTAGAAGAGGCAGCTGAGCTTGACTTGGGTAAAACGAACTTGCGAACTTGCCTTGTTAGAAGAGACAGCTGAGCTTGACTTGAGTAAAGCAAAGGTGAGTAGTGGATTATTCGACCGAAGAAAGTTGTTCACAGAAGGAACTGACTGCCTCCGAATATTTCCAAATCTCCTCACACTATCAACAGTTTTTAAGTAACCCAAAGGCACAAATAATTCAAAAGTCGCATAAAGCTTCCACTTGAGAAATCGTCACCGGAGAAATCAGTCAACATGTGCCACGCGATGTGAACCACGTGAGTGAGGGATGAGAAGCACTGTACCTTGTCCAAGTGCTGATTACCTAATACGGCTGCGCATCGGCCTACTGAACAGCGGAACAATCACGTGGTGAAAAAGCGCCATGCGAGTATGCCCACACGTCAGAATCACGTCCGATTTCATCATGTGCCGGAGAAAGATCAAATGGGGACACATGCATGTCACGCCCACCCGATGGCCAAGGCGACTTGCGAACTCCGTACACAGGCGCACAGACGGTCATCTATGACCAGCCGAGACAAAGGAACAACCGCTCGAGAACCGGAATGGGCGAGCCTCGATTGACCCAGTTTGTGCCACCTGCTCCTTGAGATTAGTGTAATGTCTGAAGCCGTGTCCAACTGCAACGCAATTGGTCTGCCGTTGATTTCTACCGTGATGTATTTACGTCTGCTGGCACCATCAACTTTGAAGGTAAACTATTCAGAATGGGCTGCACCTATAGTGGTTGTGAAGAAGACAAACGGCAAGGTACGTATTTGTGCTGATTTTTCAACAGGTCTAAACTCCATGCTGGAGAACCATGAATATCCATTACCAGTGCCTGAAGATTTGTTTACAAAGTTGAACGGTGGAAAGTGCTTCGCAAAGCTGGATCTCGTGGATGCATATCTGCAGGTTCCAATGGCTGAAAATTCCAGAAAATACCTGACAATCAACACACATCTAGGACTATTCCAGTACAACCGGCTGCCGTTCGGAGTGAAAACTGCACCAGCCATTTTCCAACAAATCATGAACACGCTTCTCCATGACATTCCTGGTATCGCAGTCTATTTGGATGACGCCTTAATTATGGGCTCAGATCCAAATGATTTGTTAGTTACCTTGGAGAAAGTTTTCTCACGTCTGAAAGAAGCTGGATTCCGTTTGCTGGCGGAGAAGTGTAATTTTTCAATGGAAAGTGTCAAATTTCTGGGTTTCATCGTTGACAGGTGTGGTCGACGTCCTGATCCTGACAATACTGAAGCTATCAGACACATGGTGCCTCCAAAGGATGTTGTACAACTTCGCTCATTCCTTGGCCTCATCAGTCATTATTGCGCTTTTTTGCCAAGCCTTCATCAAACAAGAGGTCCGCTGAACCAGTTATTAATGAGAGGAAAAGTGCGGCAATGGACAAAAGAATGTCAACAGTTATTTGATGCACAGTCAAGACAGCCCTCAGTTTTGATTTACTCTTGACACATTTTAATCCAGAACTGGAAATTACTGTGGCATCGGACGCCTCCAATTATGGTACTGGAGCTGTGATTTCCCATGTTTTACTCGGAGGACAACAAAAGGCTATCGCCCACGCAGCGCGATCATTGACAGTAGCTGAGAAAAATTACAGCCAGATTAAAAAGGAGGCCCTGGCAATCGTTTTTGCTGTGAAACGTTTCCGTAAAATGCTCTACGGAAGACACTTCACGCTGCTTACTGATCACAAACCACTGCTCTCAATATTCGGAGCAAAGAAAGGTGTTCCCGTTTTCACTGCTAATCGTCTGCAAAGATGGGCTACCATACTGTTGGCCTATGATTTCACTATTCAGTACCGATCAACGTAACAAATCGGTCAAGCAGAGGCTTTGTCTCGCCTCATCAAATCCTATCCATGGGAAAATGATGACTGTTTGATTGCAGCCGTTAAATTCGAGTCTAAAGTTCATCAGATCCTGATTGAAAGTGTCAGAAGATTACCAGTCACTGCTGAAACCATTCGTGCAAATACTAGCAGTGAGGAAATCTTATTGGAAGTAATGAATTATGTACAGACAAAGTGTCCAAATGGTGAAATTCCCCCAAAGCTACGACCATTTTTCAATCGATGTGAGTCGCTTCCAATTGTTGATAATTGTTTAATGACCGGAGATCGAGTTGTAGTACCAACGAAGTTACGAAAACAAGTGCTGCAACAGTTTCACTCAGGACATCCAGGTACAACTCGTATGAAAGCCCTAGCGAGAAGTTTCGTTTATCGGCCTCAAATGGACACAGAAATAGAACAGTTTTCTCCGAAGTGTGAACCTTGCCAAACGGCAGCAAAGGCACCTACCAAATGTCCAGAACAACCATGGCCGAAAAGCAAGTAACCATGGGAAAGAATTCACTTAGATTATGCAGGTCCAATCAATGGTCAGTCCTATCTCATTTTGGTGGATTCATTCACCAAAAGGCCAGATGTGTTCCTTTTGCGAAATACTACCGCGCAGTCTACCATCGGTGAACTGGATAGAGTATTCCACTATTTCGGTTATCCGGAGCTGATTGTGACCGACAATGGAACACAATTCACCTCAGCACATTTCAGGCAGTTTTGCAAAGAAAATGGTATTGAGCAAAAGTTTCACCGCCTTATCATCCTCAATCCAACGGGCAGGCTGAACGATTTGTGGATACCTTCAAACGTGCTCTACTTAAAGCGGGAGGAAGGAAGGCTTCGGGCAACACGATCCAACCTTTTTTGACAATGTATCGAAATTCTTCAAACCGAAACGTTCCCGGTAGAAAAGCGCCCGTGGAATGCATGCTTGGACGGAAAATTAGGACTACTTACGATAATCTTAGGCCCAAGAGCAAGGACACCAGAAATACAGCAAATGAGACAGACTGCGAAAATTCCACATTGATGACACGGTTTACGCAAGAAACTTTCAAGGTCCTCAAAAATGGTCCAGTGGCACTGCCCTAGGTAAGAAAGGAAATGTGATCTGCGAGCTCAAAGTTGGAAAAGAAAATTGGACAAGGTATATGAACCAGCTACGACCAAACCACATGCAAACTCAATACCAGCAAGAAGCAGAAAATTTCCAGTGGGACATCTTGTTACATCTTGTCCCATTATCAACCTTCTCTGAGATCGACTAGGGACTTCCCGATCTTATAAGCATTGTTTCGAAGTAACACACTACTCACAAATTTGCTGAAACCTCTTTGATATCGTAAACGAGAGATTCAGCAGAGATTCATGGAAGTCTTCCGTGCAAACGAGATTGGCATGCAAATGGGTGTATTTTTTTAGTATGAACGTTCTTCCGTTACCCGACATTTCATGCTATCCACTAGGGAAAGTATTCGTCGGAAATCGGCTTACTGCTTAGGCGCTTAAGCCCATCTGAGGAAATCTTCACAGTTGACGAAGAGAGGCCCGATAATAAATTTTTTCGCCTTATCCATAGCCAGCTGAAGAGATCCAGCAGAGAACTAAAACGCTGCTCCGACAATGCCCTTATCCGATGGGTGAGGAAGCCACCGGAAGACAGGCACTAACATAGTATCAGTTTACTCTGTAGCGATAATGACTCGGGCACTTTGAACAAAGCCTTTGAATCGGGACGTGTAAGTAAAATGATTTTCTGAGAAAGTCTAATACATCTCAAAAGCCATCAGCACAACGACCGCTACATTTCCTATCTGCTGATCTCAGACTAGTGGACAAGAAAGCTTTATTAGCAAGTTTAGTTGTTTACAGATTTATGTCAGCCTTGTCTGACTCTTTCAATCCGGATTGGAGGATAAATTCTAAGCTTGTGCAGCTCCAGCCGGAGATTTCGATACTGACATGAGGCTAGAACAGAGCCACGTTGTAGTGACGGTTTTATTTAACCTGTGTGGAGCGGTTCAAAATTCGAGAGGGTATTTTAACCACTCAATACTGTCTGGACGATTACCCATTCGTTTCAGATGATTAACACGTGATTTAGAGGCCCACGTGGCTCGTTTTTGTTGACGACTGTTTTATAGGAGCTTTCTGGAGCGGAAGGCAGCATCCAGGGAAACGGTGCTTTGAACGAATAAGCGAAAAAGGTCAAACTCGACCTTGGAAGATTCCAGTAATGTGTCTAGAGTATTCACCAATCATCGTATGTAATACAGTCATACCGTTTACATATTTAGATGGCACTGAGTCACAAGCGATAAAGCGACTTTTCTATCCAGAGCTCCGACCAATCCCATTTGTCATATCTACGGTCCATATAAATTAAACCGGATAATCATTAAACAACATCCCCGAAAGTCAAATGTATGTGCGGAAAAATCCCAAACGTTCACTTTAGATCAGGGGAAATCTTTGTCCTGGATGGAGAACACGGCGCTCTGAAGTCAGAAGGCTCATACAGAAACCGTCCATGCAAACCAGCTAACACCAACATATATCTGGAGCATTTCAGCATATGGACAAATCAGCAGAACATACCCAACCCAAACTTGAGCCTCGATCCAGTTCGGGCATCGTTTGTTTATTTAGACTTTCGATGCAGTCCTCAAACAGTTCAAAGAATGCCTTGTGTTTAGAATGACAAACGAAGCTGAATTATTTTAGACGTAAAAGTTTATGATCTCACCAACGATCTGATTGTAGCATTTCAGTGAGTTGTGTGGAATAGTAAACCTTGTGTTCGTTCATATTCAGCTTCCGCAGGAAAGATACGGTTAGATTACGAGTGTTTTTGTCCCGATTGGGAATAATCCAATCTCGGATTTTGATTAGCTAATGGTTGATTTGTTCATCGAGCTTAATGGTTTGTCCACAAAAGCTGTCACCTTTCGAGGAGACATCGTTAGTCTGGTTTAACCGTGGTTTTTACAGAACACCTTTTGCCCCTAACATGGTTGACCATTTGAAAGTCATCTTGCTTGTGGCCTGATTGGTGCGTTTGAGATCTGTGCCGCGTTGTGATCTGTCTTGCATCTGATTGGCTCATAAGATACTATTCATTTTGTTCACAATTTCTTCACCTGGGATTCGTGTTACACTGTGTTGCGCCTTATCATTATTTAGCTGACTAATTTTCACTTTCCATTTTCAGTGGTTTTCCTTCCTCATTTCGATTAATCCGCACGCGCCTGTCTGTAAGTGCCCCACCGATATCCGTAGGAATCGATACCGCAAACCTAACAGCATCGGATTGCATCCTCCATCCCTAACTAATGGTGAATAACTGACGGCAAGGTATGACAGCATAAGTACAGCTTAGTTTCATATGACGTGATACAAAAAGCATTGTCGTCGAGTTCGATTAGGTGAACTTATCGGGTAATGACTTCTTATTTCGTTTGGTAAGTATATTACCAATATCTCCTTGTGTCACAGATTGCTTAACATGTATGAAGTGAAACCGAATACACGTTCATACTCACCAGCCCTAAATCCTCTTATGTTTGGGGAAGAATTTTTTCAGTCCGTTTTTCGTAGACGATGGTGGATTAGTGCAACGCATTTTTACATGCTGGTAGGGATTTGTCTGATCCTCAGCAAGCCGGGTAAACACCTTTCAGAGGAAATTTTCTAGAACTAAAAAGGCAGTCAACGACTGTGTTTTTCAAAATCAAGCAAGCGAAGATGTGGATGAACTATTCGCTGAAGCAGACGGTTTTTTTCACCAAAATTTCTCAAGTGAATTCAAAAACCTCATTGAACTATTCAAGTCGATGAATTCTTCAGTTTTGTCATTTGACTCTGATCAGGAGAGGTTATGCGATCGTCGACTAATATAGTAATTCCGTGTACTATCATTGCAAGAAGTCCAAAAAGTTACGTAACAGGCTTAGCGAAATACACTCATTTGAAAACAAATTTGGTTTTGCGATAGACTCACCTGGAGCCCAGCTGAATCTCTCGTTATGTTATGGTGTTTTTTATCACAGAAAAGACCCTTGGAGACGCACCCCATACCTTCTGCTAGTCTATTTCACATGGACGTCTCCTCGACGGAATTTCTAAACTCCCTGTCTTTGAGGCGTCCTCTCGTGTCACTCTCAAGGAGAAGTCCTCCACCTACTAGTGGTGTTGTGCCCGCTGGCGACCCTATTGTTCTACAGAAAAAACACCGCCCATGCTAAATAAGTTGAGAACTTTTGCGAGGATACAGCATACAGGATAAAAAGATAGCTGTGTATGAAAGTTCCTAAGGCTGAAGGTATTTTGGACAATTAAAAATTAATGATGCAAAACCACTTGGCTTTAGGAACAAAGTGGCATATTGCATTATGTATAACAAAGGCCACAAGTGAGATCTTATCTCGAACGAGCAGATGCTGAATATTGATCATGGTAACGGTTTCCAGGTGTGTCTCCCGTCAAAACCATATAGGTATGCGAACGAGTGTATTTCCCTGATTTCGTGCCACTTGGGTTCAAGTAGAACATAAGGTTGACGGACACTTGGGGACTGCGCGTACCTGATGAGCCACAAGATGGATGGAATCGGTCGTGGACCGCTCAAAAGTCTTCATCAGCCCTATGAGTAGTGCATTAATTCCATACAAGAACTCTTCACATTTCCCACATGGTCTTGAGACCACTTTGACGTTATTCGTCGTTTTTGTCACGACTTCTAGCGCACTGACGGTGTCAAATTGATGGCGTAGAAGCTTTGGAAGCCCAGCTCGTTGAACGACCAAGCGGTATAGCAGGACTTTCCCAGATGTGCTAGTTTACCAAAATCCAAATGTAGGAACAAATTGAATCAGGCATTTACGGGACTGTTTGTTCCTCAGTTGTTGATTTTCAAGCGAGAGTGTACTAAAGGCCATGTATCTACGAACCCGGCTTATTTCGCTTTCAACAAACTCGGTCACCTACAACAAGTAGGCGAGAACAACAAAGTTACCTGGATGTACGAGGGTTTATCAGCAGCGAAACAGTATAGCGTTGCCCAATTTGTGGACACATCAGCCACCTATATACAGCATCTAAATCGATTTCATTGACTACCGGTTAACGATACCCTTGACTCGATTTGGCCCAAATATCAGACGTGAATTCGGTTCATACGAATTGATTGGAACTGCTGATGAGAACAAGATCACGTGTTCACAAGAGAGGTTGAAACTGGTGAAGTGTTGGTTACAGTCATTCATACCGAGAGTTGTTCAGTGCCATATCAACTTTACCTTCGTTTCCGCTGAATTTTTCACCGGCGATTGCGGCACACCATAAACTTTGTTTTTAACATCCGTTTGCATAGCATCCGTTTGCGACTTAGCTGAATGTGTCGATTGTGTTGTCATCTTGCCCGTTGTTTTGCAAAAGGGTTACCTTCTATTTCTTTCGGATGAATATTCAACCCACCGAAGTAATTTTAATGAATTGACTGAAGGCCAATCTCCGTTTCGCTCCAAAATAGGGTCTGTGATGTCAGTTTAGCCCTCCGACTAGGCATCAGAGACGTATGAGCCCTCTCAAAAGGCAAATCAAGTAATCTGTTGTGATTTGTTCTCATTCCACAGTCACCCTCCCAAGAGGATACACTATTAGGGATGGATATAAAAGGCTATTTGCAAGTCCGTATTCTCTCATAGAGGGGCATGAACTGTGAGGCCTCCCACACCAAGCGATAAAATAAGATATTCGCTTTCCAGTTTTTTTGTTCGTTCCAACGGCTCTCATTGGAACTGTGGAGGAAACACATTTGACGTTTGCGTTTATATATTGACGAAACATTTCACAGAACACTTAATCTGTGGAAACTGTACTCAAACTCTGCTTTTCATGAGTGCTCCGTTGCACGGTTCACTAGACCACGTGACTTAACGATGTCCATGTGGAAAATGTTGACCATGTTCGAAGCCATGAAGTCACAAAATTTCACGTAAAATTCCGACAGTAGCCCAATTATAAAGTGTCCGGGGGTACAGTGTTCCGATGTCGTGGTGTTTTAAAGGGTACTGACCTATTCGTAATGGACTACTGAAATCATCACAAACGAGAGATTCAGCTTGGTTCCAGGTGAGTCTCTCGCAAAAACCAAATTGCTTTGCAGATGAGGGTATTTCTCGAAAAACAGTCCAATTTGGGTCCAAGTAGAACGTAAGGTTGACGGAAACTCGGGGACTGCGCCTACCTCAATTTGGTTTTTGCGAGAGACTCACCTGGAACCAAGCTGAATCTCTCGTTTGTGATGATTTAGTAGTCCATTACGAATATACATGTATCGCGATATCTCGAATATCGTAGCAACTGGAACATGGGGCGGCCTGGTGCAGTACATTCAGTTGCGTGAAATCATCACAAACGGGAGATTCAGCTGGTTTCCAGGTGAGTCTCTCGCAAAAACCAAATTGGTTTGCAGATGAGTGTATTTCTCGAAAGTACTGACCTATATTTGATGCCTCGGGATGCAGTGTCACAATAGTAATCACGTGAGCATCAGAAAAGCTGTCTTGAAAGGTTTTAAAACCTCGGTACATCAATTCAGTCATCAGGCTGGCGTAATTTTGAGTGGTGTGTTGTTTCGGAATTTCCGAAATCCGCCTTAGATCACCCTCACTTGAAAAGTCCCCCATCTATTGTTGTTCACCTATTCTGGTGAGTTCACATCAAAGGAAGAAAGCAGAGTTACGATCCTAATGGAACCCATCGATGGTAGACGTCTTTCGTCGCGGAGGGTATTTGTCATGCTGTAACTAGCCCATCAAGGCTCGCCGAAAGCGCCCGGATTATCACTTTTGAAATCGGGGTGACAGTGCTCAAGCTTGTTCAATGTGACTGGCTCGCCCGACACCCCCGATCGACTGATCTGCACTTCAGGACTTCTCAGTCGGGCACTCGAAACCTGTTGGACATTTTTGGATTAGCTGCTAGATTAACAGAATCTACTCTCACCTTTTCATAAACTGTTAAGATGGTATTAGAATGCTTGTTTCGCATGTCAGATATCCGGAGTTCGAATCCAGGACTGTCAGTACTTTCTGTGTTATCGATTCGCCAGGTTAAGTGCTCCAGGACACAAGAAGGATGGTGACATGAAGGCGAATATTTTCAGGTTTTTGGTACAAAAAAACCTTTTAACACTACACCCTGATCGTTTTGTCATTTAACGTGGACAAATGATCAAGTTTTTCCACTCCATGTCGGAAAGATCTGTCTGCATTCCTTGACCAAATTACAAAGTGCGCTAGGTTCTACACTGTTGGGCTTTATTCACGGTAAATTTTACCACATTGTTTGCATTGAACTAGCGCGGGAGTGCCTCTCGTGAATTTTAACACCCGATTCAATCATTTGAACAAACTTTATTTCATTACTTGGTCATGTTGCGTCAAATAAACATTGAGTATTTGTGTTACTATATATATGTATATATATGTATATGTGTATATATATATTTAAAGTATGTCCCCATAAACTACAACTATGCTCAGTGAGGTGAAACACTCTACAAGAATCGAGGAGAATATCAGAAACCATATGTGCGGTTCGTTTGTCTTACTTGGAAATCCATGAGGTCAAATTGTGGCGAAAGGACTATTTGCTTTTAAAGTGTAATTTACAACTCAGGGGACCGTCTGGATGAGTGCAATCCACCCTTAATTTAAAAAAATCGTGCTCGTATTAAACAGCCTGAGACAGGTGAAAACATTGACACCACATACGGCGCGCAACCTGCTTCAAAAGATCCGTAAACCACTTGTGGTTACGAAGCGATCCATACCTCTCTCAATCAGGTGTGAAGCGTATAATATCGTATAGTCTACTATTGTGTTGCATAGTACATTACAGATTACTATAGTTTATTATAGTACAGCAATGTGACATGGTGTGGTGTATCATTTTCTATTATAGCATAGTATAATATAGTATAGCTTGGTATAGTACAGTACAGTTTAGTACGGTATAGTGTTGTCAGGGGTGTGGTATAGGATAGCGTAGCACAATATACAATATGCCATTCGTAGCTTGGTATAGAACACTATAATCAAGTTCGGCATTCTCGTATTTTCATTCGTTGTTTGGAAGTGTCACATGGCCAAAATAAAACCAGTCATTTTCTGAGACTTTTGGTAGTGACGGTTTTCAAAACGTCACTTTTATTATGTGCGTTAAAAAATGGGGGATTTGCATGTAGCGGTTGGAATTACCTTTTTTCGCTATGTAAGTCGTGACTAGACGAGACACATATGAGACATGTCTGCTTTCTCAAGCAACGTTTTATGCCTTGAAAGTTAGTGAGTACTGCCCCCATCCACCAGTTTCCATCTTTAACAGGCTATCCCGACCTTATTTGGATTTCAGCAGTCCAAACCTCATTTGTTGCGTGACAAGTTAGCATGAATTTCATCGCTTAAGTGCCAAGGGAACTGCCGGCTTAGTTTCCACAGATATATATGACCTAAATATGTGACATCTTCCCGAAAGATATGAACTGTGGGTTGGCAAAAGGTTCAGGCAGTACAAACAGCACATGGGATTCGAAAGTTCTATATATGGTATTTTTGGGAACATTGATATTTTGTGATTTCGGTCTAACCTGCTAGTGATAATTCAGATAACCATCTGATGCTTTCGTTTGGTTATCAGTCGAGCCCTCTCAACAAGCTGCTAATTATCAAGCTGTGGCCTCCAGATTTTGAAGAATGCTCAATGAAAAATTGCGACCAGTTTCCGAAGAGTTCTGGCAGACCAGCGTTTTCGTCTTCATCGAGGCTCATCATGTGAAGAGGTCGAACACTTGATCATTTAACGACCTGAGACCACTATTCAAAGGATCACGTGTCAGACCCATATAAACCTACCTGAGGAGTCTCATTAAAAAGGATTCTACGGGATTTTACATTAAACAGCGTGTCGACTGGAGTAGGTAACCCTATCCAAGCGGTTTTACATTCAGCAGGCTACACACAGACAAGACAGCAGCAGGATCATCCACCATGTGTCATGCTTGATTTTACCTCAGCTCATGTCCAGTGTAACTGCACCAGTGCCTATGTGTTTGTTCGTGTACCGGTTGCTCTGGTCAATGGACTGTAGGCAGATCTGTAGGAATGAGTCTTTACTGAGATCCAATGAAAGCGTTTGTTTGAATTCCTGCGTAGGGTCCAGCTACCGTGCTTGGGTGCGTATGATCGGATCAATCCGAAAGTTGCGCATGATCCAGGTCCGGCGCATTTCGATTCTCTAGGACTCAGCACACGGACTCTCGTCCCATTCGAAGACTCGTCCTTTAGGTTACACACGCGAATAGTGTAAACTTCTTGGACTAACACAAATGACTGACGCAAAGCCAGATGGGTTGGCCAGTGCAAATTATTGATCGGCTGACAAACAAGCAAAGACCGCCTCTTAGAACAAGAGGCTGTGGTCAGATCATGTTTATTAATCTTCAAAGCTTACATCCCACTGTTGCGGTGAAAATAAGCCTAGCGAAAATGTTTATTAAATGCTTTAAACACGACAAATTTTTCCTCCAAGAACTTCAGGAGATCTCTATTCACCGCTGATCTTCTCTTATACTAGATATGGCGATGGGGGCAGAATCTTTAGTCTAAGTAAGACAAGGCAACAGAAGGGTCTTAATTCGCTAAGTTGTAGTATATCATCAGAGACAGAAAAATCAGGTTTGGTACTGAGGCTTCACCGGCGTACAACCGAAAACTTTATCTGACGATATTTAAAGTGACAAGAAGAGAAAATGGTGGTTGAAAGTGGGGACCTGATGCTGACCCACTGGCAGTATTCTGGGGTATATGCACTTCCAAGCGCTCGGACAGACAGTGTGGAATGAGACTGATAGCATGAGTGCCACCGGTTTCGACTAGTTGCCACTTCTTGCAATGTCTCCAGCTAAGCACACGAGGGTCACGGGGATGCCATCTCGGAAGACAGACTACACCAACAAATGCTAAACTCTTTCTACTCTCTTTCACACTCTTCTTCCAAGGCCAACATTGTCCATCTCGCAGTTTGAGACACTCTGAAAGACGTGTGGAAGATAAGACTCGTCTCTGTAGACAATGTTTCGGCATGTGTAGAATATGGCGGGGCCACCACAGGTGATGGTACTGGATTTTTATGGTGACTGTAGTATCTGCTAAAGTGTGTGCCTAGTTGGCACAGCAGGCTGGATCAGCCAGGAGGAAAGATTTAATGCCACAATGATTTTCGAAGAGTTGATTCAAGGCTGCTTATCAAGCAATACCACACGCCTGGCTGTGATTAGCTATAGTACTGTGTGAGATCAACTCAACTAACTCAGCCATCGATCAATCCACGGAGATGTTATGACATGTGATAGGCCTATGTTTGGTTAATTAAATCGCTGCTGTCAAATTCAGAAGAGTGGTCGTGACGACACATCACGCGATGGATTCAACATGCCTGGACAATTTCCATTGTCTAGCGCGTAATTGGGAGCGCGTGGTGTAATAATGGGAAAATACACGTATGTACGCGTGTGCTCGATGTATATTTGGACAGATTGTGTACCATGCATCTATTGAACGCCCATGTTTTTGTCGAGCGCACAAGCTGGCATGGAAACGTTTCGTCCCCCTAATGCAACCGCTTCTAAAATAGCCGAATTACTCCCTAAGAAGAGAAAAGCAATCTAAATGCTCTGTGCCACAGGTCGGAATGTGTTTGAACAATGCGTAAGCACAGCCGATACACTAAACTTTCGATAGGACTCCATTTAAGGGGGAGAATTTCAGAGTCGAACTACCACTGGCGAGTGTGCGGAGGAAACCCAGGAGAATCTTCCGGGTTGTCGACAGCAACTACTATTTTTGGAGAGTTATGAGCTAAAATGGTGTGTAAAATGAACCGTAGTTAAAGTCAGTCTGTAGAAGACCACCGTTTTTTGTGATTCGGTTGGCGGGGACTGACAAAACGTGGACAATTTAGGACGTTGGCTGATACTTGTGAATGGAAAAACACGCAATAGTAGTGTACACCTGATGTTAGTTTTATTTTTCATCTATTTGTTTTCATCTGTTTGTACTTGTTGATTCGTACATGTAATTTGCCTCAGTGGAATCCTGAGCAAAATATTATGTTTGCTTGTTATTTAGTCCCATCGGGTTGAATATAACTGTACGCATTCCCTACAGACTTTATGTTGAAAAAAGTGCATGCGAAGAGCAAACAAGGCAACATACTTCATTTCATGGTGAACGGAAACAGAGGTGTAGTAAACTTCCTACCTGTTCGCCGGAGAACGAAATTTTTTTAATTAAATTTGTTGGACCTCCAAGAAGGCTTTTGTGATGACAACACTATATTGTTCCAATGATGGTGGCTAACGCACTACTGAAGATTTCACAGTAGGTAACATAGTGGAGTAGAGGTGCTCAAAATTCCAACTACCAAGCAAACAATGGACGAAAAACGCCCTGAGACACCACGGACTAGTCCTGACCCAAATGTAAAGATCAGCCGAAGGCTGAGTGGAACTCTATTGGTTTGTGATAAACTCCTGACTCGTAGTTGCAACGGAAACCAAAATGACGTATTTTCCCGAATAATTTGTCACACTGAAACCACACGCTACTAGTGATGTTCAACGCTGTTGAAAGTCGATGAACACCAGCGGAAAGTGCTGGAGATAAGAGGACACCAAACGAATGGAGAAAGTTGAAAGGGAACCCCCAAAACATGGCAGGGATATTATGAACAGTAACGATGAAGATGATGTACTGTTGTTTGTGATTGTTGCAGGACGGGACCTTTATTGGAATTTCTAAGTCTCGTCATGCTGACGATTACTGACCCACCCGACACCCGAACCGTCCGTCTCAGAGGCATTGCTTAGTCAATACGTGACCACGTGAGATGAGTCCCTTGAGGGAACGAAGAAGTTGCTTTTTCCTGTCTAAAAGTGAGCTCAACACGATACTGATCAGCCGATCATGGCCAATCGGCTTAGTGTCCAACTAGTTGCAGGAAGGTTGAGAGTCCTAAAGATTTGTGAGATGCATCATCATCATCATCATCATCATCATCATCATCATCATCATCATCATCATCATCATCACCATCATCATCATCATCATCATCATCATCATCATCATCATCATCATTATTATCATCGACATCATGACATCAGTGTTAAACACCGATGCTTCCCTGCTGTACAACCATGATTTATTTGAAAGTCTTATTGTGAAGAAAAGATGGACGGAGAGGGGATTTAGTACTGTCTTAATACAGTCATTCCGAGGTGCCTACACCTCCAAACACTCATTCAGGCAATCTGGATAGAAAGTGACGACAAGATCGCCACTGTGAGTTACGCATTAACGATGATCAGTAATAAAGATATGACAGCTATACAGTGGCTCTATGCTTTTTGGAATAGATTGACGTCACGTAAAAAACAGAGACTCTATTGGAATTTATTACTTTGTGTAGTTTGGTACAAATGTTGAATGACCTGTTGAAACAAAGAACGAACATAATTACAAAGCGAACGGACGTCTGCTGGTGGTCCTTTGATTCTAACGGGCACTTCCTAACTCATAAATATCCCGTATTCCAGTTGGTACTAAACAACTTGCTCAGCAGCAAACTACACTCATTTGCATATAACTTTGGTCCTCATGGGAGATTCGACTGAATCTCTTGTTTATGATGTTCGCCTTCAAATCAATGTACTTTTGGAGAGTTTCCAGCAACCTTACGAGCGGCGTGTTATGTCTATACTTGCTCAGTAGTTCTGAGACAGCTGACAAGGAATGCAGCATTTATGTGAATGACGACCCAGTCATATCAACACCCGTCTTACCGGTGGTTTCCCTACCTGCCACCCAGATTAGGTTCATTACCTCACACGAAGCATCTGACCCTCTGCGCAACACTGATCGTGTACTTCTACTGTGACTGCAGGACAACCACTCCTGGATTTCGGTTAGTGACCGTGATTATATCGATAGACCACACTTTAAGTGTCGTAGATCTTCTTACACAGTCGAACTCATATAGGTAAGATTCACCTGTATAATTTTCTGTAGAAATATTACCTCAACGTGATGTGGTGTGCAGATGTTGCAGTTATCCGTATCTAATCATTTTGGCGAGTTCCAGAAAGCTCAGTTGTTAATGCGTGAATTTGCTGACCCGAAGGTCCGTGGTTCAAACTCAACCTCCGCATCTCCACTGCTACTGTCTGGGCTTAAGCAGCCTTGCAGTATCTCGTTCCTCGTGTTCGGTAGCCTAACAGCTGGACACCAAAAGCGCTTTAGAGCTGAACCACTATTTTTTTATTGCAATCATTTATGTCAGTGCCAGTCCCATATTCAAACCCCCATTTGTCATACCAAACTCTGAATCAAAACCTCTTCGACCCTTAAATTTCAAGTGTACTTCTAAAGTGCATTAACTGGAAAAAGTATTCTCCCTCAGTGGTTACGCCCAGTTCTTAGGTCACAGCTTGAGAATAAGGGTTTTAGGCGGAACCAAACAGCGTATGACTAACAGCCTTGAAAAGAAACTGATTTTCTGTACAAACCCATTGAATAATCCGTTACCAGTATCCATGACAGTTACCCAAATTATTATAGATCATCACCTGTTTTTCGGCCAGTGTAGTTCCAAAAAGTGGAAGAAAGTACAACGGTGCGTTCTATAGACCTTTTAGATACCATGTTACACCTAAGTACAAAGGTTTCCATAGGTCTATGTGACTCACCTTCATTATAGGCCACTATGTCTTCGCTACCTTGTTTATCCTCTTTTCCACTAGGTCAGCATGAATAGTCGTCGTCCTATATGAAACATTGGTAGCCTCATCTCCGCTGAGTCAGGAGAAGAGAACATTTTTTTTCAATTTTTCATGCTTTCGCTTGAACTCGCTTGATTTTAGTCTGTTACATTCCTTGATAAAGTAAAATATCATTGTGTACTACTCATAAGTTTGTTGAAAATTCTTCGACATCCCACGACCGGTTTTGTCCTTCTTGGGGCTCATCAGGTAGGCGCAGTCCCCGAGTTTCCGTCAACCTTATGTTCTACTTGAACCACAAGTGGTCTGAGTTCAATAAATACAGTCATTTGCGTGATGAGCCCCAAGAATGGCGAAACTGGTGGTGGGCTGTCGAAGAATTTTCAGTGACCATATGAGTAGTGCATTACGTATATACATGTATCACGATATCTCGGATATCGTACGAACTGAAACATGAGGCGGCCTGGCGCAGCACATTCAGTTGCCTGAAAACATCACAAACGAGAGATTCAGCTGGGTTCCAGGTGAGTCTTTCGCAAAACCAAATTTGTTCGCAAATGAGTGTATTTATTAAAATATCGTCGGTTTTGAAGCTCTTTCTACGTTTTCTCACTTCCTCGTGGTCTTCCCGATGGTTGTTTATGCGAAATAAAAACCCACCATTCTGAGCATCACGAACTGCATTCCAGGTATGTAGGTTTAACTGCTGTCACCTTCAAATAGGTTTTTCTTACAGTTGCTTATAAAATTGAGCAGTAAATGTTAAAACCTGGGCTTGTGAGACAAAATGCATACCCTGATTGGTCGGCAGCATGAATGACGTATATTTTTTTGAGGAAGTATTTTACCTGGACATTGGGAAACGCGCAACACTTAGGATAAAAGCATATGTATTTGGTTTTTCTATGAGACTCGTCTTACAATCAACTTTGTTAACGCGTGGATTCGTAAAAAACATGCGTCAAGTCTGCACGCCTAAAACAGTTTGGGAATATGTACTTACCTACTACGAGAGGTGCCAATTCTCAGCCTACGTTCACTCCCTGAATAACAATTTCACTCAGTCTTTGGACACCTCATGGTTAGTGGCTTTCCGCCGTTTTCATTCCAACGTTGAATGAGGCTAGTAGGACGTGGTTACATTGCTGTGTGCCAAAGTTTGGTAAATTCACCGGGATCGTTTTCCGAAACTCAGTAGCATTTCTGAAGGCACACTTCAATTACTGAAACAGCAGTATGTTTTCAGTCGGAGTCCCGCCCTGCATGCGAAATCAGTCTATACCGAAGAGCCGACCGGCACCGTATAGCTGTTTTGTCCTCATTGGGAACAATCAGCAGCGCGTATATCACGAGTCTACAGAGAAATCCAGACCTACAACTTCCTGCCTGGTAGCTTGTATACCAGATGATCAGTGTGATTAACTTGCACGTATACAGGATACGGCGCCACTCATTCTGAAATCACGGGATTTATCTCACATAGTCACGTGTTGGCTGGCTTTTCTAGTGACGGCTACTCAGATAGAAGGTTCGCTCGTCCTATAACCTACCCTTCCTTTCCCCAGCAGATGCACTGCAGATGTTTACTGAAAATCCGGAGGATCATCTGTGTAGTAACCTGCACTGCCTACAAACACAGAGCACCAAATCTGTCACTCTTCAACTGAGAGAATCTCCCTCATCCATCGACATTATGGAAATTGCCACGAAACACCTAGTTGACTTTTATATGGGAGTTTCTTGTAGATGTTTCAGTTTAGATGTTTTTGAGGCCATGATATCCTGAATAGGGAAACTATTGCCAAAATCATAATACAGTTGACCGTATGGAAGTCTTCTGTTGCACGTTCGCAGAACCCAACCGTCCGCATCGTGCTGTTCGTCGCTACATATTCTGCTCTCTAGTTCAGGGTGCCTGCTGATCCATCTTATTTTGTCGCCTAGGGTAGAAACGTTTGCGAGGTGATTACCAAGCTCGCGAATAGATCAATGGTCATGTGATCAACAACCAGTAAGCAAACCACGGAGCTACCAGTGTAACGGTGGATACTACTGATGAGGCATGCGAGTAGTATGTCTTCTCGTAAATCCGCTCCGCGTCTCTTGAAAAGTGAGATCTATTACGGAATTTGTGGAGTCTCTTTGTAGCATTTGCTTGCATTTGAGTGACAGTCAATGAATATCCAGAAAAGTTCAGGAAGACGCGTTCAAGGAGAAGAATGGATGTTCGGTTTTGTAAACGAGATGCATATGGGCGTTTTGCTCCCCTGTCCAATAGTCTGTAACTGTTAAGTTGGTGTTTCTCTAACAAACGGCTCTGCGGCGAAGGCCTTCTCCCTTTCACTAGTATTTCGACACATTGATAATTGCAAACGGGTTAACAACGACAGAATGCATTCAGGTCCACAAACAAGCAAGGCTATTTTGTAACTTGAGCGGTCATGACTTCCTATTCTTGTTCCCACTTCACTTCGCCTCCCATCATCACCTTATACGCAAGCAACTAAGAGAATTGTGGTGCAATGGAAAGGTAGGAAACTTAGTGAATCCAAATTGACCTCATGATGTACTTTTGACTCCACCTGTTTCGCTTATCTGTACGCGCCAGTCACCGTGGCTCAAAGGCCGCCCCGTCTAACACTTGTGTATTAGTTAGTATGTCTGTGTGTGAATGTGCTGGCCTACTTACCTATGCGCGCTCATGTCCGGCTTGCTGAGCCTGCCTTGACATGTTCTCTCATGAGTGATCGCACCGCCATTGGGAATCACGAGACTGTCGTCGGAAGGGGCGACCACAGCCCACACCATTGAACCAACATTCCGCTCGCCGTTGTTTGGTGTGCGGAAGTTGACGCCCCACTGTGCCGGTCAGCGACAGACCAGTGCACTTATTGGCGCTGGAAACTTGGACAATTGATGTTTGTTTCATAAATCCACTTACCCTTTTGTAAATAGTACTGTAGAATTTCGAACCCAATTCTTCCTTCTGATATTCGGGATTGTCAAACCTACGTGTCACTCAAAGTTCCGTTTTGGGAACCTCAAAGAAAATCCTTTTCAGCCTAATCATTTGGTTGATACAGCATAGCATACCTACTCACGGTTGAGACTCAAACAGCGACCAACATTACACTGACGTGGTTTAGTCTGACCACATGAAATTGCGCGAGTCGTCTACAAACTAAATTGTTCGGCTCGCTCTTAAGGTTCTCTAGCTGCCGTCTAACCACACACGTCAGATTACTCAACCATTGGGCGACCCATAACCGGCTGGATAGCCAAATGCCTACATAGGCTTGTGAATTATCGTACTTATGTTTACAAGCGCAATCAAGTGCGACAGTATAGGTTGGTCGACCACCTGGTGGTCTGAAAGGAGTCACCCATAGGGGGAAATTTCAGCCAATTCATACGATATTCATTGAGCGGGGGGGGCGATTAATGGTCCACATGCAACAGGTACAGTCGTCGTTGACCCGAAAGCGCAGGATGAAGGTTCCTTGTGCCAATTCCAACAAACCGAGGTCAAACACTGTGAACTTTGTGCTCAGGTTACCAAATCGGTTTAATAGCTTTGGGAAGGTCTGGCAGACAGCTGGTAGTACTACCTAGAAGGTCCGAAAATAAGTTGGCAACACTGGCTGTGTACGTTTGCTGATGGGCGAATGCATGCTCATGTATCAATTTCGACCTTATGTGTATCTTATAATCATCAGTTTTACCCAGAAAGTGGGGTTGAGCTGGTTGTAGCCAGTAGGGAGTTTCGATCCCGTGATTTTCCGGCCAGTGAGTTGAACACGTCATTGTCCGGCCATGAGCGTCAGTGTGATTCACTCACACTTGATTAATTTGCACTGCTGTTTCCGTTATTTTTGTTCACTGTTATCAAAGTCTAATTCCTAACTAATTTTCTTCAACTGAATGACTATGATTAACGTAAAAAAGGCATTGAGTTAGATCTAAAACGTAAAGGTACAAAACAGAGCACCAACTGTGTTTCCACCGGCTAATGGTTGTAGGAAAAACGCTGTATAGGCACCAAGTTAAGCCTAAACAATAGTTGCGGACACTATTCTACAGATTCGGACAACTGCTCACGTGTCAAGCGTCTTTGCAAATGTGTAAAGCTGTGGTTGTAACGATTGAGAAAGGGGTTTCAGTCCACACACGGTAACCGAATGCGTCGAAATCAATTTATCACAAGTGCAAATGTGTCCCTAAAACGACGTGCGGGAGACTTTGCACAGTTTTGCATAAAACCATCACAATAGCCACTAATGATGGACAGTTTTGCAGACAATATGTACACTGCCTAGCCACTAATGATGGACAGTTTTGCAGACAGTATGTACACTGCCCATTGTATCTGTGTTTTCGTTTGGTTAATGATGAGGAGCGTGCTTTTTGCATGGACATCACGACGTGTGTAATACGCATTCAAAATCCACGGTAGCCAAGTTGCATACACGTGAAAGAAGGACGACCAACAGTCCATTAATCCCATTTCAGATACAGACGATGTCGTCATTGCTAACATGAACGCAATGACATCACAAATTCTGTGTGGTAGTTTTTATCTACCAGGATGAGTTCAGCTATGTGGTAACACTAAGCATTGGGTTGTTGAAAAGATTGCAAAAATCCACTACCGCCCATCAGCTCCATCAACAATCAAGACCACGAAAACCGAAGCCACCGAATCTAGTCTACCGCTAGACAGATATTTCGGCCTGGAGACATGTTCAGATTTGTTCACAATGGCCGTAGCAGGGCCCCTTTTGTTCTGTCAGAACGTGTACTCAATTGGGGAGGGGGAGGGGCACGTCGCTAGATGCTGGACTTGCTAAATGACAGAGATACGATCACGATCGGGCTGAGTCTACGAACACTTCATAAAGTTAGGTAGAGCATCTACTATAGTGTTCAACGACGACTGTGGCACTAGGTCGGTGTGGAACAGTCGATAAATGTTACAACACACTCAAACCTAAGGCATTCAATCTAGCCAACCACAATAAGCACGATGATGGAATAGCAAGTGAGAGCATCTCATGGGCAAGCTGTTTCACCCTTTAAGGCTTATTACTCAAAAGTACAACTTGTGAACGTGACAAGGCCAGGGGGCAAAAAATGTCTGCAAAACATTGAAAGCGGGCTAGTGTTAAGACCGAAACCCCTTTGAAACAATATATAATTGAATGCTTCAGCGATCATGTCAACCTTTGGAAGACGGATATTCTCAATCGTGGTTCTTCCGTTACATACATTGAGTCTCCAACATGCAGATCTTCAAGACCACCCCGAACTTTCCATTGACGTTCATATCCAGTTTCCTACTCAGTAAGATTGTACGGCAATGACAAGGCATACTGGCAAGCAGAGACTCGAATTTCTGAGTAAACGTTTAACGTGAGTTTCTATGGCCTGGGCATTCCTCCAGAGAACCGCGTGAGTGCTCAATAAGCGGCGCGGAGGCGGCCGAGTGAGACACATTTAGGCTCTTTTCCTTAGGCTGTAAGGTCTCGTAATTTAAAAGTACTTTAGAATAACCCCAGAAACCTAGCAGAACTACAACCCACTCCAACAAGTGCCTTGATCGTGGAGCGATCCTTGTGGACTTCGGCTGGCAGCATATGTTCAATACCCTGCAGGAACTTTCAACCATAAGATATTAGCTTCCTACTCATATGTTTCAACGAACGCCATTCATAAACGCACTGAACCAAAAACAAGTTTCATGTCTCCGGTTATGTTCAGAGTATCGGATAGGTAACGCCAGTGCTAGGTCACTTTTGAGCTGTCTATTTGCTGTTTTCATGAAAAAATCTGATGTTCAAATTGAACATGAGGATGATGGAAATTCTGAGACTACGCCTTTCTTGAAGGAGATATACCACAATATCTTAAATATCGTACTTAATGGAACATGGGACGACGTTTATCAGTCTCATCCAGTTGAACACCATCATAACCGAAAGATTCAGCTGGGATTCAGTTGAGTCCTCTGTTAGAACCAAACTAATATGTCATCACCATAATAATGGCAAACGGCTTCAAACTTGGGTTCAAGTAGATTATAAGGTGGACGGGGACCAGGGGACTGCACCTATATGATGAGCCAAAATTAGGGATAAACCGGTCGTGGGCTATCGAACAGTTTTTCGTAATAGTGTGAGTGGCGTGTTCTGTAAAGAAATGGTGGCTCGGAAGGGCCACCTCATTACAACTACGGATTTCGGGGTCTTTCCCCCTTAAAGTTGTCCTTGAACTAACGATGTTCGTTTCTGATACTCGCAGAGTAAGCACTGTACGACACCATGTTCGACCTAATCATATTCGTTGCTCGTCGCTGTGTATTTCTTGGTTGAAAAATCTTATTCTCCAAAAACCAGACTAGATTTTTCTTTCCACAGAAAACCGTCTTCACCTCCTACTCTGCATTGTGCATGACTCATAGTGAAGGTATTCTGGAGACGTGTCCGAAACAGGATAGTCTGAGTACCTCGTTTCTCAAAGCAGCCTCGTAGTTCATGAACATATGTTATTGCATTGTCGGTTGCGAAACAAGACGAGAGAGTTTTTGCTGATCGAATTGTTCAACGAGCTGAACAACTATGTCGAAAAGTTTCATCACCGATCACGGTAACATTGTTAGTGCATTGTCATAAAGCAAAGCGGATGTCCGTGCGTCATACCAAGAATTTTTCACAAACTCCACAGAAGAATATCAGCGACAGTTGATTCCGACAGGACTGCTTACTTTCCTGGGGATAAATAGAGACAGACTAGTCAGCGCTCTGTCTCGCCACATTTGCCTCGTAGAAATATACTTCAAACCTAAGAGAAACGGAGGTTTTGAGCTTGAAAAGCAACTGTGAGAAAATTAAACAATTTCGTTGCAGCACATGACCCTTCGTTTTCAGAATAAGCGTTCGCACAGCAATACGCATACACTTACTGCGCCATGATCACATTTAATTACAAGCCGAATTTATAAGAAAGGGTGTAGAAAAAGGACGACGGATTATATCGGTGGTACACACATAAGCATCACGCTACAGCAAAAGATCCATGAATAATACCTTTCCGGGACAGAGAAGCCAACATAGCGCATATCTTCAGATTGACTTTACCTGTTTAATACTACTCGTGGAGTCAATAAAGACTCTAAACAGCCAATCACAGACGTAATCCATTACTCGAAGTTTGCTGAAAATTCCTCGACAGCTCACGACCCTTTTCACCCTTTTTGGGGCTCATCAGCTAGGTGCAGTCCCTGAGGTTCCGTCAACCTTGTGTTCTACATGAAACCAAATTGCACGAAAATTAGCAAAATACTGCACCTACCTGAAGGTCTCGAGAAGGGCGAAACCGGTCGCGAGCGTTCGTAAAATTTTCAGCACCCTTAAGAGTAGTGTATTACGTCTATACATGTATCGCGATATCTGGAATATCGCACCAACTAAAACATAAGCCGCAGCACATTCAGTTGCTTAAAAACTTCATAAACGAGAGATTCAACTGAACCAAATTGGTTTGCAAATGAGTGCATTTAACCGAATGCAAGTTTCGCCCCTTGTATAAAACCCATCAGATCGGCTCAGCCTCACAATTTCCACGGGTTGATTTCTTAATTTAGCTTATATTTGCTGTTGAATTCCCGTTAAGTACACTTAAACAACTCAAGGACAGGTCGTCGAGAATCCCAGTGAAACAGTAACAAGTAGTAATAAAGTTTCTCACCATGAGTTCCGCAGATCATTGCTTTACGAAGTTTGGATCAACTTTTTTAAATCATTGGTAAATTTCACCTGGGGATTTAGGGATTGTGTACCGCTCACGAAAAGCTTGATTGAAGTACTTTCAGCTGCACCACGAAGTCAACAACCCTTTGAAATTCTGCTTGGTTCAACTGAACTGAACTGATCTGAAACATTTGGTTTCACTTGGTTGAAAAACGTTCACACTTTGAATACGATGTGACACCAGGAATCAGGCATGTGCCACTTGAACTTTTGGGTCGAAAACCAAAAAAGTGGAAGGGTCACTCGGTCACGAGCACGGAGAGGTGAAATCTCCTGAACGCCTCAGATGATGTATGGCTGTCTGGTCAATAGTAAATCGGTTTCGAACCCAAATCCTCCTCTTGATATTCGAGACCATAAAATCTACTTGTGACTCAAAGTTTCGCATCGGAAACCTTGACAAGCCGTTTGTCTCATGAGTCATTTCCAATTGAGATTTCATCCTGCAAGTTGAGCCAATCCAGTACGAAAGGGAATTATCAGCTGTGCGCATCCCCCGAAACTCTAGTCGGGAGTTTCGAACCCGTGACTTCCTGGTTAGTAGTTTGAACACTTAACACTTTGACCAAGAGAGGCAGATCGGCAGTATGAGTAACTCTCACTTACACAGGATACAGTGCTACTCAACCTTCGATCATGGGAGCCACATAACTTAGTCAAGTTTTGACTAGGTCCTCGAGTAACGATTCCTCAGAGGGGAATCCCACTCATCTTATGAAATTATTTTACCTCTGGGCTAGTCATCGAATGATCGGATTGCAAGGGGCTTTGGTAATTTTCAACTGAGGAGCCAATCAACACGTGTTTAGTGAGTCAGGAACAAGTTTGGAAGCTTATAATTCCACCTGACATAAGGCAACTCATAAAAGTGCAGCTATTTGCCCGCTGTAGAAATTACATGAAATGACCAAACAGGGCCAGTTCCTTCCTAGATGTGGTTTATTGTGAGGCAAACGTTGGTGACCAAAAGTTTTTCACATGTTTAACCCGAATTAATTGACCCTAAGGATTGTCTCACCTGGAATTTGGCAAATGTGGTAATCAGATTTTCATGGAAACAAACGCCATCTGATCTTCATATTTTCACGTTCACTATTCTCTACTAACCTGAACAACTAGGAAACCGCATGCCAGGTAGGATAACAGATGGTCGCAAGGTCACGTGATCACCACAAATGCACAAACACATTAATTGGCCCCTTGCTTTTCTTATTTTCCAAGGGATTTGGGTGCAGTATCCACCGAATTAGGTCAAAAAAACAAACAAACCTAATGTTGTGTTTGTGTGACGTACTACAGTCAGCCTTTGTATGACGTCATTTGTTCCGCAACCTAATGGCATTTTCCTCCGATGCTGTTTTGCTGACCTAGCGCACCATGACTGTTGTTCACTGGAAGGTTACTGTTTGATAAATTTGAAAATAAAATCAAGTAATAGTTTGGAGATATTGTCAACGAACTAACTGGTGTACACGCAATGATCTGCGCAAATCAAAGTTCCGATCATTGATCTTTCGGTCAGCGAATCTGATTAGTAGTACGTATGCTGTGGATAACCACACAGACTGGCCCCAAAGAACAAGCTTTTTCACATGTACGAGGCTATTGAACTGAAAAGACTGGAATGCATATTTTTTTATGGGTTTCGAGTCACGCGGTGATCTGTGATGCCTGCTGGCAAGCGGGCTACTCCTAAATCAACATGACCGGTCTTATTGATTCGTTGACGAAAAAGTGAACGGTCATACGTGGGCGCACACAAAGAAGGACAGAGTAACTTAGGCTGTCTACCAGACGAATGTAGGATAACCGATGCCTTGCAGAATGCCTTCAAGACAATTGCCTACTAGCATTTGCTGCCCCCTCCTTGAAAATCGCTCTCAGCTTGTAGGTTTGGAACATTTTGACGCTAGTATTGACCATCCGATGTTAGATTCTTCATGTGGTCTCTGGTGTTGTATTAGGCACTAAAAACAAGGTGCAATATGCAACTCATGCTCACGGTTACCTGAATGTACAAATCAGCTGTGCATCATTTCTGTCGACGCTAAGGAAATGCTACCACATTCATGCGCCACCCGATTGGTTGAGTTTCGAATTACCTGTAGAAGAGGCTTGCCTTGATACTGTACCGTGAGTCTGCATGAGACAGAGTATATTACAGATTACGTGCATTCCAGAAGCTGAAATTAAGGCCCGCAACTTCCTGGACCAATATAGGCACCGAGGTATGATCTACCGCAAAGCGTTTCGGATATAAAGACATGTGGAACGTCCGAACAGAAGTGACTATTTTTTAAAAAAATGGCGCGAGGTAATTACCACCGAGAAGTTTCATCTTTGGATTTTGACAGTCAACATTACCGCCGGTCAAAATGGCGAAAGATTTGATTTGCCAACCGGTCACTGTAGGAAGATTGCTCATGGAGTTAGCTTCAAGCAGTTCAAACAGTACTTCTGAACTCTTCATTGGAGATATACACTCCGTCCGAACTAAGCAAATAATTTCCCCCTTTGTGCACGTCTATCTACGTATGTTAAACCATACTCCAGTGAATCGATAATCCAAGTGGTTTGCTTCATGTGAGTGTCTCAACGACGTGAAGTTGCTTACAGACGCATGTTAGCTTAAAACCAGCCCACTACAGATTTCATCCTCTTGGGGCTTATCAGATGCGCGTAGTCCCAGACTTTGAAAACGGGGAACTCACACTGTCTTGAATCTGGAACTATTCTGTCGTTAAGGCTTCATCGGCTCCTACATGGTGGATACATTCTTAACGAACTGGCCCATGTAATCCCACACTGAGACGGTCCTTTCCGTTTTTCGTTCACTCTTGGCGATGCGACGAAAAACGGCGAAGGATGTGTGGATGAACAAATGTAACTGGCAGCGTTTCACAATTGTAGACCCCATAATGTTTAGACTGAAGTCAAATTGAAGCCGAAGAAGAGGGCCCTTAATGGACGCAGTACATGTCGATGGAACAAGGTAGCTCGTACTATTGTAAATCAACCGATACAGCTACAGTTTGAGCACAGCAGCAGAGCGTGAGCAATGTTGACAGATCGGAGGAACAACCCTGCGTCAAACGTCGTTCCTTTGCTGTTTGATTGTCGGATATCAGTCAAACGGAAAACGCCACACTTAATCAGGCATAATGCATAACTTGGTTCAGACTGCTACACATGAGCAGGGTGACAAGAATACACAGAGGTCTAAGCACTTCAAGCGTGTTGAGCACATATACTTGTGGAGTTGATTGAGGTCTCCGCAATGTTGCGCGGTATAGATACCTCGGATGCACTGCCCAATGAAGAGGGTATTGATGATGTCCCATGTGTAATGAAAACCTTTCACTCTTCTTATCACGTCAATTTGACAAACACCTTGATTAGCTGGTCTGAAAGCTCCGAGCAGATGCGTTGAACTATATCTATCCTTGTGGTATCTTCGTAAACTTTGCGGATGTGAGGTGATTTGTCTGGGATAGTTGCGTTTCAGTAAGCTCCAATCTAAGACGGGTAGAACTGTCAGTCCAGTAAGTGATTCTGAAACTTCGGAATCCCGTAAAATGCTACTGTCAGCTAAGGAAGAACCTCCTTGCACGCTAGGAACATTTTTTGGGATGTTGGGGAGGAGATCAATGTTTGAAGCGGCCTGGTTAGAAACTACTGGACTGGAACTCAGGTAGCATGATTAGTAGGTTCCCATGCGTCCAAAAGATTTGACGTTTAATGGCTTTAGGTGGTGCAATGATCAGTGTTTTGTTGCTGGACGCAGTTAGCAACGCCGTAATTTATAGGAAAGTTCATTTGATTGCTGTGGGTGTCCAGCTCGTTGGAAATCGTGTGTTACAGTCAACCGCATTAGCAAAAATGTCACTCCATACCGCTCCAAGAAGGCTTTCCGAAGGACAGTTCGTGTCAACAGTGTAATCGTCCATTCAATATCGGAAAGGACCCCAGAATTTGATCCCTCTGAAGTAGTCATTTTCGCATAGCCGGAATAGCTTGATCATCGATGCTTAGGTGAGTACTGAAAGCACATTGAGGAGACAAGTTAGCTAATGGAGATCTAACAGAATGTTGCTAGAATATTCTGCGCCATTCTCAGTTACATCACCGAAGGTGAAAATACTGACACCATCCTGGTTCCAAACACTGCCTCTGTTCGCTTCATTTGTCAGAATCAAGCGGAGAATAATCGCAAAATTTGACGCAATAGTTGGGGCTAGGTTTGAACAACTGAGTCCTAATGTGACCTGCGCTTTCAAGTAGTTAACCGGAAAGAAGCCATTGCGGTCCGAATCAGAAATGCTCTGGGAAGCAACCCGTCATGAAAATGCCTCTTGTTACCAACTGCAAGACTTGCTGATTGCATGGCCTGGCGTAATGGTCGATTGGATGTTGCCATCACCAGCCTGAATGGGTACGGTTTATCAAACACTTTTCGAGTGTTTGTCACTTGGACTTACCACTACGTTGTCCAAACCTTGGGGATTACCATTGTACAACTCACAGTAGATCTTTTAAGACATTCTACTTAACCTATCGATTATTTGTGCTGTATAGTGGACTGATGACTTCGTAGTACGACGTTGAGCTGTGGTACTGATGTTCGCAGAAAGTCGATCTTACCGACGGTTTCTCTTGGATAGAAAATGCATCCTACTATGAAAGTTACCATTAGCATGTCCTTCGTTAAGAGTAGTGTGATGATGGGATCGACCTGAAGCAATCGATTAATCATGTCAATTGCTGTAGAGCACACTTGAACGCCGGTTATCATTTTGTGGTTGTACCGCTTGTGTCTTCAAAACAAGGACAAAAACACCTGCTGCAACACAGAATTATGAGTTATGTGGCCGCAATACTTCGATAGTAGGCACCCAAATCCAAACTGTGGTACCACAAAGAAACGTCAAAATGACGAGTCATTTTGAGTGTGACAGTTACGTCAGGGTATATTATGGCTTCCAAACTAATAAATTTCTGATTCACAGGGAAATTTTCGACAATATTCATGGTCATCCAGACAGGCTTCTCATAAAAGTGCAAACCTTGAGTGCAAATACTGGCTTCAAAGTAGTGCCTTGGAATAAGATATTCCTCGTGGAAAACACGGAGAGATCTTTGGGCTCGGAATTTAGAATGGAGCATTTTCTCAGTGAAACGAAATAATCACGGACGAGAAGATTTCAGGAAGAAAGCATTCTCTACGTTTGATCATGAGTACTGGAGGTATTAAGCAATATAAACGGATACGTGAGCATTAATCACGTAAATGCACCGTCTCTCTTCCTCAGCAATTTTCTGCCCGTCGCAAAAAGTGAAGGTTAGCGTTAAAACTGCATCAGTGTGCAAATAAGAGCATTTCGCGGGTTCTGTATAATCTTGTTTCAAGTAGAGTGTAAGGTTGACGAAAACTCAAGGGCTATGCCTACACCTTTATGCAATTTTTTACGTCCTTGGTTGTATTGGAACTTTAGAACTGCTGTCAGTCGCTTGAGGCCGATCAAATTGATTACCGTATACAGATGTGAAGGTAATCGCGAAGTTGTGCCTGATGTTCTTCACTCTCGATTTTCCTGCGCCTTCTACGTTCCGTTAGCACTTTGCACTTCCGGGCAATTGTTTCAGAGGTGAGAATGTTCTCATTTCGTATGATCAACCTCAGACGTAAAACTTTGTAGATGGTTGATCTGCATGAAAGTATGTCATCAATTTAACATTGGACCCTTCACTATTCCCCCTGTCCGTGGTAATTTATTAGTGTCACGCATGGACTGTCTCGTCAATTTCCGACGATTTGGTGAAAACTTCCTGTTAATCCTCAGTTATAAGATCGTGATAGAAGAAGCTACGTAACCTGAACTAAATCCGTGAGCCTCGCATTTTCAAAAATGCTGGGTTCCAGGTGAGTCTCCCGCAAAACCAAATTTGTTTGTAAATGAGAGTATTTCGCTGAGTTCCTGCAATTTGGGTTCAAGTGGAACATGAGATGGACGGAAACTCGGGGGCTGCGCCTACCGATTGGCCCCAAGAAGGGCGAAACTGGTCGTGGGCTGTCGAGGAGTGTATCAGATCAGTTCGCTGTGGTTGATTCAGGGATATAACCTTTCTCTGGGGACTGGAACTGTTGGTGGAACGCCTTCGAATGAGACGCTTCCCTCGTTTTATCTAACAGTCTCTTGTACACTCTTTCACATCTGTCGCATGGATTTACTTTTTTAGGTTGTGACAATTATGTTCAAAACTAAATGATAATAGTATGAGTATTAGTAAAAATAGCACAAAATACGTAATATATAATAAACTTACATATAATATAAGTACATAATATATTTAATATGTATTGTAATATATGATATAATTATTATAATATATAATTAGTATAATAATAAACACGGTTGTCCGAATAATATTAATTATATTATATATAATATTATATACTATATATAATACATATAATATAATATTATAGTATATAAATATAATATAATATATAATATAATATATATAATGTTCAATGATAAAACTGTGGCAGGGATTTGAAAAAGATCACTTAGGTAATATTCCTATAATGAGAAAAAGCTGAATGCTTTTTTAAAGGCCTACATGCTGCGGCAAACATATGACTCCTAAAAACATGTCAGTTGTTCAACAACCTTAGCACATCATGGCAGCAGCTTCCACGGTTCTAAAGCAACAGGTCCTCACCAAATTGCAGGCATTCCGGGGTAATTCTGCTGAGGTAACATGAGACAGTCAACCAGGTTGAAATTGTGTCAAGGAATGCGGATTGAAAACCGTTTTTGTGACAGGTAGGGTGGTGATGAGGGTGACTCTAAAAAGAGCACACTATCTCAGTTCTTGAATGATCTCACTCTTATCTCGGACTAAACAATCTAGACAGATCAATAAACTTTGAACAACACCCTGACAGCTGTCAGTCTATTCTTGACCGTTAATCTGACGTCAGTTTGAGAGTGGGTTACTTTTCCACTGTTGTGCTCGTTGAACTGCATTTTTGTAGCCATATTTCACCTTGGTTTTAACGCACTCGGCTGTTTCTGAGAAATGACGTAATAAAGAGCTCAACCAGTGACATTTCTTCACATCAAGCCCTTAGAGGAACTCTGAGCAACGGCTAATTTTGCTGTTACACCTTATCAACCGGGGCACTTCCGGTCAATCGATGAATCGATTATCAACTGTAATACTATGCAGTATTCCGCGAGTTGAGCTGGAGGTAGCTCAGCGATTAAGGTGCAAACTTACCGACCGGAAGGTCCGTGGTCCGTACTCAACCCAGGCATCCAAAAAGCTGCTGTCTAGGTTTGGGCAACCTGATAATATCTCAGCCCTCCTGCTTTCCTCGGGTAGCCAGGACCGCAGGCACTAAAAGGGTGCTACACCTGAAGGATTACTACAACAAGAGTTGTGTTTGTTTTTGCTGTGATTATGAGACGTCCGAAAAACCTCAACAAATCCTTTCTGTGTCCAAAGGGCCAAACTGATCAATCTTGCTCTTTGCGGAGAGCGTCTGGTTGAGCAACGATAAAACTATCCGAGTCAGTCGATGATGGTGATGCTATCCTGCAAATTTTGTCAATTCTCAGGATAGCTGGCAAGCTTACTGCAGTACTTGGCTGCAAAGGCGCCCGAATTCTCTAGGCAACATTCTATAGAGGTGACCACCATAAAACAAGTGAACGCATGAAAGCGTTCGATTGCCATCTTCCCCCAAAAACGACATTAGTTTAAATCAACCGTTAGGCTGGCTGGGCTCAAGCCATATATCCCGAACGTGAACAACAAAAGATATATTCCCCTCTATCATAAATGTCACGTTGGTTGCCCGTGCGAATGTATGTAATTGCATGCATTCTGTGCAATAAGGCTACAATAAGGGGCCATGATCCAGCATAGAGGGTTACAGAGTTACACACAAGCCCGTCACAAGCCAGGCCTAGCAAAAATCGCGAATTTTTATCCCTGAAATAACTGTTTGTGTCCTTTTATTACTGTTGTATGTATTACGAGAGTGGCCAAAGTGCACTGTGAGGTGTAAACTTATAAGCACTTATTTCCACAATTGGACGAATTTATGTCAACGTGACAAATTATTGGCGCACTAATTTAGTTACTATTTATAGAAGGTGGATGGTTGTTGGTCTTGTATACATATATATATATATATATATATATATACAGTGGCGTAACGCACTGATATAATGGCGAGCCATTAGGCAGCTCATTAAGAAAACAATGAGTGGCTCGTGATACTGCATCACTGCAAAATAGCTAGAAATCTTCTTGATGGGACACTTTTCAAAACGCTGCACGAAATTCATCGACTAGTTTTGCCATTCTTTGTGCTTATCAAGTAGATGGAGCTCCACTCACATTCTACTTGAACCCGAATTCGACGCAGTTCGCCATTATTATGGCGATGGCACATCAGTTTAGTCCTAACAGAGGACTCAACTGAATCCCAGCTGAATCTCTCGTCTATTATATTCTTCAACTGAATGTGATTGATAAGCGTCGCCTCATGTTCCATTAAGTACGATATTCGAGATATTGTGGTATATCTCCTTCAAGAAAGGCGTAGTCTCAGAATTTCCATCATCCTTATGTTCAATTTGAACATCAGATTTTTTCATGAAAACAGCAAATAGACAGCTCAAAAGTGACCTAGCACTGGCGTTACCTATCCGATACTCTGAACATAACCGGAGACATGAAACTTGTTTTTGGTTCAGTGCGTTTATGAATGGCGTTCGCTGAAACATATGAGTAAGAAGCTAGTGTCTTCCGGTCGTTTCCTGGTCTTGAATGTTGACGGAGCCGATGGATTCTATCTATCCGGTGAGCCCATGAAGGTTGGAACGGGTTCATCTCTGTTGAAGTAATTTCATCCAATTTATGTTTAGTGTGCATCTGTAAAGAAAATCTACTACGGTATCCTGAATATCGGACAAACTGAAACACGATGCATCCTTCATGCAGTATATCCGGTTGGAGGAGACCATAGTCGGGAGACGCAGCTGAGGCCCGTGTTAACATCAGTAAAATTTGCCAATGCGTTTTTTCGCCAAGACTTCCTATATTTTCTCAATTTTGTTGTATTTCTCCTGAATATCAAGGGCTTTTCAAACGAAATAGCATCCACACACATGGCATTAGGTGTGTTCGGCAGAAACAAATTTTTCCTATCCTTTTGGTTCAAATTAATAGGGATCAATTATATAAAATATTCCACCAACTACCCGTATGTCAATAAAAAAATGGTTGAAAGTTCCTGCAGGGTATTGAACATATGCTGCCAGCCGAAGTCCACAAGGATCGCTCCACGATCAAGGCACTTGTTGGAGTGGGTTGTAGTTCTGCTAGGTTTCTGGGGTTATTCTAAAGTACTTTTAAATTACGAGACCTTACAGCCTAAGGAAAAGAGCCTAAATGTGTCTCACTCGGCCGCCTCCGCGCCGCTTATTGAGCACTCACGCGGTTCTCTGGAGGAATGCCCAGGCCATAGAAACTCACGTTAAACGTTTACTCAGAAATTCGAGTCTCTGCTTGCCAGTATGCCTTGTCATTGCCGTACAATCTTACTGAGTAGGAAACTGGATATGAACGTCAATGGAAAGTTCGGGGTGGTCTTGAAGATCTGCATGTTGGAGACTCAATGTATGTAACGGAAGAACCACGATTGAGAATATCCGTCTTCCAAAGGTTGACATGATCGCTGAAGCATTCAATTATATATTGTTTCAAAGGGGTTTCGGTCTTAACACTAGCCCGCTTTCAATGTTTTGCAGACATTTTTTGCCCGGTGACCTTGTCACGTTCACAAGTTGTACTTTTGAGTAATAAGCCTTAAAGGGTGAAACAGCTTGCCCATGAGATGCTCTCACTTGCTATTCCATCATCGTGCTTATTGTGGTTGGCTAGATTGAATGCCTTAGGTTTGAGTGTGTTGTAACATTTATCGACTGTTCCACACCGACCTAGTGCCACAGTCGTCGTTGAACACTATAGTAGATGCTCTACCTAACTTTATGAAGTGTTCGTAGACTCAGCCCGATCGTGATCGTATCTCTGTCATTTAGCAAGTCCAGCATCTAGCGACGTGCCCCTCCCCCTCCCCAATTGAGTACACGTTCTGACAGAACAAAAGGGGCCCTGCTACGGCCATTGTGAACAAATCTGAACATGTCTCCAGGCCGAAATATCTGTCTAGCGGTAGACTAGATTCGGTGGCTT
The DNA here is from genome assembly GCA_003604175.2 of Clonorchis sinensis. NCBI lineage: Eukaryota > Metazoa > Platyhelminthes > Trematoda > Opisthorchiida > Opisthorchiidae > Clonorchis > Clonorchis sinensis. Next base: position 2,889,795 of record CM030375.1, on the reverse strand, counting down.
CGGTTTTCGTGGTCTTGATTGTTGATGGAGCTGATGGGCGGTAGTGGATTTTTGCAATCTTTTCAACAACCCAATGCTTAGTGTTACCACATAGCTGAACTCATCCTGGTAGATAAAAACTACCACACAGAATTTGTGATGTCATTGCGTTCATGTTAGCAATGACGACATCGTCTGTATCTGAAATGGGATTAATGGACTGTTGGTCGTCCTTCTTTCACGTGTATGCAACTTGGCTACCGTGGATTTTGAATGCGTATTACACACGTCGTGATGTCCATGCAAAAAGCACGCTCCTCATCATTAACCAAACCAAAACACAGATACAATGGGCAGTGTACGTATTGTCTGGAAAACAGTCTATCATTAATGGCTATTGTGATGGTTTTATGCAGAACTGCGCAAAATCTCCAGTATGTCATTTTATGGGAAAGGGCCACTACAGTCTGGTACATCTTTTTGCAATAGTACTTGAACGGGAAACACGTTTTCGTCACCATTAATCGTTTTCAGACAATAATATACTCAAACATTTTTATTTACTGTACCTTCGGGCATTCAGTGAAAATAATGGACAGCGTCTCATCGCAAAATCTACGCCCCTTCGGCGTTGCATAGCTGAACACCCGGCAGTCCTTCACTCATTTCCGTCCAGGTAAGCTACGACCGGATAGGTCCGGAGGAACAAAAACCCATCTCAAGGAAGCGGAATGCCATTTAAACATACTTTGCTGATTCAGTTTATCGGGATCGTACGATGTCCCCATGTAATAACTTCGAGTACAAATGTGCAGCTCGTCAAGTCAGTTAGATCGAAATGACTGGTCCGATTGGAACAACATAAAAACTTATCCTAGCCAAACTCTATTTCGCCAGGTATCTTTCCTGTGTCCTGTCAAGCAGTTGTGTTAGAACCCAATGATATAGGGCGACAGCTGAGGTCTGGCTACAACTAGACCTAGAGCTTTTAAGGCTATTGTCGTATTCCAGCGGCAGTTCCAGTGTCGTCGATTTAATAATAAAAATAATCGATCATTTGCAGTACCCTTTCGGTGCCCAGATTCCACGCCATCCGAAGGAAGCATGAGGGCTGAGATTCTGTCCGGTTATCCAAGATACACTGCCCTGGAAACCGAGTGCTAGCTACAATCGTGTTCTCGGTGACAATCTGTTAGTTGTGCGATCAAGTTGGATTGCAGATGATCGTGATACGGCATGTGTTTTGCAAGCTGAAGTTAAGCCTAAACTGTCCTCCTCATAACTTCGTCCTCACTTTTGAGACGGAAAGAAATTCATCCCGCAACGTCTTAGTTCAAGCTGATCGACTGAACCCAAAGAATTCTAAGTTATTCGGAGATTTGAGCTGAGTTTTCTTCCTAGCCAACGTGCACAATGAGTACTTTGGTAGTCCGTTCGAAGTGTCTGGAGGCTCAGCAGTAGCGCGTACTTCACGAATGTGCGGACACTTTGGAACTTGCAACCTACTGGCTAGTAGGTGCACATTTCGGGGCTGATTACTAGTGTGATTAACTCACATTTACACAAGAAATAGCGTCTTTCATCGTTCAATAACATGGTTCGTCCGTTCTAAACTAATTCACCTTAAAAGGGCGACGAATCTCCTCACAAGAGTGGTGCTTCCAAATAGAGATCTCCCCGGTCGGAAAGTAACTTTAGGTACATATGCCATCCAAGCCTACAACCTTGGCTGTCCATGCTGAATGACAATGTTGGGTAGCTTTCCGAAAGCCGTTGAGTTTTGACGCTATGTTGCAATACGGAGGTAGGAACGAGACCATGACTTCGCTATTGTCTGGCAATTGGTGGCAGGAAATCCTCCCAACACATGGAACTGGGATTTAAGGACACCTATACATTCGTCGTGCAGCCAAACACTCCAAATACATAGTTTACGGTTGTAAGCCAGATGCATACCGTAGTGGAGATATCTTTTGGCTCAAGCACCCACGTAGCACCGTCCCAGCCGCTGCTACATGGGACCACTGTGAATAATGAGCCTTTATTACAGTCTTATTGGAAGAGTTTACTAGTGAACGGCTTATTTGCCAGGCCCTTGAAAATTTAGACTACGAAACGTGCCACAGGACTCCTTTTGATGAGCCTGTGTGCTGGGTGCCAAGACTCGTTGATCAGAAACCAAACAGGAACTGGATGATTTGAGAAGAGCGTGCAGCCGGTCGTAAAACGTACAACAGAACAAGCGAAACTGCTTACTAAAGGTGTTTCTTGTTTGTCATTTGGTTTTTACCCCTGAAAGGCTTGTCTTATTCAATAAGAGGCAAATTCAGGTGTCACTAAACTAACTCTTGACAAAATGTTCAACAACGAAAAGACCAGATCGTTACTTGGTGACAATAGGCAACCACACTTCCGAAAAATCAATACACCAGCTGTTGGACTTGGTTTTCTTCAAAGTGATTGGTGCCTACCCTAGTTGTGTGGAAAGTTCAAATCACGTGCCTCCTAGAGAGAACACTCCTAAAAGGAGCCGCTTCAAGGATGTTCACGCTTTGAGGCAAGCTTACGATCCCGAATCGAACAGCACGTCATAAATTGCTGTTCTCTCTTGGAGTGTGTTTATGTTTGACTCTAGCGTGCGGTGCAGGCCCAGTGATTCGTGCTGATTCGTGCTGGGTCATAAACTCATATTCACTGACTCCACTAAATAACGAATAATTTATAAGTTAGTTTCAAGTAATTCACGCGGGGGGGGCCCAGCCTGTGTTCGGTTGAATTTATTACTATCCGTGGTTAACAAGAATGCATTGCCGAAATACACACACTTGCAAACAAATTTAGTTCTGCGGGGACTCAGTTGGAACCCAGCTGAATCTCTCGTTTGTGATGTTTCCAGGCAACTGAGTGTGCTGCACCAGGCCGCCTCATGTTTCAGTTGGTGCGATATTCGAGATATCGCGATACATGCATGGGCGTAATGCACTACTCATAAGTTTGCTGAAAATTCTTCCACAGCTCATGACCGGTTTCGCCCTTCATGGGACTCGTCCGGTCGGTGCAGTCCCCGAGTTTCCGTCAACCTTATATTCTACTTGAAACCAAATTGCACGAAATTAGCAAAATGCACTCATTTGCAAACAAATTTGGTTTTGCGGGAGGCTCACCTGGAACCAAGCTGGATCTCTCATTCATGATGTTTTTAGGGTGAGTCTCTCGCATGACCAAATTTATTTGCAAATTTTTTCGCTAATTTATAGGTTGCTGTCAAGGAATTCAAGGTCAGGAAATTCCCAGAGTGTGTTTGGTTGAATTTTATGCTATCCGTGGTTGAACAAGTCTGCAATGTCATCGTGCCAGGCGTCCCGGGATGTTCCCTAACAGTCATCTTTACCAACCACGATTTTTATTGTAACGATTCGTTTCTCCCGAGAAAAGGTCAATTATCGCGGGATGACTAGTGTACTTGATATCATTTCTTATAGTGTTAACAGCAGTCAAATGAAGGTTTTGAAGAATTATCCGCTCACTAATAATAGACTAGAAAATGCAGCGTCCACATACAGCGAGTGGTGTCTCATTACACGCATACAGAGTGACCAATTGGGATGGACTTACGTTCAATACAGCAGGTTGATTTAATCCAGTTCCTCAGCTCGTACAATCCGAAGCAAGCGATTGTTGAGAATGTCTGGTAACCATTTTCCTAGTCAAGTTGACTTTTCAGGCAATCCAATGGGGATGTGATTTGGCGCATGTGTGTCGTGCAACATCAACGACAACGACGACGACAACAACATCTGCAACCACAACAACCACAGGAGTACCAGTCTGTCTGGCCTTCTATCACCATTGCTGAGCTGCTGCGCATGTCCGACGATCGGTGTTGTGGCTACTCAATTGCTGTGTAATTGGCCAAGCGTAAATGCACCACGGGCATTATGTAACTCACCAAAGGACATGTAGACACGGCGAACACCACCACCACCAGCAGCAACACCAATTGCGGCAGCACCAGCAGCGGAATATGGGAAAGACAAGATCCAGGGTGGAGTCTGTGTGCGACTGAGCAACGTTCAAATAAGAGAATTCCACTGTCTGCCTGCAGACCAGATATTGCGAAAATCCGCGGCGTTCCCGTCCATAACAGCCGCGTGTGCCTGATGTTAGGGTTTGTCAATTATCCAAAACTCTGGCATGCAGGAAGAATTATTAGTCGAACATAGATCATTTCAATATGAACCTCAAGCACGTATGTAAGCTACTGGGTAGCGGGGGTGGGGGTGGGGGTAGGGGAGAGTGATCGCGTTTTCCTAAACTGTACAGTGATGAGTGAACACATGAAAGTTTATGTATTAGATTGGATAAAATGGGGAGAGAGAACTAACTGACTGTGGGTGGTGGGTGTGGACAATAAACTACATCCGGCTTTACAGAGCTATATGTAATGGGATTCCGGCCGGCAGAACATTCAAATTGATCACAATAATGTGCTCACACACTCACACAGCATAGGATTTTGGATATTCTGGGTAGTATTTCGGTGTGACAATTGATAAGTTGGATGCATAAAAAAGAACAAAAATGCAATAATAAGATGTAATAAAATACATACAACAATACAATAAAATTGTGTGGAACAAATTTTTAGAAACCGTTTCCAGGGTACAGTTTGCATAAAAAACTTATCAAAAGTGCATTATGCCCACTAAAAATTCAAAAAGTTCTCAAGCTGAAAAGTCTGGAATTTGATGTGCATGTCGTCTATATTCCTTGAATCAGTTTTCACATAAAATAGAGCAAAAAACCACAGGATAGGACAGATGACTGCGAGTTGAACTTCAAGAGGTCGCTTTTGTACCGTGTGTTGAGTAATAGTCAAACTCCGCAACCCAACGCTGACGCTAACCATTCTCTGATGGTAGTTGTACCCTGCTTGGAAACTCTGGAGCTCTTGATTCTCGCTAGGAGCTGTCATTCTATGAACAGTAACGTCCAGATAACGTCCATATTCAGTGCGAATGAAGAAACTCGGTTTACTCCTTTCCGTAATGCACATTGGCGTACTTGAAGGCAACATCTGTCGCATACCATTAATTTCATGGCAAAATAGTGGGGATTGTTCTCTTCCCTAAGCTATCAATTATCAGCAATTTGAGACCGTCTTTGTTAAATCTGGCACAGAAGTGCATTCCGAAAAAGCGAAAACCCACTGGGCCATTCTGATTCTATACGTATAAAATATAAGATGTTCTGCTTTTAAAAGTGATCGGTGTGTTCCTTAAAAATGTTACTCATAACATTGTTGAAAACTCCTCGACAGCCCATGGTCAGTGTGGTCGTTTGTCCTTTCTAGAACTCATCAAAGTGGTGCGGTCCCCGAATTTCCGTCAATCTTATGCACCATTTGAACTCAACTTAGACGAATTTCGGCAGACACACTGATTCGCAGACAACGATGGTTTTGACGAGGGAATTAATCGAATTCCAGATGAATCACTCGTTTGTGATTTTCTTCAAGTGAATGTGCTAACATTACTTCAGAGTCAGCCGCATTTCGATGGACCCTATAAACAAGTGCGACGGATCAATAGTATCAGGAAGGTCAGATTCCTGAAACCAACCACTGAGTGCCCGAAATCTACTGAGACCCTCAGCTCTGCTAGATGTTGACCAGACAGACAACGCCCCCTCAAGATACAGCGCTTCACAGCCTTGTATCAAACCCAGGCAGCGCGAGTCAGCGTTGATCAAGGTCAGACAAGGCCCCCGCAATATGCAGCGCGTCGCAGCCTTGTATCAAGGCCAGACCGCGTGCGTCAGCATTGGACCAAGTTAGACAGTGTCCCTCCAATAACTAGCTTGAGACCGTTGTGTTCTCCCACTCGCACGCACTCACGCTCTCGCACTCGCTTGTTCGGAATATAGCTGTTGTGTTCCCTTCTGTGAGTCTTTTTTTTCCGGCGTTAGACAACACTGGAGCGGGTCAGCAGTCAGATACAACAGGTTGAAGAATCAGCAGACATAACAAATAGACACAGGCGCGCAAGTTGTTGTTCCACAATCCCCGGTTTTGATTCAGAGCGTCGGCCAAGTCCTCCTGCCTATCTCACCCAACTCTCCTGCTCTGTTGGCTGCACACCTGAACCCCGACTTTTCGAGCTCAAGATAAGTCTAGACTGCTGTAACTAATTATTTTGGTTGCGGTTGTGTTCATCGACAGCACTCAGGAGTCCTCTCTATCTTTTTTTTGGTAAAATTCAACTATGAGCACATTTTTGGATGGCAATTCGCAGTGTTCACAGTTGTGCTTGAAACCTAATCCTTCCATAATCAGATGCTACAGGCTGTGAGGCCGAGTTCATTCTCTGCATCAAGTTCCAACAAGGGTCAATGGCTGAGACGGGAACATTGCTCAAAACTCTTGATCTCATGAGGATATATCCTTTCCAGTTCTGCTTCCGCTTTGTTTGATTATCATTATATATACGTATATATAGGTATATATATGTATATATCATTATGTAATAATATTTTTTTTCTCTAAGACCCACGACAACCACTTATCTTATTTTGCGATAAGGCATTCTATTAGTAGGAGTCAAAGAATAAGCTTTACAACTCCTTTCCGTAAAATTTTTTCTGGTCAGGCAATACTTTGGTCCTGACTGTCCTATGTGACTCAATAATTTCGTCTTTTCCTCATCTTTTTGGGCCAAACCAACAGGTGACTTTCAAATAGTGAAGTCACACAGTCCTTGGTGAGGTTTTGGAAACCAGAAAGGGTGAGCAAAGTTGGATGCGCCAACCTCATTTATCACGTGAGGATAGCGTTACCACCCGTGCGGTTGTAATCGACGGAGCCTAAAATGTGCTGAGTAGTTGGAAGGCAAGTCAACTATTGAAAAGCCCATTTTCCAGTGCTTGTGACGACTGCGATGAAATAGCTTTGTTCTATGTCAGATCTATCTCAACAACCAACCACGAAGATATTCCGTCAGTTTTTATGAAAAGAACTTTCGGCCATCAGAACTCTGTCTCCCCTATGTTTCGTTGTCTTACTACCGCCATGAAAGATTTTACACGGCCTACTTTTTCTCGAATGCAACTGTCTTTTCGTTTTTGTTAATTTTATTCACCTCAAAGTTCATGTTCTCCAATAAAACCTTGCGCAATCTTGAAAACAGCGCTGTTGTGAGCAATAATCAGCACGGATTAAGACACTGACAATGTACAGGTAATATGCTGGCTTACGTGTCAATTCCCTCTGACTTATTTTATGAACTGGAGTTGGCTTATCTTGCTAGGTCGAATGCATTTATTCCTGCCCTTTATGTGAATCATATCGAGAATCCTCCAGTGAATAATCTGCAGGAAAGCTGACTGACTGAATTTGGAATACATTGTTCTCTATTCTCTCCGAGTAGACAGTGATGGCCTTGGCTTCCGGATGTGGAACACTAGAACTGGACTACGTCGGAGGTAAGTACTCACTCCCACTCAGACTCAGTTCCCAGAGTCAATGGCAACAGCTGTCTGTTTCGTCCTGTAGTTACCTTTTTGCAGATGACTCTATCCTTCATCCCTTTAGATTTTATCGTTTCGAGCGACGCATTGCCAGTCATTGCTTGTACGAAAAATGTTTACTAGCCATCACATCTTTATCATCCTCACCAAGGTTCTTTTAATGACACAAGATGACTGTAGCTACGTCTAATGCACCCAAGTCCCTTTGTATACCCACCTCTTTGATTTTTTCCTCCAGGTCCTTACATTTCTAATGGATCAGCTACCTTCCACCATTCGCCATTTTCTCCGTGCCATTTCTTGGTAAACTCACCGGCTAATGCTTCGTGTTTTCGCACCATTCCAAGCTCGTACATGCTTTGTCCGCCCTCACACTAAGCTCCTCAATGGGGCATCACTTTGCGCCGAATCGGGGTGCCATTAGCTGGGCGTAATTCACCTAGTCTTACGACTCTCCACTTCAGAAGAAACGTACACGCTTCATCACCATACTCTGCCTGACCGATAACCAGTAAAACCTCTCTCTATTCGTCAGAATGCGGTTTCTGTTGCTTTTTACTTCGGCCATTACGAAGAGGCTACCGTCTTCTGCCCCTCTGCTTCAGTGTTTTGATCCTATAACCCCTTTATTACTTTCAGTCATTTTGAACTAACCATTGACACTCCTTAAAACTTAAACTGAACTGTTCTTTCCCAGAGCACTTTCTGTGTTCCCAAAATTTTACAACCTTAGGTTATTCCAACACTAGGTTAGTGCACATTTCCTTAGCATTTCTTAAAACAGCGTTCCTGTTGCGTGAACAGTCATCAACTGTCAGCCAGTGCACTCACAGAAGCAATGCAGCAAGGTAATCAATAACGGGACCAACATGGGTGATCGATTAATGGATCGACGCGTATATCCAACCTCTTCGCTCGAATAAGAGTGTACGGGTTACATAAACCGTTTCAAAATGGCAATCTGTTATTTTCCGACACATTTTCTTCAACATAGGATCTGAAGGTTTGAAATGAACCCAAGCTAGTCTGGACAGCTAGTAAATGCCACAAAACTGGAGCCCTTAAAAATATTGCGTTACACTCTGTGAATATGCCAAAGTTGATTGCCGCTTGAAAGAGGTAAAACGATTATAATCTCGTGAGTGATGCGCACCAGGGGACTTGTATTAAATACTTAGTTTTTGTGTTACTCTCACCACACTGTCGACCACGAATTCTGTCTGAATTATCGAGGCATGGTCTTGGAATGACCCGGTCGGCAACTTATTACCATCAGTTGAGGAACTTCACATGACTTACTATTGTGAGTGCTTCAACAAAACAACTGTCGGCACAGACAGACTTTGACCCACTTAAGTGTACAGAATGGGCGGTTCCATCGCCACGGAACAGGTGCACCCAATCCGAGAAAGTATCTCGGATTTAAAGAAGTGTCTGGTTGGTTTATAAACTTTTTCAGTCGTCAACTTATTCAAAATAGACCAGAAGGAGGAAGGTTTCATTCTTCGTGTAGTAGAGAATGACGTGGTTTGAGAACACAACACTCGAGGGCACAAATTGGTCATAAAGAATGGTGCTGGTCTTTGCTGGTAGCACGGCTTAGTAAAAAACCTAAATGACACGAATGGTCCGGCTGACCAAGATGGCTGCCTGGTAGTTTAATCCGTGGGAAAAAAGATCATTTTATATGGACCACCTACGAGTCAGCCGTTTTCCAGTCAGTACTGGTTATTAACACTGGTATTGTGAGGTGACTGGGGGATTTTAATGAAGATTTGGTCATTTAAGTGAAGCCAGTCCATGCTTAAAAGCCGAGAAGAACTGTGCATTGTTTCATCCAAGATGTGACTCCTGAGCGGTGCGCATCTCACGCATCTCACCCCAGGGAGTTTTGAATCCGCTGCCTCCTGGCCAGTGATGTGAACACCTAACCGTCCGGCTGCTCTTGGTTAGACGGTTGCGGGTTCGAGAATCGCTGGATTTTTGTGAGATGCGTACTTCTGATGACGCTCAATAAGCAGAAAACAAATGTACAGTGCTTGTTGGCTTTTCAGCATAGATTGACTGCAATTACAGAAAGAAATCTCCACTGGTTGTTGCCAAATTTCAGGTCAATGATGCCGAAAGATCGCGTGAGATCATGCAGCACTATCTGGCTTTCAATCGATACCTGAATCAGATCGTTTAGCTGGTCGTAGAAGGGTATGTGCGCGAAGGCAGCTGCATCTTTTTAACGGTCAAGGAATGAACTTTGAAAATCACGGATTAACGGCAGGCCTGATTCCTAAACGTTTTTTTTTGTGTGTGTGGAAACTTTGCCAAAATGACACACTCAACTAAAACAGAATAAATAACATTTTGTTTTTCTGTAGAGTTGGATGTTTCCACACTAAATTCGTCCTGGCCATAAAAACATTTCGCAATCTCATAATATGTTGTGTCATTTTCTTGAACAAACTACTCACATGATTGCTGAAATCTTTCCGATAACTCACGACCGGTTTTGTCCTTCTTGGGGCCCATCAGAAAGGCGTAGCCGCCAAGTTTCCGTCCTAATTATGTTCTTCTGAAACCAGAGTTGTACGAAAATTGATAAACACACTTATTTTTGCCTCAATCTGGTTTGAACAGCAGGCCTGATTGAATCACTCTTTTATGCTATTCTCTAACTGACTATGCTTCACAGAAACCGCCCCATGTTTCAGTTGGTACGACATTTTGGATAATATGTTTCTGCAGTTTAAGTATCTCCTACTAACATGTCGCACGTATTCAGTAATCACTTATCATTTTGATAAGCTTACCTGTCATCTGAGTGGCCTATTGTGTGTATGTGTGTTTGCTTGTGTGTGTGAACAAACGTAGTGGGTGGCCATGATAGCATCGCGCCCATATCACGCGACGTCAAATTTTCAATTGCCCAAACAGGTGTCTGTCGGATAAACGTCGTTTTATGTTGGGCTGTTTGCTATAAGAAGGTTCTGTAATGGTTATAGATGATTTTGTAATTAGTAGCTAAGTTCCGTCACCGGTGGAGCATTGACTGAATGCATGACAAGTGGACACAACACAAGCAGTCATGCGTGAGAGAGCTGGCAGGTTTCATGAGTCGTAAACAGACTTCAGGGTGTTCGACAGCTCCGTACGGTTTGTTGCTAACACGAATGCATATAATCTATACTTTTTTTTACGTCCGGCGACTAAAGAGCTGTGGCTATCGAATGGTGCACGTCGCCTAGCTGTGTGTAACCCTACTTGGAAAGACAAAACATCAGTCCATCAATTTCGCAAGACATATAGTTTGTTTGCTTTGGTTTGCTGCGCATCGCCCTTTGAGTAAAGAGATTGCCCAAGGCCACACAGCAACCCTGAGTCTTCTCAATTCTGTGAACCGCGTAACCCAGTTGTTTACGTTGTGCGGTCCCATTTCGACTAGCCTGGTTTGGAAATTTGCGACAACGTGTTATAAATGATCAGCGGCCCCCGTCTTGAAATTGTTTAACACACCCTTTTATCACTAAAGGCGTAAAAGCTACCGTTTGACTTCTCGCGTTCAAACGTTACCTTTGTGTGTTTTGACGATAACCAAACTAAGCAATCAGTTTTCTCGCTGCGCATTATTTGTCACTGTGTCCAGTTGCAATTCAGTCAATCTATCACTTACACAACCCCAAGAGGTCCCATGTCAATACGTGTCTGTCCATCATCTTTTGAGATAAACGAACCAAACACTGGAAGATCTTTAAAACCCTGATTTTGAAGTAGCATGGTAGGGGTTGCGTTGATCAATTTTTAACACTGGAAGATCTTTAAAACCCTGATTTCGAAGTAGCATGGTAGGGGTTGCGTTGATCGATTCTCCACAGTACGTCAGGTGGTAGAAAGGTTCTATACGAACATACGGCCAACAATTGTGTATCCCTGGATTTCCAAGACCCTTTCGACCCGGTTGACCTGTCTGTTCTCGTCAAAACGCAAGGAATGCTCCTGAAGTTTGTGACCATAATAAGTTTTTTTGACTTGTACTTCCATCTGCTTACCAATTTGATTTTGATGGGAGGCTCACCTGGAACCAGTTTGAAACTCTCGTTAGCGGTGTTCTGTAGTCCTTTGTATTTGCAGACTTTCGGGCGTGTGAGAGTATACGGCGAGCTCTCCAAAGGCTTCTGTCCGTCAAATGTGTCCACTGTCCCCAGTCCTATTCAATTTTGTGATGGACTGGAAGGTCTCCAACAATCCAGTGTTCAAACAGCTGCTGACGGGAACATTGTCAATCTGGAATATGCAAACTGCATCGTTCTTGTGCTCAAAGAGGAGGAGGCGCAGGTGTTTCGGTTTAACTGACCATCCCATCCCTTTGTATGCGCGCTTTTCACCTACAAACTGTGAGGTCATGCGTCTGGACAGGCTGTCACTTCCATTCCAGGGAGTAAACTTCAAAGTTGTGAAACGTTTTACCTATATTTAAAGCTCTGTCAGTTCCGATTGTAGCGTGACAGATGTCGTAAAAACACTAATCTCTCGGGTCGAGTTCGCTTGTTTGAAACACATATGGCGACAAAGTGGTATATCCCTGAATTTCAGAGGACGTGATGTTTGTTGTGTGGCTATAAGACGTGAGCTTTGCGAGTAGCGGAAATCAGACGTCATCAGATCTTCGACAATCGTTGTCTCGTGTAGGTTGGTGTCAGCGAATCCGAAGCGAGACACTTAGAAAACGTGTGTTGTTCTGTGCGACACAGAGTTCACTTAAAGATTGTGTCCAGCACTGAAAGCTGAACAGGGTGAGCCATTTATTGCGCTTCCTAAATCACCTTTTGCCAAACAGCGTGCAGCTTTTCGTGTCGAAGTCAGAATGACACAAGCAGAGAGGTGGCCAACCTTCCACGTGACAGTAAGACATGAAATTGATTACGTTGCAGATCGCCTTCCAGGATAAGGTTCGCGTGTTGGTGCCGCGCCTAGTTGAAGGTGCTGCAAGAGATGGCCGATAAATGATGCCAGAAACGCCGAACTCAAGGTTTCGCCATTTTACTTCAACGGAAACAGCTCCGTTACAGAAAGGCAGAAGTTCCTTAGCAGAGACTACATGGTAGCAGGTCTCTCGAGAGCGTTCCTCATTGTGTGTGAACGAATTTTCCACTTTTTGAGGTTAGATCATTAGCAATATGAAAGAAGCAAAAAAACAGCAATGTCCATCGTAGTTAACCGCGCTACGTCTTATTTGGGTGAACTCAAGAAAGTACTGAATCTCTCTTTTGTGGAGTCCAATGTTTAGAAGAATGAAACTGACCACAAATCAACAGCTTCAAGCTTCCATAAGTTGGTGCCCAAAGAACTGACGTCTAATTTGCGGATTTTGAAATTCATCGTAACAGGAAGCACTCTTCATCCTGTGGAACGCGCGTATTCAGCTGAGGTTCGAGGGGGCTGGGTGACGAGAGAATATGGACCACTAACAACATAAATGCTGGTTTTCACCTTTTTGGGCCTGCCAATTCGGCTCACCTTCCAACTTGACAGAACCCTAAAAGTCTCCTTCTTACTTCTGTGTCACTGATTCAGCAACACTCTGTCCAGCTAACAAAACGTCTAAAAATTGCGACTCGTGGCGTCCGCGATACATCACCTTCGACCGATCTTTGCAGGTGGTATTATTCTAAACTAGTTGCAACTCACGTTTACACGGGAATTTCCATTCCCCTGTCAAATACTGCTAACCTAGAAATTAAGGTGTCCATACTGTGAACCATGTGTGAAACGGGCTCCATGCATGTATCGTCCACTACGTTGACCTTTGAAATTCCCCACGTTTATTCCGTCCTATTTGTAACCCCTTCTCCAATTTTGTTTTTAGTAGGTGTATATGAACTGGCGTTTGTTTGTCCTTGCCACTTCACTCATTTGACCCTGAGGTCATCCAGCCATTTTGTGGTCGACTTTATGCACGTGTGATTGTCTCACGTGGGAGCCTGTTTGCTCCTTTGGTTCGTACTTGTGTAGTCCATGTGGACCATTTAGTTTGGACGACTATCTACTGTCGAGGTTTGTATAAGTTGTGAATTTATGTTTTACATTATTACTGCCGTATAGAAACCCAGCTCCGACTTTGTTTTGCCTTTCACTCGAAGATACCGTTTGCTCTTTACAGTACTCGACATCTTACTTCGCCTTGTTTAAAAAAAGAATGACAACATTTGGAACCATTGTGAAGGAAACAGAAGCCCAGGACGCGGAAACTATTGAAGCTGTGGAGGAAATACTGGCAATGCAGTTTGCTTCGCGCCCCGGTTCTTTTAATTCACTTTGTGCATCTAGTCGTAAAAGTAGTGTAGCTATGAAAGCTTTAAGGATTGCTCAGCTCCACGAGTATCGGGTTAAGCGAGGAGACGAGCTCCAGCGTGCTCTCTTAGAGGTACAGAGCAAGACAGAGCTAGCAAAAATTGAGCTGGAGGCCGAAGAGGATTCAACAGATGAAGTCTGAGAACCAGTGGCCTCAACCGACCGGTTAACGCAGTGCATCTACCTTTAACTCCAAGACCAAGTTCAAGAGAAAGCTCTTCGTCGATGGTGAACCCCCAAAACCGCTGTCAGGTTGCAACCTCCTATTCCTCATATCAGGAAATTTTTTCTCCTCTCATTTTCTGTTCTTCTTATCGGGTCACTCGTTTTCGAAACTCACCTTGACATGTCCACACAAATCTACCTCGTTTTCTTACAGAATTCTTCTGTGTTTTCTCCTTCCCTCTATTTTTGCGGCGTTCTATGATATACCCAGTCAAAGCTTACCTGTCCATGATTTAAATATGATTGCTCGTATATACGTAATGCACTACTCATAAGGTTGCTGAAAATTCTTCGACAGCCAACGAACGCCTTCGCCGTTGTTGGGGCTCATCAGAATTTTCAGCAACCTTATGAGTAGTGCATTGCGCATATACATGTATCGCGATATCTCGAATATCGTAGCAACTGGAACATGAGATGGCCTGGTGCAGCACATTCAGTTGCCTGGAAACATCACAAACAAGAGATTCAGCTGGGTTCCAGGTGGGTCGCTCGCAAAAATCAAATTGGTTTGCAAACGAGTGTATTTCTCGAAACGATTGCTCGTACCTTATGTATTTTTAATGTCCACACGTGGTTTTGTTTGCATTGTCCACGTGTTTTCCCATAGACTGTTCGAGATCGTGCATTTGCATTTCTTGTAAATAATTATGGGACTAATAAAAACAATATAATTTATGGATTTTTCAGCCTGAAGAAATGCTTATTTCTTTAGCCGATATTCTGTCGCAACATCGAATGAAACCGTCTCCCTTGTGACAGATAAGTAGCGTCTGAGATGTTAAAGAAACGAAACATAAAGACAGATTATGCAACCTCGTTACTGACGTTATTGGTCTGCCGATTCAACAGCTATAGGTCAGAGAGCCCTCATTCAGAGGATCCTGCACCGGGTCGATAAAATTCCCAACGTTGAAAGGAACCAGGCACTACTGGTGTTAACCATTTTGAGCAAATTCGGTCAACTGGAACAACAATACCTATTCTATACGGACTTCCCAAGTGGCGTGAAACTGACTCACGCCCCAGTTCTACCCTTGGAATTTTCGACTCCTTACACCATGCCTTGGCAAAAGCACTAGCGGGATGGTTGCTAGAACCAGCCAGAAGAGTAATGTTGGCATTAATGACACACTTGAGTTCGACGAGTATGATGCGGAGATTTGGTGATTTTTAATCGGGATTTTGCCCCGTATGTAAAGTCACTCTAAGCTGAAAATCCAAGACGTTTCATCCAGCATTGTGCTTCTCACAAGCTTCCTGAGAGTATCGATTCCGCGACCTCGTGGCTTCCAGTCTGAACAGGTAACCGTTCGGCCACGAGCGGCTGATCAGCACTTAGACAGGATTTAGAGCCAATCATCCTTCAACCACTGAGGCCATATCACGTGGTCTCCTACTGACTGGTTCCTCAAGTGACGACTTCTCAGGAGGAAGTTTTGCTTGTTCGGAGTCACTCAGAGTTTGATGATTGTGTGAGGCAGTGTGAGGCGGAAAGTATTTGCATCCATAGCTTAAATTTCAGGCTCCAGTCCAGTTACAACAATGCAATTGACCGGAATAAATAGAACCTCAACAGGGTCTTCCTTGGGACGACTTTTGACGGACCTATCCATGAGTAACTCAGGCACTCAGTCGCTGAGCACTTTCACTGAGCAATTCACACTGTACAGTCACTACACAGACAAGACATATGTACTTTCAAAGTACAATATCAGTCCAAACAACGTCTTGGATAACTTCAACTCAGTGCACTCTCTGACCCCAGCATACAAACCAACCTGAATCTCCTTCACGTTGCAATGCTAAGGACGGTTGGTGAAATGATACAGTTGGAGGCCCACAGAAAGCAAACACGAACCGGTCAACATTTGGCTTTCATAGATTTCTATCGGCACAACGGACCAATCAGATGCTTGACTAAGGCGGCAATAAAGTTATGTTCCACTCCTTCCGTCAAAGATGAACTGGATATTACCATTTTAATAAGAAAGCACGTAAGTCTGAGTACGATCGTTTCCACTCGTGTCTTATTGAGCAAGTATGGTGATAAAATAACAACCTGGCATCAACTATAAAGTGATGAGGAAGTTTCAACGATAAACCTTCATTTGTCTGTTTAACCGGCAAGGTGATATGTATCCGAATGCCGATCGCCGCTCTAAGCATTCTTTGTCAAATGAAATTTGACCGATTATTGATACTGGGTAGATGACGCTGAATGATTCGGCCTGACTGAACTGACGGTCTATTGATCAGGTGACTAGGGACAGCGCTCGTCACGTGTTTGTCTGTCCCAATTTCTTGACTAGTCGATGAGTGCCTTTTAATTTTCTGTCTCATTCGATCTACATAGTTTGCACAAAGTTCGAAGACAAATGCACATACAACCGTAGAGGACTGATGGATCAGCGCTTTGTCCTTGAGATTCGTATTGAGCATTCCACTACTATATCCTCGGCTGTGCTGCACTGAATGTTCGCCCCAGGCAGAAAATTAGGAAACAGGTAATCTTTCCTGAAGTGTTGCTCCTGAACGGCGGCTGAATGGATATCGGTTTTCTGGCGACCGTTAAACTTGTTTCTACCACTGATTGTTGGTTTAGATGCCTCTGAGTAAACGTAGTCAAGTAACCACTTTCTGTCAAACCGCCTCGTATGACTTATATTTCAGTATCTAGTTGTGTACACTTGATGCTTTTATAGACCAGATTATTTACAAGGTACCTTTGGTGTTGCACATCCACAAAACCTCGAAAACCGGTGTACTGGCCAGATCGGGTAAGTTTCCTGTACGCTGCTCTTTGGAGCGTATGATTACGGTTTCTGGTCAAGGTGAACTCATCAGCAGTGAGCGTCTCACGAAACTCCATTGAGTTTCGAACCCGCAACCTCTTGGCTAGCAGTTTGAGCAATTAACCATCGGCGGTAGATCAGTAGTGTGATTAGTTTTATTTGTCGCTTTTTTCTAACCACGACGGATTGTCTTTGAAATTAAGCCATATCCTTGTGATGGGAACAATGATGCCAAAAGGGAACTCATTGGATTTAGAGCACCCGTACCCCGATGAAAAAGTTTTGCCTCTAAAAGGACTGCTTTATTTCCACCAAACGAAATGTACCACCGAATTGAGCAGAAATAACCTAAAGGAAACTACTCGCAAGGTTGCTGAAAACTCTTCCACAGCCCACGACCGGTTTCACCCTTCTTGGAGCTCATCAGGTAGGCACAATCCCCGGGTTTTCGTCAACCTTATGTTCTACCTGAACCGAAATCGGACTGATTGCGACAAATACAATCATTTGCAAATCAACTTGGTTTTCACGGAAGACGGGGCGACTTCGCCTACCTGATGAGCTCCAAGAAGGACAAAACCGGTCGTGGGCTGTCGAAGAGTTTTCAGCAACATTGTGAGTAGTTTCCCATATGAAGAAATAACCTAAGTTCGAAAAACGAACAATAACTTCAGGTAACCTCTCTAATATAAACTGCCTGTTTCAGTGATTAGAACAACATCAATAATATTCGGCCTCTCAGTGGAGTTCCAGCTGGCTGTAGTGAACCAGAATGTCTATCCCTGTTCTTAAATGGGCATGATCCTCTAGGCTGTGTTAAGCTCATTGTCTACCATACAGAATGCGCTATCCGGTGGATAGCCAGGCTGACACCCAAATGTGTTGTGAGTCCAATCGTTCGAAGAAAGCTGAGCTATGTATCCACAAATCCAAATGCAAGGTCTATGGCCTGGTAACTAAGATGCTTTTGTTCCTCAAGGGTAGACTGAAGATTGTACCGTTCAGTCAGTGGGAGACTGATCGGTCAACCAAAGACTTTACCGCACCCTTGAAGTATAGCTTTCCCACACCTGATGGGATTCTATGAAAAGAAACATCCGCTCACTCAAGTAGTATACGGTAATTGATTGTTGGTCTGTTCGTCGAGCTTGGCAGTTGGATTGCAAACGTTTCATCACCAATCGAGGTGACACCAGTGCGGGGTTGAGTGGGTGAATTCCTCCTCTTCTGCCTGTGCTTATGTGGCTCCTAAAACAGCATCTGGTAGTTCTGAAGGGGTCTTCGCCTAGTTTGATTGGACCCTTGTGAATCTGACCTGGTGTCAATCTCTTGTGTCTGTATGGTTCATTGGGCGTATTCACTTCAACAGTTTTGTGGGGGATTGTTCTGTTGTGATTCGGTCGTTTTCTTCTTGCTTTGAGGTCTGGATTGGTTTCCTACCAACATATCACGAGTTCAGGCAATTCCAGTAGCGAACCATAATTGATTTTCAATTTCGTAGAACAAATTATGAACTGCAGTAGTAACCAATCGAGTAACCACAAACAAAGCTGCATCCGGACACTCTTTAGGCAGCGTTGGTGGTTGGCTCAACCACTGACCCATCGCTACGCACCACCGCGCTCCCTAACACTGCACTGAGGATGTCACCTCGATTGGTGATGAAGCGTTTACAATCAGCTCAGTGAACGAACCGATGACTATCTACGCTACCCGCGCACATAACATTCTTTACTATAGCAAGCTCTTCAGGCAGACTGGCCATTGATCAGCAGCAGTGTATTTCCAACTGTGTGTGTTTCACCAACAGAGGCAATGTGATCGACCGAACCTACAACCCTCACAAGAACAGAGACCCACAGAAGAAACCGTTGACAGGACACAAAAGCTCATCAGCAGTACTCCCTGGAAGGCATACACAATCCGAACATGTACCAGTAAATCAGGAGACTTAACCGAATAATAGATGAAAATTACGTCAAACGGAGGAATACCTCATGAACTTGCCAAAAGCCAGAAAACCAGACCAAAACGCAAGAGAGATGGCACAGAGACCAATAAAGTCAAAGACAGAGACCTGTTAAAGACAAAAGCCATCCGGTCGACCAATCAAATCATGAGATTGGGAGTAACAGACAAGAAAGGTAAAATGGTCAAATCGGAATAAATGATCAGAACTAGCTAACTGGGGGTACTCCAGGAAACAACCAGATGCAAGCTACTCGGACTGAAGTGCAGTACAGATCAAAAAAGCGGTCCAATCAGATTACGTACTAGCCAGTCACCAAACGCAAACAGAAGTGTAGGAACCGCCAATCTAGCCAGGCACTAACGATGTCTCGTTTAGTAAGGAAAAGCTTGCAAAAGCATTGCCAAGGTTGACGAACAGGTCAACTGTCACTTGATCAACAGCCAGCGCGTAGCACATGTGATTGATGCTACCTACAAGTTTTACCGCGAGCTGTCAGCTCTCTGAAACCGCAAATAATCTGAGCATTTGTCCGACGAGAACATGTAGGTGTGCCTCACCACATGTGAGGCATAGGAATAAAATTTTGAACAATCCAGACGTTTACTGCAGCAGATGCCCTATTCCTTTCGACTTCTTTCAGAATTTCTTAAAGTCACTTCGCAGGATGAAACACTCCGTGTTGATCCGGGCTTCCACGTCGAAACTTCGAATGCCACGTCTGATCAGCTTGTTTTACGCCTTGCTGACATGAACATATTTGGATACCCATAGAATCAAGCCAACCTGCGGCCTGCAAATAAGGACGTTTATCGTCACCTTGACACTCACAGATGTTTGGCTTGCAATCGGCTATAAATTTGATGCATTCAACGAATCCATCATACAGATAGGCACCACATTTTGTCTAACGTTTTCCTCTCAGAAGCGGCCACCTTTCGTTAAAGGTTACCGTCCATCCGTATTTTCAAATGTTGTCTACACAGCGCGGCAAATTTTGCGTGGTTGCGAAGTTAAAGCTTGAATGACAGGTCCAAAGTTTGGCAAAATGCAAAACGTAGTTAGCGAAATACACTCAGTTGCAAACAAATTTGTTTTTTCGAGAGACTCACCTAGAAAACAGCTGAATCTCTCGTTTGTGATGTATCCAGGCGAGTGAATGTGCTGCACCAGGCTGCCTCATGTTTTAGTTGCTACGATATTCGAGATTTCGCAAATAAGTGTATTTTGCTGATTCGTTCAATTTGGGTTCAAGTAGAACATTAGGTTGAGGGAAAATTGGGAATTGCGCCTACCTGACGAGCCCGAAGTGGAAGGGCGAAACCGGTCGTGGGTTGTCGAAGAATTTTCAGCAACCTTATGAGTAGTACCTTCTGTAATCAACAATCATGCACAAGTAATACCCTCAAATGACGTTTCATTCTGTCAGTGATGCCATTGTACGCTGAGAAGCCGAGGGACAATGCACAACTATTTCGCCCTTATCGGGAACTATCAGGAGTGTGCACCTCACGAAATTACAGAGAATCTTGAAACTATCAACCTCGGTTTACTAGTGTGAACAAGTGACCATTCAGCCACGAGCGGCTGGTTAACACTCAGACATGATTTAGCGTCATTCATCCAGTCACGTTACATGGTCACGTGGCTCCTCGAGTGACGACTTCTTAGGTGAAAGTTTCACACACCCTCCTCTGAGTTACTTTTAGATCGATGGTAGCGTAAGAGAGCTAACTTCAAATTAATCACTGTCAGCAATGCATTAGGCAACAGGGATATCCACCAGCGGAGCACGCTTCCCCAAAATAACGACCTGAGATCGTCAATTTCACCGCACCCTCCTTATACGTTCAGGTTATGCTTACGGAACAAGCTGCGATATCGGTAGGAAAATCAAGCGAACCTTGAATGAACCGGTGTTGATTTGTGAATATCGTTTGAAGTATTGATTGTTTGAAGGACAGGTGTGCAAATACAGGTGGTTGTGAGCAAATGCCCAACAAAACTCTCTCTTACGCCGTAAAACGTGTAGAACTGCATAATACATATAATACAATGCAACAACGTGACTGGTACACAAAACCATGACAGTCTCATTGTAATCCTTAGATCTTTATGAGCGCAGAGGATAGGCCTTAAACGACCAATCGAATTTAATGCCTGTGGCCATGTGCTCCATGCTTATAAACGGAACGATAAGCTAAGTTCAACTTTGTGACCTTGATGCCTAGCGATCAAAGGTTTGACCCTTGAGTAGACCACCGTTGGGTTAGGGTCGGCCCGAGCACGAACTGGCCCGTGTTAGCTCGCTTGCTTTCCAAGCCTTCTGTCAGTTCTACTGGCAAACATAACGGAAACCAAATGTGAACAGATAAATGCAGATAAAACTGAAGTCAGCATTTTGATTGGCGGCAGTGGTACGAAGCATGTACACACTTTCTCAAACAACTGTGCTGCATTGTAGGTCCGGTGCAGGGATACGTTTAGTGTCTGTCTGAACGGACTGAAAGAATACTAATCAGTGTAGGGAGTGTACGAAATCTCAACACGACCAAAGTTCACAGAACCCCTCTTCCTTACACAACTATCGTAGCACTAGTTCATCCACACAAATGGACAAAAAGTGTAAACGAACTGGAAGAATTAGATCCTAAGGTGTAGGTTTCCTCATCGGCTTCGCGGAAACCGGTGATCCACCCTAACACACGAAATCCCCCATGGCCGACACCCAACACAGATTTGCTTGACTTATCTGATTGGTTCTCCTTCTGCCTTAAATCTCAATCAACCTAGTAACCAAATCAATTGGCCTGACGAAGCTTTTGTGTCAAAAGCGAAAGGTTGCCCAGCAATAAATCTACCGATTGTCACCACAAACATT
This sequence comes from Clonorchis sinensis, assembly GCA_003604175.2. Taxonomy (NCBI): domain Eukaryota; kingdom Metazoa; phylum Platyhelminthes; class Trematoda; order Opisthorchiida; family Opisthorchiidae; genus Clonorchis; species Clonorchis sinensis. The sequence goes on along the minus strand of CM030375.1, from coordinate 2,868,080 downwards.
TCCGAAAGTGTAACTGTTCTTTCCCCTTACTGTGATTGACGCGTCCGGTTTGTCACTCTGAGCCACGTGCATTTTGACGAAGCGGTCAGGGTAGTTAGTTAACCGCAGTACATCTTTCGGGTATTCATGTCCCCTCACGAATGTATCCAAGGTGCACATTTGTATAGCTTTATGGAACAAAGTCAGCAGCAATGCACCTTTGTACCGTAAGAGACAACCTCGTAAGCCTTGGCCAAACTTGAACAGTCAGCAGAAGCCGACTGCCACAAGTGAACGTGTGTAAAAGATATTTTACTCATCACAAACAAGAATAGGCAGAGTGAACACGTGTTCAGTTTGTAACACCCTCCAATAGTGCATAGTGTTCACCTGTGAATTTGAGCAGGACGACAAATTTGTCTTCTTAGAAGTTTTTAATATCAGAAATACCCACTGTACTATGTTTCACTCAGTACATCGGAAATGTGTGTGGACTGGACAGTGTCAGAACTTAAAGAGTTTCTGCGCGTGTTGGTGCATATTTTATGACGTAGAGCTATACATTCCCGGGGTGATGAATCGGATACCTAAGACATGTACTGCGGTTAAATAACTTCTCTGCCTGCTCCATCGAAATTGAGTTGACTTCAAGGGGTAGGCCACGTGCTTAACTTACAGTACCGATAATCTGAGGGTGTTCCGGTGCTCATATCTTTGCTGGTGGGAACCTTTTAGAATTGGAGTAGACAGTTGACAACGTCCTCATCTTTGAGGACCAAATTCAAGCACAAGACCTGTTCAGACTCTGACCAAAATCCAACGTACAGAGTGAAGAACCACGCTCCAGAACGTACAGGTTTTGGAAATTCTCCTTGCAGTTCAATCAGAAGCACATGAGGCCGTGGAGAACTTTACATACTTCGATAGTTTTTTTTAGGTCCGATGGAAGTGTCCGATCTCGGGAATCCGGAGTTTGTCAGTTTGCGTTGTTTTTGGCGTGAAAGAAGCATATTACTAGGTCTCGAGTTTCCTTTATAGTAAGGACCGTGTTATTTTTGTTGTTGTTTTTGTTAGTCAGTTGTGTAATCTGACAAAATTTTGTCAGATCTAGGATGTTTTTACCAGCTCTTGTTGATCTTCTAACAGTTGAAGATATTGGACTTTCAGTCCACAGATTTTTCTTCCATTTCTGTAGAGGATTCTTTTGGAAAATGACGATCCCTTCTTGAAGACGCATGGATACTACTCAGTATTTGCATCGAAAAAATCTCGCCTTCTCTTCTTTCTTCTGTCTAACCATATCCACAACAGCTGTTTGAATGTATCTGTATTCTGGCCAGGTGGCTTTAGGGACTTGGTGCTTCATCTGGCGTCTCAATAGACCTCTGTAAAACCACACTGCAGTTCCCCGTTCTTCATCCTTCTTACATCCAAATTGGAAGTGCTTCTTTTTGGTCCGTGACGTTGAATCTGTCCGAGTGCATCGTACGCTTCAGGACGCACCAGCCAATGGTCCCCATTATCACCTGTGTGGTCCGTACATTACACAGATTTCTTTACCTTACATAGCCGACTGGATGTCCACGTCCACTTTTTGGATGACTCCAAGTTCCATGCGATGTTCGTTGTTGAACGTTCGGAAACTCTGGGCATTGCTAACAGTATTCCGCCGTTGTGATTCACTGATCCGGTTGAAAATAGACTTCGTATAATCTCCCAAATCTCCCTGTCCATGCCAACCCTCCCTCATCAAAAGGGGGGAGTCCCCTGTAGATGACCTGACAAAGTCTGATAAGTGATGGCCATACGTGTACGTATGCTCATCTGCTTGACACCTTGTGGGCATGCACGTTGCTAAATGTGGCAAACCTTGAACTCGACAACCGGATTCGGGTGGTTATCATTCTCGAGTTGATGCAGTTCGGTTGGTACATTATGCACTGATTCATGTGGTTTGCAATTACAAATCTGACATCACGGTTCTCTCAAAGTTTACGTGTTGTTTTAATCAGACAGAAGGTATAACCAAAGTCGTCCTCGCGTACCTCCTATGGATAAACCAGCCACGTTTCACTGAGTCTAGCGGGGTCTATGCTGTAGCGATTGCTTTCGAGAGAAGTGCATTCCTCGCGTTAAGTCCGTCTCTTTCATGTTCAAAGGTTCAATTCCCAGAAGAGTCATCTCCACTCTGTTTAATTTCTGTATCATGTGCGAAAAGACAGAGCTTTCTGGTTCATGTGCCTTGGAAACAGGGGCTTGTTTCTGGTACCCTTGTGTCTTCAAGGTCTGATAGGCTAGTCGAGTGTGGAGACGCAGGGGTTAAGGCATGGAACTATGACCGCCAATGCTACCGCAAGCGTTCTCTGAGCAGCACTGAACTCGTGATTTTTATGAATACTTCTGTCTTATTGGACAACGCGACGGCGATCACGATAAACCTTTGGGTGATCGGAGTGCGTGAGTTTTAGGGCTGACCATCTTCGAAGGAAGGTAGCACAATTACTTCCACAAGTGTTAAGCTGCTGGCCGCGTGTGGGAACACCTCACCGCTCTTGTAAACCCGTCGCATCCAACAGCATGGTTTTATCTCCAGAAACTCTTGTGCCACAAGTTCTCGTCTTTGAAGAACTCGCCGCCTCTTGTCGACTGCTGCTCGATGGAATTTCCGGCGTGGTTTGAAATTTTGAAGTTGAATTCCAGACAGTGTAGCCTACAATGTCGTTCCAACAATTAGGCTAGGTCCCTTTGACAAGGTGAGAGCTGTTGGCTGGGATATATATATATATATGTATATATAGCACATATACGCATATATGTCTTTTGTTTGTGTCCCGGATTGGTTATTACTGGCGCAAGTCAGAAACGGAAAATTGCCGTGTTACCTCGTGATACACTGAGCTATTACGATATGAATGTCGGCTTCCCATCCGAAGGCAGCGGTTTTCCGCTTCCAAATTATATCAGAATAGCCATCAACAGGGACACTTACAATTTCATGCAAACTGCCAAAATCAATTAACTCTGATTTCGCCTTAATTGATGTATGTGTGTATTTGTTATTTTCTCGGACGTTTTTGTCCGTTTTTATCAGTGTCACAGAGGTATAAACGGTTGCAGAAGGGTGATGAGCAGTCTCCGACCGACGACGACAGGTTCTGCTTCGTTTGAAAAAGTTTTCATGGACATGGTCTTCAAATTTCACTCGATTTTCATGTCTACTAAAAAAACCAAGCACAAAATTGTTAAATTTGTCGTCGTGTGACCAGCTTGCTGAACGATATGAACTGTAGTCCCGTATGTTTTTATTTCCCGCAAATTTCTATCAAGTATCATATATTTATTTGTTATTTATTTATACCTGCGTATGTTTGTTATTGCATTCCACTACACCATACAATAATATATTAAGTAGGTAGCATATTTGCCCGCTGTTAATGAGGTACTCAACAGAATATCGACTAGATCACCTGAATATGGTAACCCTCGAGTGAATGTGCTGTGACTCAGTTTCGTTTAGGTTACGCGTTCTTTAAAAATCGTTCACGCTACCCGAAGGAAGCACGGTAGATGAAATGCTGCCAGGTTGCCTAGAGAGCAGTAGTCGAGATACCGGGGTTGGAATCGAACCACAAACCTTACAGTTAGTAATTTCGCAACATCTTGACCTATCCCGACCTCTACCGTTCGTTAAAAAGTTAATTTTCAAATAAGCCTGCAAGCGCACTTGTGTAACATTTGGTTGGAAATGCGGTTGAGGGAACGCAGGAATTACCTTTGACGGGATTTAAGCAAAGCGGTCTAACCGTAAATAGTGTTGTTTTCAACAGAATGTGTTGCTAGTTACCTGGGAAGAACAATGCCGCCGGTACTAGTTGTATTGGTGCGTAAGTTCAGTTGGGTATCACAGCTAGGTTAAAAAGGATTTATGTAGTAAAAACCCGGTGCATGTCACTTGAGATTTTTACGGGCTTTTGAATTGCTCAACTGAGATTTCGTCTTGTAAGGTAGGTCGACTTACCGCGAAGTACTATGCGGCTGTTTCCCTTTACTGGAAGTATGATTAGTGTATAGCTCAGGAAATTCCCCATAGATACAAACTCCTGCCTGGCAGGCTGGTAGTTGGAGACAAGCGACCCACTTCGGTAAGAATGAAGCAGTCGTGTAGTATGTCTTGGCTTCTGGGCATGGAATAACTTCATTTCTGGGATGAAATCTGGATTAAAATGTTTCCAAGTCTTCACAAAGCTGGCAGAAAACCATAAGTCATCATCATCATCATCGACAGTATGAGATCAGTGTTCGCTGCCGTACAGCCATGGTTTATTTGAATGCCTTATTGTTAAGAAAAGAATAAAGGTGGACGGAGAAGGGACTTAGTGCTAGCTCATACAATCATTCCGAGGGGTCTACATCTCCAAACATTCACTCAGGCAATCTGGATAGAAACTGCCAACGAGATCGTCACTGACAGCGGTTGGCAGCCATATCTTGCGGCTTCTCCAACCAGGCGCAGTGAGGATCACGCGGTCTCCATTCTGAAAGGCGAGCAGTACCGACAGCACCCAAATGTTCCGTGATTTCTTTCATACCCCTCTGCCAGGTCAAGGGTTGACCATTTTTCTGCTTCCTACACTTTGAGCTGGGCATGGAAAACAGCGATCTCTTCGGCAACCGATGGTTTGGTATACACAACACATGTCCCAACCAACGCAGCTTCTGGTGATGAACACATTTTCCGATGAAAGTACCCGTTGCACAACCCAATTGCCTCCAAGTGGATTCGCCGACACCAATACACACGAGCTATTTTTCTGAGACAACGATTGTCGAGCACCTGAAGATGTCTCAGTTCCGCTGCTCGAACAGGCCAAGTCTCACAGTCATACAACAAAGCAGCCCGCACTGCAGCATTCCTCACACGTTCCTTGAGATTCAGGGATACACCACTTTGGCGACCCGAACCTTGCAGATTCGCGCATTTACTCCATCTGTCACACTGCGATCAGAACTAATACAAATTCCAAGATACGTAAAATGCTCCATAACTTCCAGTATCTCTCCCTTGATTGTAAGTGGCGTGTTCAGTGACTGCATGTCCAGCAGCATAACCTTACCCTTTGTGGGTGCAAACTGCACACCAGAATACGGAATGACTTTGGTCAGTCCATTCTAAAAGACCTGCGCCTTCTCCTCCTCTTCAGTGACGAGAAGGATGTCGTCCGCATATTCCAGATCGATAAGGTTTTCGCCACAGGCCATTTGGATACCGGGTTTTTAAGGAACTTCAAGAGTTCGTCACATTATTTCCTGATGGACACCGCTTTGTGTACGCAAGCCTTTGAAGAGCTCTCCGTATACTCTCACACGTCCGGAAGTCTGAGAAGACAGAGAACGCATTATGTTCACAAAAATCCGGGGCGTTCCTTCATGGGCAAGCGCGTCAAGAAGAACAAACCTGCCAGCTGATCCGAATGTGTACTGGAAATCCAGAAATACTAAAATTCAGAGTGATTTGTACGGACGATGTTGTTCCAGCACCTGACGAAGTGTGAAGATTTGGTCAACGCAACCCCCTACCAGGCCGAAAACGCGCTTGCTGCTCCCGAGTCAATGTTTCATGAGTCACCATAAGGCGACGGAGCACAAGTAACGTCAACAGTCTCGTTACGACCGGGGTCAAGCTGATACCACTGTGGTTACGACACTCACCACGAGCCCCTTTTTTTTAAAATGGGCACTATCACCGTTTCTCCCCAATTTTCTTGGACAGTCTCCTTTTTCTAAATGCAGGCAAACAGATCAGATAAGCGCTGACATAGAATATCACCGCCGTCTTTGAACAATACGGGTGGGATGCAGTGATGCTTGAGAGAAAATATGCAGTCATAAATCTCCGAAGTCGTAGACTGTTCCAGGTTCACCGTCCAGGGTTCTACGTCAACTCCAGGTGAGTGGCAGATGGTGGCCACGATAACTCCTGTTCGAAGTATTCGGCTCACCGATCGAGGAGCTCTTCTCCATTCATGATTGTCACTCCCTTCTGAGGTTTCGTTCACAGGACGTTTCCGGAGGCCGGTCACATGGATTAACCGAGATAATTTTCCGGGAATAACGGCTTTCTGGACCTCTTTCATTTCTTTGGCTTTCTGACGGTATGCTGGGCTGGGATACTGTCAAGGTGCCCATACCTAGACAAGAGGACGATTAGGTTCCTCAACCAAAGCCTTTGGCTCAAAAGCCTAACCGCAAGGCAGTGGTGTTTGGCGGGAAGTTCTAATGCATTACCACTTCTACGGAACAAGTCGCCACATGTTGTAACCCCCAAACTGGAGGACCAGGAGACTGTGGTCTTCAGACTCCTAACCATTGACCAACCTGATATGAGAGACCGAGAGTGTCGCGCGAACATCCCCCAGTATAGCTCAACGGGTCGCGGAGGTACAGAAACCATCACACCACGGTAAGGTCCAGTCTCTTCGTGACACTCAGACACTCGCAGCTCAAAAGGACAGATAATTCGCAAGAAAAGCGAGCCTCATCACTGGAGGAACCAGTCAACAATTGATCGCGAGGTATGAATTCGGTGACTGAAGGACTGTTAAGGCTACATTCCATATACCTGGTGATCAGCCACTCATGGTCGAATGCTTCATTCTGTGACGAGAGGCCAGGAGCTCGCGGGTTCTCTCCCCTTGGAGGTTCACGAGAAGCACACTTCTGGTGATTCTCAACAAGAACAAAACAGCTGTAAAGCGAATATATCCTTCTTGACAGACTTCCTTAGAGGTTTCGCTAATGGTCGAAATTCGGGAAATACTGTTCAGAATACATTTCGTCGTGTCCGAAATTCAGTTCATATTTCTGCTGCAGGAAGTGAATTATTTTGGTTTTTCACACAAAATACACTCACTCTCCAAATCTCGACTGTATTCAGATTCGTTTGTAAGTACTCAATGGACTCGAGGAATTTCTGTTCACATAAAACTCTCTTGAACAGTGCAACTCCGTCTTGGTTCGAATATGATATGAATATGATTCTCAGCATAGCGCAGGGCTAGACTAGAGTTTCGTGCTCAGTAGATCTCATAAGCACAGTATTTCCTTGGCCATGTCGAGATTTGACTTCGAACATCAAAAACTACTCTGCGAGGAGACGGTGGAGTCGTCCGTGTGACGAAGTTTCAACAGGTAAACATATTCAAGCTTTAAAAACTTGCTTGTTTTCTCCAGAGTCGTGACGGATATCTTAGCGATTGTCCTGTTCCTGCTGACTGATTGATCCGCCCGTTGGACGGCCAGAGATATGTACTGGTGGTAAGCTCTAGGGAGCAAAACATGACTCGACGGGTGCCTGGACAGGATAAAGACTGCTCATAAAGGAGTCACGTGAATAAATATATTTAAGGTAACCAAATGGCCAAGACAGTGGTGCCCTCGGAAACGGTAAGTTCATGAATATCTTTGCCTACTTACCATGTGTTACTGATATCACGATGTGTCTCGGGCAAGCCAACTTGTGAGTACGGTAACCACACATCAGCTGAAGAGGTGCGTCTTTGATAAAAGTAAGCAAAATTTGTTGTTTTAGTTTCCCGCGTGAATGAGAAACCTGCATAATGAAAAATGTACTCATTGGCTGTGTCTGATGTGGGGACTTTGAATAAACTAAGTTTTTGCTCTTTACATTACGTCAATTAGTAGGTCGTTTCAATATCTGCATAACTCACTACTGATTTCACCCCCTATTAAAGCTCCTCAGGAAGGCCTGGTCCACGAAATGTTGTGAATATACTTTCATACTTGAATTCTGCCCACGAGAGCGATGGTATCCGGTTATCCACCGACAGCATACCTTTGTTTGAAGAGCGTTGCGCCTAATCTACCCGCTGATTTATCTAAATTTTACAAAGAAATTTCCGCAACCGAAATACCTGTGATGGTCAGTTGGCTGGGTATTTCGACCGAAAACTTTGATACTCCATCGAGGGAATCAAGTGCATAGATCCTAGTTTTCTCAAAATTTCAGTAAAACAAGAGAGCTATATTTTTAAAAAATCCATGATACTATTTTGAAGCATACATTGTAGTGATCGGAAAATAGCCTACTGGAGATGGAGCACACAGGAATCTTGAAAACTATTCACTGAGGATTACTTAATAGTACAAAACCAAAATGGTTTGCAAATGGGTGTACTTCGCTAATTTCATACAATCTGGGTTCAAGCAGAAAATGAGGTTGACGGAAACTCGGGGATTATGCCTACCTGATGAGCTCCAAGAAGGGCGAAACCGGTCGTTTGCTGTCGTAGAATTTTCAGCACTACGTCTATAAAATGCATACATTTATATTTCGGTGGACTGCTTGATCAAATAAGCTCTTAACAGTAACGGTTAACAAATGGAAACTAATGACAGACACGGCATATTTGGGAGCTGACTACTCAGCAAAAAAGGATATGGATTTTTAGCGGACTGGAATGTAAAGGAGATCATCTAACCACAGCCAAGCGGCACAAATCACATGCTGTAACCAGCCATATGTATTCATCTGCCCAACTAATCTCTGTCATCAACGAGACAAATCAGTCTCCACGTATTATACTCAATCTCTCTGCCCGACGCGTTGTGCACACATTCACCTGCAGTCTTAGTGAAACATCAGCAGAACAGAGAGGAGCTTATGCGAACGTATGAGCTCAGAACATTACTCTCGTTGAGTCAGGTGACCGATCGATCGACCGCTGGCGTGAAAACGGAGACCTGACAACCTTCCTCATCGACCGTCAAGAAAACTACATCCACCGGACACAGAGTTGACACGAGTAGGGCGTCCAGAATCTTACGACTTAACGTCAATTCGAAATCATTGGATTTCACTTGGGCCAGATCGACCAATCAATACCGACCCAGCTTGTGCACACGAAAGACCCTGACACAAGCTACTGGCTTGCCTTAGGCTTGAAAACTGAACCTGATTGCCCAATATACGACTGGCTGATATTTGATCACATGATGTGATATCTGATGATATTTGATACTGCGGTAGAAGAGGCAAACGAAATGTCCTTTACCATCTGGTTGTATTATCCCAAAGACGATAGTCTGTTACGTCTTTCAGAAATCTTTAGATCCCGGAAAATCGATAGCGGAACACCAAGACTCAATATTGCAATTTACTCAACCAGTAAATAGACCCATTTGATGAGAAAGATGATTCATCTGTAACACCCTTTCGGTGCCTAGCTGCCATGTCACCAGAAGGAAGCACAAAGGCCCAGATATGGCCGAGTTGCCCAAGCCTGGACAGGTGAAGCTGAGATGAAGAGGCCACATTGGGACCACAGGCTTTCCGGTCATTAAGGTTGTACTTTAACCACTGAGCCATCTCAAGCTCTGACGTCATATCAAGTCACGGTTTGCCCGTTTGACTTTTATCTGGGAACGCAATGAATCAGCATATTTGTATGGGGCTGGTGGTTCGTTAGTCTGTAGTTTGAGATTACTTTACCTTCGTGACCAGGTATAAGGTGTTCCGTTCAGCTGTTATTTTAAATCATAGGGCGTCCAGCTTATCTTCATCGTCTTGGACACTAATACACCACCAAAGAAGGACAGCAATCCCGTCAGGACAGATCACTTGTACTGTTAACACGTGGTGCTTTCGGCACACGCTTCAAGTGATCTTTGCAACCCCGGCTGCTTAGGGGCTTCCGCATCTTGCCGCCTGCCTACAATTAACGATATGTTGGTGTACTTGTCTTCTCAGTGGAATGATCAAGTTACAATGAGGCAAAGGGACTCTTGTAACCTGTACAACATTTTACAGATTATGGGGATGAGCTTATCAGCCAATTTGAAGGCACTTATGACGGGTTCGAACTCCAATTGTCGAAATAATGGTCCACTGGATCATCCAGGCTAGGTCCTCCGATGAGAAGGCAAAAGGTGTCTAGTGTTGACAAAATTTTGTCAACATCATTTATGCAACATTTCAAAATGAAGTACAAACGATGCTGTCATCACAGACCGATTGAAAGAAAATGTGGACTACAATTTACGGTTCCCTACAGTCGTACAAATTGACTGGTGGAGAAAGTCGGATTAGGTTTTTAAAGAAACCAGGGGGATATTTCTAACTTGGGACTTTAAATCACTCTTCCTAAACAGACTAAAGCGGACTGTGTTACGCCCTCGCAGCGTAGGTCACGCTAAGTTTTTCCGAATCAATTTCTTGATACGTTATAAACAGGAGAGAAGACGTCCTAGTGTGCACAGTCGTATAACCTAAACAGAGGTTCCCGGTGTCCATATTTGAATGCAACTGCTTCGTAATTCTCTGAAGGACACGAAAATTGAACCTCCTGGTTGACTTACCTAGGAGCCTCAAGAGATGAACGCACTTGCGGTAGGCAGAATTTTAAAACTGGATATAAATACTGTTGTACCAAAAGGCACACTACTTTCTCCCTAATTACATGGGCCTATGAGAATATTACCTGGAGGTACCGGCAGACAGCCATTTATGATCACACGAATGATGAGTAGTCGTTGTCAAAAACTCATGAATAAAATTTGACGAGGTCAGTCAAAACCTTCGTCTTACGAGAGTGATCGGTGTAAGAAGTCCCGCTGAGTATCGCCTTATCCTGTGCAAGCTAATGAGCCTGCTGATCCGGCCGCTCGTGACCAAACGTTTTAGCTTTCAACTTATATCCTGAATCTCTCGGATTCAAAGTTCCCTGGGAACTGGTGAGATACAAAACGCTGATGATGACAAATAGGGGTGAGACATCTGTAAAGTGCTTCCTGGAGTTTGGCATAGGTTGCCTTCACTTGCTCGAGGAAATCTCCTACAATTTTCAAATGAACACAAGTTCTCAGGACTGATTCAAGAAGAGATTTCGACACTCCACCAGGGTCGCCATCCGAAAGTGTGGAGTGACTTTTCATTCTCAAGGCGGAAAATTCGCTAGTGCTTTCGTAGTGAGGCAAACGTTTCGTCCTCAGTCGAGGAGACATCCTCAGTGTGCAGTATCTAATATCCAGTCATGTGATTGGTTAATTGGTATACATTTTGCTTGTAGTATTATTGGCCCGATCACGATTTGCGCTGCGTTGTGGTCTGTATGTCTCGTATCCCATTGGTTGGTTGGATGACTGTTTAGGGGTCTTCCAGGTCCGTTTTCGATTACTCCGTTCCCGTTTGGTGTTGCATTTTGCTCTATCTTACTTGACTTTGGTTGGTTGTGATGGTTGTTTCTACTTTGATAGTTTCCTCACTTCAGCCTGATTCAGCCTGTTTGTTCGTCTCAGTTTGACCACGTCTACGTTCTGTAGTTCCGTAGTTCATTTGCTTAGTTCCCATGAGGTTACCTGTAACCACGTGCAACTGTGAAATACACAATCAGATCAACTGTTGCTTTCCGGTATTGGCTCGGTCGTCTTACTCGTTGTATAGAACAAGGCTGATTAACAAAACATGCCGATGCTGACACCTCCTGACTTTTTACGTTGTTCCTTTTCCTGTCCGACTTAATGAGAACTTTTCTGCCGATCCCAGCTGCAGCCATATCAACCAGATGCCTTGGAAATTGTACACAAACGCTGACGCATTTCCCTTAGCGTCTCATTCCCAAACCTCACTACCCTTTCTTTATCTCAGTCTTTAAGAAAACTGGTCAACAATTTGCGATACAAGTGCTAGATACTATATCGGTAGACATTTGCAACCTTTTTAAAACTCAAATGTAAGACCTAAATACAATAATCGGTATTATTTCGTGCTCTTTTTCTAAGATTATTCATCACGAAATTAATTTGATCCTGCGGTCACTGCAGCTCACGGCTTCGGTGTTTGCATAGCTTGTAGGTCGCCAATGGAGGTTTCGTTGCTGAAGTGGATACCTGTATCGGTATGGTGTCCAAATCACAAAACGCCATGGAAACTGGCAAGGGCTGCAATAACAAACATTCACCTATGGCGTAACTGGCTTAGGATTTCGGTGAACACATTTTGCACCTTTTTACTGACTACTGGTTGTCCGAAGATGCCACTGAATTTAGAGATGGTAGGCACCTGTTTTGGAACACAGTTTTCTTGATGTCTTCGTAATACCGTGAACCCGAGTCTGGATAGCCGCTTGATGGCTTGGTGCACTTAGGCACACCAGAAAGTCAATGAACGTGTGAATCAGCTGATCTATTGAACACTGACGCGTACAGGCGTGTCATGTGCAGTCGAAAACGGACTGTTTATAAAGCACACATGGAGAGTTCTAGGCGGGCCAAAACGTGATACTAAGAATATGACTCATCTGTCAAGGCCAAGCGAAGAACAACCAATTAAATCTGTCTCAACGAAAAGAGTTATTCAATTGGCGGTTGTGTAGTCCAGTTACATCCTAATAGCATCGTTAGATTATATGGCGCCCTCAAATGCTGAGGAAACATGAAGCTAAATTTGTCACATCGCCATTGGTTACTGAGGGTGGGGACCATCTCCCGATTGCCGGTCGTTCGAAACTATGTCCGACTCGGATCATGCCCTCGTGTAGTGTACATTTCCATTAGATTTCTGCGATAAGCCCAGAGAACCGACACATTAATTGAAGGACAATTAGCCTTGTGAGCCACACATTAAGCAAACTCATCAAAGTGCACTGTGGAATGCTAGACGAGTGGACTCTTCGGGTGAGAGTGATTGGTGCCTGGAGGAAATAACTCCGGCTGTGCATAACCCCTGAAACTCTTCCTATGACATGTCAGATCCCCTACACACTTCTCAGTAGATTTTAGAAAGATTAAGATCTTTACTTGGTACAAGGCGCCTTATCCCAGTGAACTCATATAAGACGACCGTTCGCACGAAGTCGGCTGACATGAAGCTTTTTGCATGATCGTTGAGGAATGGTGGCTAATGCAGTCGGGAATGCGTGTAAGTTGTTCCAGGTAATCCGCAATACGGGAAGTAAGAGTTTCTCTACTTATTGCATGGACCAGGCATCATGACGTAAGTCTAACATATAACGGGAACCAGCGTACAGACCGCTTAGAGAAGTATATGTAAAGGCAATTTAACGGACCTTTTGCTGACCGACGAGTGCTTCCTGAAGTCATTCAAAATGTAAGCACGGATAAATAGTCCTCCATATCAATGTATAGCAAAGATATCTCGGTATGATGCTCAATGCAACAGAGATTTGTACAGCAATTGTGTCGTCTTTTAACCGTGCTCATGTTGCACAATGGTTGTGTCTGCACCGTTCCATTCCCTGAACGTAGTAGTCGATATCGTCGACACTTTTCAATTGGGCACGGGGAAAGGAATGAGTGCGATAAAAGCAATAGCCTGCATGCTTTCGCGTCACTGAGTGCGTAAGTGAGACACACACATACCAATGTCTGTAAACGCTGATGGACCCTGTGCCGGGGTCCTCATCCGGGGAAACAACAATGATTAGTACAGCTGAGCTCTGAAGGCATCGCTTGACCTCCGCTGAGGTTGTACCACCCTCTTCATGGTTGTGAGAAGAGGCCTGCTAGATGAAGTTCGATGAATAGCCAGGACGGCGCAAACTGTGGACAGTGACCAGCTTTTCCACCGCGAACAATTTATCTCCTCCGGAAACCATTCGACTTCCTCCGAACTAATGATATGATGCTCGTTCTAGACCCGAACCATAGTCTGAAGACATAGATGGTTAAACACTGGAAGTTTTTAACTTCCTCATTTCACAGCTTCCAGGTTGCTGAAATATATCAATATAGAGCGCATCGTGGTATTGTAAACTGGATCGTTGACAGATGAGCTGATGTTACGTCTGCAACGGAGGTGATACAGGTTCACAAAAGCTGTTCTGGCCTTCCTTCCGGATGAAATGATGGTCTTTGGCTAGACCATCAAGATTGATACAAGTATCCACGTAGAGGTTTTGTCTATTACCACACTCGGCTCACTGGCATTCATGAGGTCCGAGTTCAAGTCCACTGTGTCTTGTATCAGCGATCATTAGGGTGAAACGCAGCTCTTACGTCATGAGAGACAATTATTTACGGTCGCTATGAGCATTGTGGTTGTTCCGAAGCCTGTCGGAAAACGCATATATAATCCATGCAACCTTATGCAGGACGGAACCCGACTTAAATTTTGCAAATCCGCCTCTCCTTTTGTTAAGCTAACCTTAGAAGGATGTGACCAAAGGGCACCGTCGATGTCACAGCTACCGGTTCATTGGTGTAATGGCTTTCACTCAGTGTTTGCTTACTACTTATGAGGACACATGACTGTTGACACTTTGTGTCCACTCTGTCTAGAACAAATAAGATTTTCTCAGGTCAGTTACCAGAAAATCGCCTACTTTTCTAAGAGGACTGGAATCCGTTCGGTCCTGGTGCCTCCTTGCAATTTAGAAGCAATCGTTCACACTTCATTTCCCATCCAGGTGGATATCTATGGTTTACATTCTTTTCACAGACAAGCACTGTCTCCCAAAGACTTGTGCAAGAGGCCAGATAAACTGTTCTTCGAAGTATTCAACTCATCTTGCTGATGAATTACTGAGTCGTATTGTTAACGTATCGCTGCACTGACGATTGCCTTCGTTTCGCCGATCAAGAGAAGTCGTTGACAAGGGGCGCGGTTTAACTCGAGGAAAAAAGTCATCCCATCTTCTGAAATACTTGATTATCTTCCTTGTACCTATTCAGGAACCTTCTCACACTCTACACCATAATAGGTCTGAGAAATTAGCATGCACCATCATACTCGTTGCCTGTCTGTAGGGATTTTTTCCGGACCGTTTAGGATTGGTGGTCTCGACGTTATCCAATGACCATTAGGTGGTATCAGGGAAGTCGGATAGACAGCTCCAAATGGCGTCAGCATAACATCTTTTACAGTTCGTCATTATGCATTCATATGCTCATTGCCAGTTTTGTATCAATTCCTTGCAGATGGTAGTTGATCTGGCTCGGATCAATAATGCAAAGTCATGGCACTTCTCCGAATATGATGGACTGACTTACCTATTGCCGACTTGCAAGGACCTGAAGGGATGCGAATTCTCTGGTGTTCTCCCACGATGGAGTGTTCGGAATCAGGATATGTCCAAGAACGTGCGTCAGTTTTGAATCGTGGCCCTCAAATGGAGCAGTGATCCAATCAAGTCTACGGCTGGTCTGTATCTGGTGGCGGTAAGTTTATATGGTGCGAGCGAGTGTGTTGAAAAATCGTGCCAGTCAGTAACAGGCGATGGCCAGCGGTCAGTTGGAAGAGTCCATTGTGTGTGCAGTATGTATTTACTCCGAACTCATCACCCGGTTCCACAGTACTCAGCCATTTGGACTGAGCAATCGTAGAACAGCGTGGCGAAGTAAACTTCGAATCACATCCTGGAAATTATCAGAGATTTCGAATGTATTTAATAACAAGCTTTATGGGAGCTTTGAAATCGTCCTTATGGACAAGATCGGCTATAATGGCAGTATGAAAAGCTTTCCTTCAGATCGCCTGAAAATTCGCAATATAGAGAACTAAAGAGGCAAGACGCCATTCACTTAGGTCGTCAAAGACGACAGGTGTCATAGGTACCAGTGACCTTGAGCAGACCCGTCCTGTTATGTGGTACGCCTGGTTTCGTGAGACACGCACTGTTGACGATCCTCACTAAGAATGAAACAGCCGTGTAGTGCTGCTTGGATGTTCGGGGTGGGTTAGCTTCATATGAAAGAAGCGATTTCTAGTGAAGCACCTAAATCTTCTCAGACCACCAGCAAATCCACAAATGTACGAGACTACTGATGGCACTTGTGACTTCCGGATCTTTGTTTCAGAATTCTTAGAACTGTAACTAGTTTCTACTTGCAGAGTCTGTTTCAAGCAAGGCTACCTAGTTGGAAATATGATCGGTGTAGACCAGGAAGCCTAGGAGTAATGGTTCATACCCACTGGGGATTATCGACAGTACGAATCGCGCGGATCTCCAGGATGATTCAAAACTTCAACCTTCCGGCTAGTAGTTGAAAACCAAACCGTTCGGCCACGAGCTGCTGATCGTCAGTGTTGTGAACCTCGTATTTAGACAAGATTTTACTTTGGACGGTCAGGCGTACTGACGGGAAAGTGGTGTCGCAGTGTAATCCTTCTTGAGGACTTCTCTCTGAGTGAATTCCAAACCCGGCCAATAAGTCAACCAACTGGAGATTTCGATCGCTGCCGTCAGTATGCTGTCAGTCATGTGGTGGCAAAAAAGACATCGATATCATAACCGCCTTGGAGTGCTCAGGCTTACTTCAGCCTGAAAATTGGACACACAAATCGCTAAATTTCCCGGATATCGATACTCATAGGAAAAAGGACGTAAGTACTCAGTAAAACCTCTGGAGAATTTAATCCTGGACAAGACAAAACATTCACCATAAGAAAATTTCGTCCCACATCGAGATGAGACCTAATAAAATGTCGAGCTGGAAGGTCACAGCAGTGTATTCGGATAGACAAACTTAAGTTAGTGGAACTAGTGTTTCCAATGGATAGTGTTTCTTCGTGCAGCCAAGAAGCCTGTGTGAGAGAGAGAGGGAGAACGCATATCTCACATTCAGATATTTTTATTACATGAGCACCCGAAGGAAGTCTGAGATCCAACTAAACCTCGCCTGAATCTTTTCAGAAGAGCTTGGTAAACAATCGGTAGTTTTTATTTAGGCAACGTTTCGCTTTCTCCACAAAAGCTTCATCAGGCCAAGTGAACAGGTCACCAAGTTGGCCAGGTTATAAGGCAGACGGGGCGCCAATCAGGAAGTCTTCTTCAGATTGTCACACTAAATCGGTGATGAGTATCAATTAATGGCTCTTGTCGGCTAGTGTGAGGTTGCCAAAATCTTGAATTGATGGGTTGGAAGAGTTTCAAATTAGTTCCGATCAGCTCTTGTTCCTTGATCTTCAGTGCTTCAGTTGATTATTCACCTCGGGTGCAACTGGTCTGCGTGGGTTTGTGAGTGCTGCGACAATTTAGTTGCGGAGGGGGTGAGGTCAAGTGGAATTCAGATGATGACTCCTCCTCCTTCTGATGACCGCACACCAACACGTGTCAGCTCGACTGAGCCAAAACTGTTCTCCACACACTTGCCAGTTCCGTGCCTTCTATTCAGTTAACACTGGGAGGCTTGGCGATTTCTACCGTCTGGGCCATCAGTCTCTGTGACATGGACCGTAGTCCTCGCCTCAAAACCTCAACATTTTCTAAACCTATTTTGCGTCCTGTGTCCAGTGCATGTTCTGCAATTGCCGAGTCTTTTAACAACGCTCGATATTCATCTGCGTTTCTCGGCGGCCTGTTTATTTTCCTCTTATGCTCTCCGATTCTGGTGTGAAGTTCCCTGGCCGTCTGTCCTATATACCAAGCTCTTCTGAAACGATGACTTCTCAATCGGTTCCACATTCTCACCTGAATCTCTCCTTTAGGTAGGGTTATGGGAAATTGGGGACTGCTCCTAACTAGTGAACGCAAGAAGGGCAAGACCGGTTGCGGACTGTCAGAGAGTTTTCAGTGATGTGAGTAGTGTGTTCCACTTACGCAAGACAAAGGAATTGAAATACTGATAAGTCGGATGAATTTATTGGTTGTTAATTGTCATTAGCTATTGATCCTTTCTTCGAGCTTGGTGAATGACTTGCAAATGCTTCGTCACCATAAGAGGAGATATTGTCAGTACGCAGTGGCGTCTTCTCATATGGTGACGAAACGTTTGCACCATCAGTTGCGAAGCTCGCCGAACAGACCAAATAGCCATCTGATCGATAACCAGTGAGAGTGAGGAATATTTTCTTGGCATAAGTCGCCACTACTAGGGCAGATGAAAACCCCGCGACAACCGACTACCACTTTCCCCCTTCTTAGGGCTCATTGGGCAGGCTAAGACTTGGAGTTTTAATCACCCTTGTGTTCTACTTGAAAACGAAAGTGTAAGCCATTTGGGGAATAAGCCAGTGGAGAGTCAAATGGATCTTTCACCTAAGATATTCTCCAACTGAATGTGCTGCACAATGGCCGCCTCATGTTTTACTTAGCCCGGCAAAATATGGTTTCCTGACAGAACTCACAACTCATTAGGATTTCCAGTAAATTTTTAGACAATGCTTTCAGTCAAGAAAATATACTTCAGTCTGCCGAAGATCGAGTCATTCAGAGCACGAAGCAGTCTTTGTGTAGCACACTTAGTTCAAGAAGGTCCCAGAGAGTTTCCTGTGAACTCTAAGGCAATTTGTATCTGAATGCGTTTTGCCATGAAGAAATATTATTTATCTAGCAAATAACTCCACCAGTCTGCAATTAACTTTCGCGGCTCGATCCCTACCGTCAACCTTTATCTGATAGGCTAACTGACGAAAACTACCGTCAACTTCTTCGCACGTTCATCCTCATTTTCTTGTTGAGAAAGGTGTTTCAGTTGTGCTAGGTGGTAGATAGCCATTGCATTGTCCGCGGGAGCACCACCGCCAACTTCTATAGGAGATCCAACTGGATCACTGATGGGTTAAGTTACCAAGTTGTTGAATTCTTTTAGCGAAACCAGAAAGCCAATGAACGTGCGAATCAGCTGATCTATTGAACACTGACCTGTACAGACGTGTCATGTGCAGCCGAAAACGGACTGTTTATAAAGCCCACGTGGAAAGTTCTAGGCGGTCCAAAACGCGATACTAAAAATAGAACTCATCTGTCAAGGGCAAGTAAGGAACCTTAAATTTATTTTGTGTGAATTGCAGTAAATCGTATCTTGTTGCTTTTGCTTTTATTTTATTGCATTTTGTTTTGTGTAAATCTGTCAGTGGCCCATTAGGATTTGAAAAGTAAGGGCATGCTGATGGCTTTTGAACTGTCCTCTACTGTTCACCATCAGGTCTTAGTTACTTGCGCACAACCACCAACCCATCACTACGCACGATTACGCTCTCTAACAACGCACTGATGATGTCACCTCGATTGGTGATGAACTGGTTGCAAGCAAATTGTCCAACTCAGTGAACAAACCAATGACCATCGAAAGATTAGTCTTGGTGTCCCGTTACAAACGCAGTAATCTTGCTCAAATTCCTGATTAGTACTCACTGACAAGAGCCTGGAACGATAGTGTGACTAAGACGATGGTTAAGACCAAGCCGACAGGCAGTTCAACACCAACTTACCGGTAGACTAATTGACTCCCTCCGAGATCAATTATAAATTAGTATAATGGGGGAGATGATGCAATGCTGTGAAAATTGAAGGAATTGCGTGTGACGTCGGTGCCACAGTGATAAACAAGTAACCGTTTCTGGTGGCCATGGACTCATGTTTAGACATAGTGATGGTTGCTATGTTCTTCGGGTCGTTCTTCCGTCACGTGACGGGCTTTCAAGCAATCCGGCGTTTGATTCGGCGCAGTTTGTCTGTGTCTGGGCTTCAGTGTTGTATGCACATATACATAGTTGGCTGGCAGCCAAAATGAATACAACGGTTTTTGGACCACCAGGTGCGTGCGCATAGTAGGCAAAACACAAGCGTGGAAGATGCTGATGCCAATTTAAACCCACGGAAATGAGACACACGGAGTAAGATTGCAGAGGCCTGTTGAGAGGCACCAGCTAGCCTAATCAAGATGGTATAATACTGAGCAACGACACTAGTTTCTTTGCACCAAGGCGCTGTCGGCATCCATTAATTCCTACAAAGGTACTACATTTAATCCAGATAAATTTGCATAACAGTCCTCTCCAGATGACGCTCATTACCGTACCATTTAGTTTGGAATGGGTAGTCCAGCGGCAAAACAGTGGTCTTATCACTACTAGTGCACACTACTGATTAAACATGCGAGTAGTAGTGTCAAAGGAAGACTCCGCACTCGGTGGTGCTCTTCCTTTCACCGGTACTGTCGCTGCGAAATCTGACGGTGGAATTAAAGTCGGAACGGACTTATCTTCGAGGATGGATTATACTGGACAACGATAATAAAGGTGTGCTGAGGCAGACAAGACACGGTGAATTTTTTCTACAGAAGAAACGTCATAAACAGTAAATGAGTTAATTTTCAGCTTTGGGAAAGCCGCCTGCGTAGTAATTGCATTTGATTACCGAAGATCCATGTAAGAAATGCGTAGAGTTCCAAAAACGAAGGCCTAAAAAACTAATGAGTTAAAGACAGCTCGCAAACCGGCTTTCCAACCCCATCAGTCACTTGACCATCTGAACTCTTCCGTAATCGGTACGTGCGCATCACTTTTGCGTTAGAAAACCCCTACCTAGTCTGATCGAGGTTGCCTTGATGTCTTAAAGCAAACTCCTAATCATAGCTTTTAGTAAAAACACCTGCATTCGTAGAGTAAAGTCGTAAATTAACTCTCTTGTTTCCAATTCCCAAAAGGCCGTCTAGATTTTGTGCTGCTCAGTGGACAGATACAATATGTCGGCCAAATTTCTTTTGGACAAAGGGTACAGAGTTAAGAAATCTCGTGGATGAATGCGTAACCAGAATGCGTGTCAACAAGAGGATGTGATTATTATCCTGAGATAAGGGGATAATTCAACCCTGGGACTGGGTGACTTGTAAATGGATTCCTTTCGGCTGTTGGTAACATGTTTTTTCGTGTGCAATCTGAGCGGTATAGAATCGAAAATGTTCTTTGTTCTCTGTCTCTCTCTCTCATAAGAATTTCAAAACTCCCGGTTTCGATTGGTTCAAATCCAAGTTTTGAAACTATTTGGAGTATTTAATCTTGGGAGCGTTGTTGTCACAAAAACGACGGTAATTTGGACTTCGGCAGAAATCATTTGAGTGGCTTCACTTTGCTTCTCCCGTCTGTGACGTACCTCACTGGCTAACATCGGGGAACAGACATTGAAAGCTCAGGTATGGATTGGTTTTGTCTACACAGAGACTGGAAGGCCCCAATCCTTTCACCGGACTTGGAGCTTGGCGCAGAGTCAGACGAAGGCGAAGACTGTCCATAGCTGTGGTGTGAGTAACGCAAACGACTGACCCACCCAGTGCGTAAATCGTGGTGTCCAATCATTCACGTACTATTAGGTGATCCGAAAAAACATCCTGTGTAGTTGTACCTGACATGCAGATTTCATGGAGATTGTGTGTTCTCCGGGGGGGGGGGAGGTGATTTTTCCTTCCGGTTCATTCTAACCCTAATCGCCACTCAAGTCGCATATGTGGAGTTTGCCTCTGGCAGCCCGACTGTTTTCTCTTTTCGACCTCCCATTCCATTCCTGAGAATTCACATAATACTGAAGTTTTTTTTGAACCGCTAAACTCAACAGAGACTGTCTCTGTTTTGACAAACCGTCTGAAAGGGTGCACCCCCGAACAAGGACCACTCACGATAGTTACCCTGATCTATTTGGTGAGGGCATCCTCGGTCGACCGAAGGAGCAATTATAAGTATGCTTACTATAAATGTTAATAATAATACAGTGGGATACAGAGGGCGATGCATTATTACTGCGTAAAGCTCACACAACCATGCTAAATGCGAAGACACTACTATTCACTGCGATCCTATTTTGGGGTTTCCCTTCTAATAATTTCCGGGGACTTCAGTCATCGCTTTCTGTTTTCTTCCCAGAAGAGAAAAATCGTTATAACATGTAACTTTTAATCGACCCAAGAAGCGTATTTTGTCTGCAAACTTCCCCCAGAAGACAAGCTTGCCGATTACTTTTTCATCAACTCTTTCTAGGAGTACACTGTTATCCACGTGGCCCACCTCTGCTCAAAATAAGCTCTTTCGCGCTTATGTCCAAGTCGTAAGTGCTACGCTAAATCCCGGTTAGTTAACTCGTCCACCAAAGTCAGAATTTTGTTCCAGTCATAGAATGTATTCTCCTAAATGTTGTCGAAAGTGGTTCAACGTGAAAACCGGTGAAGGTTTAACCTATGAAAGAATTTTTACTCGGATATCAACTTCTGTTAGTTATTGAGGCAACTTGTATCGGTTTGTTCCTTCTCTATTTTAAATCCATCCTGTGTGGAAAGCAAAGCTTTAGAAGAAGTAACTCGTCGCTCAAAGCATATTTCAGTAATAGTAACCTTTTGCGATTGATCCTCTGGAAGGTAATCCTGATGTGGGATGAATGTACAGTTGTGCATTTTTAAAAAGATCAATATTTGGGAGAGTCCCCTCTGGAGTGAGAAGGTCTGAAAAGTTAGCATAATCTCATGATACTGACGGCAGGCACTTACCAGTGGTAGCCTCCTTCGACATGTGACAACCGTCATGGGAACTCAGAAAAACTAACTGCAAGCCACCATATCTGGAAACGAGCCTATGCGGAAGAAGAAAATTTTGGTAACTGGACGCCACACTCAAAAAATTAAGTCAAAGGACGTCGTCTCATCCGGCCAGACATCTAACTGATGTTGGGTGGGCCTACTGCGTAAATTTTGCTTTTCTCTCGCGGTTTTTAGAAGCTTTAACGTGACGGAGAGATCTATAACATTTTTTCAGCGACTGGTGGAAGGATATACAACCCGCCTAGCTGTTGTCAAATTTCCAAGGGTCGGAATGATATTTCAACGTGGTTGGTCTCTTTCATGAGGGAACTCATTTCGACGGAAAGGAAGAATGAATTTGAGTCAGTAGATAAATATGTAACGCTGTGCGGGGCCCTACTCGCTGCGCGTATGTTTCATCTGTGAAAGCCTACTCAAGCCATATAAATACCGTCTTCAGTCTCTGCTGGAACGGGTCACTCATTAGCAGGTCTAAAATGATGACTATATAGCATCACTGATGTGGTCGACACATTGGAAACTGATGAACCTGACCAAACATATGGACGATGGCGAGACAAATTTGCTAGTCGCTAACTGACTGTCCAAGTCCAACGTGAAGCCAGCGGTTTTATTGTTCACGCGTATTCCTTGCTTAAGAAAGCTTAGGAGAAATACACTCATTTGCAAACAAATTTGGTTTTTGCGAGTGACTCACCTGGAACACATCTGAATCTCTCGTTTAGGATAGGGCGCCTCAAGAAGGGCGAAACCGATCGTGTGCTGTCAAAGAATTTTCAGCAACCTTATGAGTAGTATATTGCATCTATAGAAGCCTAGGAGACTTATAAACTCTGGCGTTCCTACGTAGCAGCTTACATTTTCGTGCGCCTAATAAGCTTTCAGCATCCAGTCTCCCAGCTGTTTCCGTCACTTCGTGTAGTCATTCAAAGGTGGCAGCAAAGTATTCGAATACGCGCATGAGCTTTTCAGATGTCTAGTTCGGTGATGGAACACTTAGCTCAGGAGCAGTTCAGCAGTCATATCGGCAAATGCGAAGCACCAGTCACTGGGGTCGGAATCATATTGCAAGTTAAAATGGGGATCTCCCTTGGGGGTGCCTACTTAACTTCAGAGTATCTGATCAGCATTTCCGCGTATAGGAACAACATTGCGATGGTCAATTAATTTGCAATCCGAACCATAAGTCTAAATTCACCCCAAACATCTGACACACTCACTGTCATAGAAGTCTCCAGATCCTTTTTATGTTGTGCTTTGAGCATACTCGCATCCTTTTTTACTACTTACTCAAAGTATTCAAAGCCAACTTGGTTTTATCCAATGTTTACAACTGGATGAGGTGTCCGAATCTTTACAGTGTTCCTCCAGGTCAACAGTCGTCACCCAAATAGACCAATAACTCATAGTCTCTCACACATGCGCTTGTACTAGACTGAACAATATTAGGCCACATGTGCAAAATACGACGGTAAACTCTGTGCAGCAAGCTGTAGTGGTCATTTCCTTGTTCCGTCAACCAAATTCGCTCTATTCGTCTAGTATATCCGTGCTCACTAGATCCGCAAACACTCAACTCACGTGACAAAACCTTGTCCCGCTTGGAACCTAGACCGACAACAAGTCGGTCGGAACGTTTGTAGATATTATACACACGTCAAACCTTCCTATATATAGGAAGACACGACAGAATCAATACACACATACTCGCGCGCACGCAGGGGGCAGGGAGTCAACCAATCTCTTCAAGTCCACGGACAATTACGGAACACGTGTAGCAGTTATACTGCGGAGAAAACACATTTCCCCTCTCCGGACCTTGATCAAGAAAGTCTCACAAACGCCAAGTTCCCCTTTTGACTTGCTCCACATTTCGCAAACGCAACGGCAACTAGAATCATCGGTTGATTTACTGCTGTTTACACTTTAGGTTTATAGAACTCAATAGGTTGGGACAGCTTGAGTTCTCAAAAACATGTTTATAACCCAAAGTAAGTGGTAGTATACGTACTGATACACAGCAAGTCATACCATCTATTTTTCATCACAATACAACACATTGATGAGCACTGACAAGTTCTTACTGCTGGCAATTTCCTTGTTGCACGATTTTCAGTCTCCGCAGATACTTTTTGTGAGGACCGAGGAAAATATAGGATGTGAGAATGGAGCTGACGGACATAATGAGTAGTGCGACAGATGGTCTGCGCTGAACCGTATGTGAATCCATCTGAACGCCATCTACCCGACTTAAACTGGACGGAAATGAACGGAGGTTGAAGAGGATGGGACAGTCTTAAAGTCATCAGCCTGCCCAACTGTTGGCAGGGGAAAAGCATGTGGGAAAGGTTCTCATTTCCCAAGAGACTCATCCAAGAAAACTTTATATGGATCATTCAAATTGATTTGTACGGTGATAGTCACAGAGTGTCACCTCTAGCACTAGTGTAGGTTTAAGGCGGAGTTTTTCTGGCACGACTACTGAAATAAGTGGTGTCTGCCTCGAATGAATTTTGGGTTTCGTTACTAATAAACCAAACCAAGAATACATTGGCTTACCGTTCTACGATTAGCTGTGATTCGACTTGATTAGACCCGAACTAATGAATCGGTTGGATTTATTTATGTGCTGAAACAGCAAATCAACCATCTTGCTTACCTTTCCCTCGAAAGATGATATTTCCATCCGGATTTGGAAGGACAGAGTAGCTTTTGTGAACCTGCGTCGTCTTTGGCGTAGGCGTGACGCCAGCTTAACCGTCAAGAGTCGAGTTTCCAATGATGCGATGCGCTCCATAGGTCAGAACCCTGGCCGCTGCACACCGAGGACGTCAAACGACTTTCGATGTTTGACCATCGATGTCTTCGGAGCATTGCCTGAGTCTGCTGGGAACACAGGATAAGCAATGCTGAAGTACGTTGAATGTATTCGGAAGAAATAACTCACCATCGATAGATGAACTGATCGCTCTTCACAGGTTGCGGTGGCTTGGCCACGTGCTGCATATGCCAGTCGACCGACTTCCTCGTGGGGTTCTTTTCGCACAACCACGTGAAGGGTGGAAACGAGCCAGAGGCGGTCAAACAATGACTTGGCAGCGAAGTATAAAAGCCATTACCAGCAAACTCAGCTGCGCTGGTCACTGCCGTCTTCCTGGATGGGGACCCCGAGACGGGCCACATCAATGGTTAGAGACAGTCAGACATGGCCCAGTCGCGCCCTCATTGACTCTCGTGCATCCAAGCTATTGCATTAAACGCATAGCTTCCTTCTCAATTCCCCCATTTGGCAGTCCATGGACAGTCCTGTATTTAAGCACCAGTTTATCAGCTCCCGCCTCCCATGCACAGCTACCTACCCCACCTCCTCAAATCATCGGTGGACGAAACTGCGACAGTTACAACCACTGTACAGCAAGTACGCGGTTCTTACAGCTGATGATGATGATGATGATGATGATGATGATGGTGATGATGATTACCTTGACATCATTCTCAGGTCAGGTTATTTTTGTTCGAGCATCCCCTTATTAGTAGTATCCGTTAAGTAGGTATATACTGAGGATAATTTCAATCACATCGAAAAGTCCTTCATTACAGTGAAGAAGTTCTATGAGGAACTGATGGAAAGTCAGAGCATCATGACGGAGTCGAGGAGGTCATACTTGCTTAGATTGAAACCAGGCATTCCAGGCCGGAAGAAACTTGGAAATTCTGCGTGTGGAAATGGATTGAAAACTGGAAGTAATATAGCTAGTGTACAACAACTTTTATTTGTCATTTTGAGGAAACCAAGTACTCTGAACAAGGAGATTGGTTGATTGATTCGTTCACATAGTTTGGTTCACAAAGGTTTCCTCACACTTTGGGGAGACAGCGTCAGTTGGTGTTTGCGTTTTTGTGTTTTTTTTTCAAAAGAATCTTCTCTCACTTGAAGGGACTGGCTAACTGAAGGACGGCTTTATCGTAATTCCATTGGTCCCTTTGTGAGTTCTGTTGCACTATAGTATGGTTTCTCCAGAGCTGATTGGTAATTGCCACTGCACTTAAACTCAACAAGCAAAGTTCAAGAATCACAGATGAAGACGCAATAAACACAATGAACAGATAAACTGGAACAGAGCCCAAAACCAGAGAAGGTAAGTTATCTGGCGAACTAATAGAATGCAGAGACTGCGGACCAAAACAATTTCCACTATCCATGGATCTAGGAAATGAAATCCCTGAAGTGTGTCAAAATGTTACAACATGTATGATCGTATTAAACTCATATTCGGAAAATCCAGGAAATGGCAGACGGGATTCAAACGATTATTGATCCAACTCTGCACTCAACGTCAGTGATGCGGTTTGCTCTATCACGCTACAGTGGTTTACATTAGTAAACCGATTTTGGCACCAGTTGGCTAAAAGCAACCAAGATAGGAGTACCAGGCAATCGTTGTAAGGAGCGAGACGGCCCAGGTGGTTAGAGAGCGAACTTACTGACCGAAAGGTCCGTGGGTCGAACTCGACTTCTACCTCTCGACTTCCCTCTCTAGGCTTGGGGAACCTGGCAGTATGCCAGCTCTCGTACAACCTTCGGGTGGCATGGCAGCTAGGCACCGAAAGGGTGCTACAGCTGAACGATTTTTTTGTAAGGAGCGAAAAAAGACGGTTTGGGATTTGGGGACGGGAGGTAAAATAACATGATCCCTACTAACGCACTAGCTATCATTTTCAGATTGAATGTGGCGAGCATTCAAAGGGACTCAGTGTGTTGGTTGCGAAGCAAAGAACTGGGTTTTAAGGGGAGGGCAAACTTAGCAGGTAACAAGCCCATCAATGATGATCACTCTGAAACTAGGTATGAGACGTGTCAGGTGAGTACCCAGTTCCTCTTTTTCCATGCTACATATTCTGGATACAATGAATAGACAGTATGTGTATCTAGTGCAAAGGCGTTTTCTCTTGATGGGACAGGATAGAGAGGAAGGAAGTAATCCATGTTGGCCAAATCAACGGGGGACTTTTAACTCAGTGCGTCACGATTACTGTAGATGTTAAAATAATTTAAACATAGTAGGTAAACAAATCTCTCCAGGCTATTGTGAGACAGTAAGTTCACGGTAAAACCTAACTAAAATCTTCAGTTTTTTCAAACGGAACGCTACTCATTAGGTTGCTGAAGGGTCACTGGTTTCATATAGAACAGAAGTTTAACGGAAACTCGAAAACTGCAAGTAAATGATGGGCCCGAAAAAGACGAAATCGATCGTGGACTGTCGAATGGTTTTCAGCAATCTCAAGCTTATTAGTAGCTGCGAATCTCGTAACAACTGAAGCATGAGGTGACGTTTGTTCCACATATTTGGTTGAAGAATATCATTACCAGAGGTCCAGCTGCGATTCGGTTGAATACCCTGATTAAACTAACTCAGTGTGCAAATGGTTGTACCTCGCGAACAACTTTCATATTCCTGCAGGCACTGCAACACAATAGCAGTCCATTAGAGGAACGTATTAACTGGCATCCATCTGTCGCTGGTTGTATAGGTGTTGGCAAATTGGAGATCTATGAAGAAGGGCAATCCGAGAAATACTCATTTGCAAACAAATTGGGTTTCTGGGGGGAGGGACAACTCACCTGGGACGCAGATGAATCTCTTGTTTATGATGTTTTTAAGCAACTGAATATGCTGCACCAGGCCACTTCATGTTTCAGTTGGTACGCTATTCGAGATATCGTGATACATGTACGGATGTGATACACTACTCATGAAGTTGCTGAAAATTCTTCGACAGCCCACGACCGGTTTTGCCCTTCTTGAGGCTCATAAGCTAGGCGCAGTCCCCGAGTTTCCGACAACCTTATGTTCTACTTGAACCCAAATTGCACGAAAACATCCTAAACGAGAGATTCAGCTGTGTTCCAGGTGGGTCTCTCACGAAACCAAATTTATTTGCAAATGAGTGTATTTCGCTAAGTTCGTGCAATTTGGGTTCAAGTAGAACATAAGGTTGTCGGAAACTCGGGGACTGCGCCTAGCTTATGAGCCTCAAGAAGGGCAAAACCGGTCGTGGGCTGTCGAAGAATTTTCAGCAACTTCATGAGTAGTGTATCACATCCATACATGTATCACGATATCTCGAATAGCGTACCAACTGAAACATGAAGTGGCCTGGTGCAGCATATTCAGTTGCTTAAAAACATCATAAACAAGAGATTCATCTGCGTCCCAGGTGAGTTGTCCCTCCCCCCAGAAACCCAATTTGTTTGCAAATGAGTATTTCTCGGATTGCCCTTCTTCATAGATCTCCAATTTGCCAACACCTATACAACCAGCGACAGATGGATGCCAGTTAATACGTTCCTCTAATGGACTGCTATTGTGTTGCAGTGCCTGCAGGAATATGAAAGTTGTTCGCGAGGTACAACCATTTGCACACTGAGTTAGTTTAATCAGGGTATTCAACCGAATCGCAGCTGGACCTCTGGTAATGATATTCTTCAACCAAATATGTGGAACAAACGTCACCTCATGCTTCAGTTGTTACGAGATTCGCAGCTACTAATAAGCTTGAGATTGCTGAAAACCATTCGACAGTCCACGATCGATTTCGTCTTTTTCGGGCCCATCATTTACTTGCAGTTTTCGAGTTTCCGTTAAACTTCTGTTCTATATGAAACCAGTGACCCTTCAGCAACCTAATGAGTAGCGTTCCGTTTGAAAAAACTGAAGATTTTAGTTAGGTTTTACCGTGAACTTACTGTCTCACAATAGCCTGGAGAGATTTGTTTACCTACTATGTTTAAATTATTTTAACATCTACAGTAATCGTGACGCACTGAGTTAAAAGTCCCCCGTTGATTTGGCCAACATGGATTACTTCCTTCCTCTCTATCCTGTCCCATCAAGAGAAAACGCCTTTGCACTAGATACACATACTGTCTATTCATTGTATCCAGAATATTTCGCTAAGTTCGTGCAATTTGGGTTCAACTAGAACATCAGTCTGACGGAAACTCGGGGACTGTGCCTGAGAGTAATCAGTGCTTGTAACGGGCGATTGTGTGCGTGTGTGTGTCCGCTACGTCCAACTGATAAGAAAGAAATAGACGGGCAATTGAAGCAGAACAACGCTCCGAAGCCCTAGCGCATGGAACCTGTAAATACGCCACTTCCCGTTGTTTCAAAGTCAGAGGGGTACTAAATCAGTGAAAATATACCGCGATCACCGCGCAACTAAAGAGCCGTAGCGAAGGGACAAGAATACGTGATTGCTAGACCGGTCGCACAAAGTGAAGCTAGATTTCTCGTTGCCAACTTTCCAAACAGAATTGTGAGGAACGCGCGAAGCCAAAGTGGGATCTCCATCAGTCTGTAAGTAGGAAGCCCGGGGAGGCTGAATGACAATGAGTTAACCTTGTGTTGACCACAGTGATCTGAGGGATTAGGTAGGATGGACGGCCGGACAATTTGGAACAGTCATTCTATCAAGTCCATGTCATAGGAAAGTTCTATGTTCAAGTTGCCTCCACGTCAGTGCATTGATGGCGCACACGCATCCAGCGTGCTTTTCTGGATTTGTGGTAACACGTTTCCCTGTCATGTCGAATGACTTTGGCTATAGGCCCAGCCAACGAAAGCAAAGCACACGGGCTCTACATAGGTCAAAGCCGGAGTTGATTAGTTCCTCCTTTGGTGTGCTTGTCGCAGAACTATCGCCCTGGAACATGCACATGACTGTACAGATACGAGCAATGGAAACAGAAATAAAGGGTCACACAGATGGACGGAATCACTTCTGCTGTCGGTTGATGTCGCCGGTTAATTTAGCAATCTTTCGTTCGCCGTGATGCGCAGTGAGTCGACTTTATCGCGCTGATTGGTCCCGTAGCAAAACATCATATTTCATAGTCTCTTCTTCTGGTGGAATATCGCTACGCGCCACGATCTTCGTAGATTTTTGTCTGCTTTTAGTAGTGTACATATTTAGATCGTTGCATGGAAACTCCGAATAGCGCGACATACCTTCTGATAGCTATGTGAAGTTCTCTCATCAATGTAAACTGTTTTTTAACACTTTAGTTCTGCAGCCGATATTTTCTGCTGGTTCGAAGATCGAATTCCTTATAATGGTATCTCAGTATCGGGCTGTATCATATTTCAAATAGTACAAGTTTTCAGAGTTTTCGTCAACCTTATGAGTAGTACGTTACTTCCACTGAACACCACCATTCTGAACTCGACCAGTCACCGAGTGAGAGAGGATCGACGGAAATAAAACTTCAAGTGAAGCCCCTCCTACCATTCGAGAGCAAGCTATGTGAAAGAAAACAGGTGCTTCGTTGATGTGGTTTTGTTTCAAAGGAACCTCACACAGCTTTTAAGTGAACAAGGTCCGAACCCCGCTAGGCAGAATAGCGAATAATGCAGACTGCGATCTACTGAAGATCGGTTCGTTCGCCATTCAAATGACGTCTATTCATCTGTCCACGTCATACAGTCAACTCAGTTAAAACACCGGGCCTTCAGTCCAGCGGATCTCTGCTTCATAAGAAATCAGTGAATAGAAGCTTTCACCGGAGGATACACACTAGTACTAAGCCTCTCTGGAGCATTTCGAGACCAGTACAAGTTGTCGGAGCCAAAACCCACATCAAACTACACTGGTGCATTTGGAATCATCATCATCATCATCATCATCATCATCATCATCATCATCATCATCATCATCATCATCATCATCATCATCATCATCATCATCATCATCATCATCGAAGACACCAACATCTGTGTTGACATTGATACTCCACTGCCGTACAAACATTCAGGATTCAACGACGGCTGGGATACCGCCAGGGCACCCACATCTAGACAGGAGGACGATTAGAGTCCTCAACCAGAGCCTTTGGCTCAAAAGCCTAACCGCAAGACAGTGTTTAGCGGGAAATGCAAATGCATTACCATTGCTACGGAACAAGTCACCACATGTTCCAACCCCTAATGGGTTGCTCATGGGTTGCCGAGGTACTCAAACAGCCACATCACGGTAAGGTCCAGTCTCTTGGTGACGGTGGATTCAAAAGCCAACAAGCCAGTCAGCAAGGCTGACTATTCAAATGACCAATCACAATCTAAATTAAACCCTATTGACTAAGTATATATATATATATGATGTAATTCTGCTTTGCATTCGTACTCCCCAGAACAGTAGTTATCATTCTGCTACCTGGGCGCGGTCACCGAGTTCGACCACACTGCCAATCCACACATTTTGTTCAGATCCACCACCGTCAGTCTCAGATTTATTCACACAGAATGGCAACAGAACTGTCTGAGTGCACGGTGTGCTTCCATGTAGCAACTCTGTAGTCCCAAACGGTTGGTTGTCTTGCAAGACCACCTACAGCAACACAGTGCAATTGAGAATTTCGGAACGACGTCTTCGAAACTCGGATTCGTATTTGGAAACAGATGTAGAGATGGTTCATGTAGGTTTCATGGTGCATTGAGATTTTATCCTGTCATTGAAGCCAATCTGCGCTGAAACGCGGAGCAACACTGTACATTTGATTCATCCTTATTGGAAATCGTGAGAACTGCGCATCTCACAAAACTCCACCAGGGAGTCTCGAGCTTGTGACCTCACGGCTTCTCACCATAGCTTGGCTACACTGATAGGACGAAGCCTCAGATGATAATTACAAAACCTCCTCACTCCATAATTAAGTTGACCAAGTTGGATGATATAAAACAGGTGAGCTGAACACTAGAATACAGATAAGACGGCAGTGTGAGACCAGTTGAGTCCCTGCATCTCTTTTGTTAGGTTAGATATAGTTCAAACCAATTTCGTTCTGGACTCAGCTTCCGGTTTTGAAATTATTCGTTTTAGTTTCTTTCAAAATCGTGTTCGGGGTGACATTCTGTGGATTTTATCTACATCCACTGAATCAATCGACAATCAACCGAAAAAAGAAAACTGATGGTAATATACGTAATGTACTACTCATTAGGTTGCTGAAAGTTCTTCGACAACCCACCACCGGTTTCGCCCTTCTTGGGGTTCATCAGGTAGGCGCAGTCCCCGAGTTTCCGTCGACTTTATGTTCTACTTGAACCCAAATTGGACTGTTTTTGGAGAAATACACTCATTTGCATCTCAATTTGGTTTTTGCGAGAGACTCACCTGGAAACCAGCTGGATCTCCCGTTTGTGATGTTTTCAGGCAACTGAGTGTGCTGCAGCAGGCCTCCTCATGTTCCAGTTGCTACGATATTCGAGATATCACGATACATGTATATGGGTAATTCACTACTCACAAACGGGGGATTCAGCTGGGTTCCAGGTGAGTCTCTCGCAAAACCAAATTGATTTGCAAATGAGTGTATTTATCGAAAACTGATGGTAACTTTTCTGACCAAAAATGCAAATCTCCAGAATCATAAGCAAGATGTTTACGTCGGTATGTTCGAGACGTCAAACTAACTAGTCTTTCAAAATCGTTCACGGTTTTGCTTTTCCATTCGGACCGCACCCCACGATGCCTCTACCAGACATTTTTGACCCAACCGATCATATCAAGCAGTCGAGAGCAGTTTTACACATTTCTGAAACCACTCGCAAACGATCAGCTCGCACGTGGATGATGCTCCTTCAACTACGTACGTCAGACAATTGGAAAATGTTTGGGACTGATTGGGTAGTCATCGTTTCAGAGAGGTTTGGTAAACAATCGATTGTTTACATAAGTCAGACATTTCGCGATCTCCTAGCTACCACCGCGTTAACACCGGTCAGATCGACAACCAATAGAACGTCCCGTAGGTTAGCTTGGTGACCTGAAATGTAAAAGTCCATTTGGAAGGCAATTTGTTTGCCAATAGGGATGAAACAGCTATACGGCGTAGGTTAGCTCCACTAGCAGGACGAAATCCCCATTAAAATTTCTCATGCCTTTTCACGCTCCCAACAATCTGTAAGTAGCTCAGAGAAAGAATATTTCCACAAGATGAGGGTAACTTCGATCTGAGAAGTGTTCACTCGAGGAACCTGCCAATACGTGACTTTGTGAGGTGGCCTCCGTAATTGAACGATGACTGGCACTAAATCCTGTCCAAATGCTGATCAGCTGCTCGTGGCCCAGAGGTCACGTGTTCAAACTAGAAGCCGGGCGGTCGAGGGGTCAATAAAATCTGGAATTTTGCGAGATAGACAATGCTGGAGATTCTTAATAAGGATGAAACGGTTTTCGGTATAGATCGGGTTCACTTACCTCATGTGCCGGAATTCAGAGGTATGCATTTTGCGACATGGCTTCAATGAAGAATTTTTTTGTCTGCAGGGGGAAATGTTAGTTAGATAGTTAGATATATGGAAAACCCACCAGTAACAACCCCCCAAAAGGTCATTTTAATAGCCTTCTTGAACATCCCCCACCCTTCAAGAACAACAGGTGACAACGAAGAAGGATCTGTGAGTTGATTTATATTATAACAGTTTGAATCAATTGTATCAGGTGCAGTATATTGCCAGGTTACACTCCAATTTTCCAGCTTCTCTTGTCACATTCGCTATCAAAATATTCACCCATTCAGGTCCTGGAATAACTGTTTCAATGGTTTTTTCTAGCTCACAATACATTGGGGCGTTAGATTGTTCCAAGGTAAGAAAAACTCACTCGATACATATTGTTTGGCCTAGGTTTGAAGTGCCGGCGCATTTCCTCTTTGTCGCGTGAAGCGGAACATGATATTGAGCATCACATTGATGGGGAAAACAACAGTCTGAGTATGTGAGCGAGTCGTTCGTGAACCATGTTGCCAGTTTGCTTCAGCAAGCTCAAGAACCACTCTAGGTGATTGTCCGTGAAATGGCTTACCGCCTAGTAGTCGCTCAAGTGACTGGAATATGAAGAAAACTTCCAATTTTACAGTATTGACAGACAGTATTAGGGCTTTGCGTTTGTCCTCTTGTCACTCACTGAGTGTTAGTCACTCCTGAGATAGAGACGGTTGTCTGCTTCGCTAGTTGCGTGCTGTGGTGTTGGTGGTGGTAGTGATGGTGATCTAGTGAGTGCGGATTTACTAGACGAATAAGGCGAAGTTGGTTGAGGGAACAAGGAAGTGACCACTACAGCTTGCTGCACAAAGTTTACCGTCGTATTTTGCACATGTGGCCTAATATTGTTCAGTCTAGTCAGAAAATTCCCGAGTGCAAGCGCATGTGTGAGAGACTATGAATTATTGATCTATTTGGGTGATGACTGTTGACCTGGGAGGAACAGTGTAAAGAATTAGACACCTCATCCGGTTGTAAACATTGGGTAGAACCATGTCGGCTTTGGATTCTTTGAGTAAATAGTAAAAAAAGGTGCAGGTATGCTCAAAGCGTAACATACATTTCTGAGAATGATGTAGCAGGGATCTGGAGACTTCTATGACAGTGAGTGTGTCAGATGTTTGGGGTGAATTTAGACTTATGGTTCGGATTGCAAATTAATTGACCATCGCAATGTTGTTCCTATACGCGGAAATGCTGATCAGATACTCTGAAGTTAAGTAGGCACCCCCAAGGGAGATCCCCATTTTAACTTGCAATATGATTCCGACCCCAGTGACTGGTGCTTCGCATTTGCCGATATGACTGCTGAACTGCTCCTGAGCTAAGTGTTCCATCACCGAACTAGACATCTGAAAAGCTCATGCGCGTATTCGAATACTTTGCTGCCACCTTTGAATGACTACACGAAGTGACGGAAACAGCTGGGAGACTGGATGCTGAAAGCTTATTAGGCGCACGAAAATGTAAGCTGCTACGTAGGAACGCCAGATTTTATAATTCTCCTAAGCTATTATAGAGGCAATATATTACTCACAACGTTTCGTAAGGTTTTCATGGGAGACTCAAATGAATCTCTCGTTTATGATGTTCCTGAATGTGCTGTACAAAGGCCGCCTCATGTTTCAGTTAGTACGATATTCGATATGTCGCAGTATATTTTCCCAAAGGAAACTACTCACAAGGTTGCTGAAATGTTACATCTGTGAGTTTCCATGTATTTGTGCGCCACGGTATTTGAGCCACTGCTTAGCATACCTGGATTCAAGTGAACATCATTCACAAGCCTCCTTGAAGTTGTTCCAGATGAACGTCACTCTATAAGCCTACCATAGGTCGGAGGTGTGTTCCGGTTCTCACCGAAATGACTGAACAAGTGTTTGTTTTGAACCCAGAACCTGTGTGAATCTACTTTCACCTCACACACTCATGGACACATGAGTTGAACCTCTAATTTTATCCCGGGGAAACGCTCAATCCACGGTGACAAACAATGGATTGAGTGAGGCGGTGGAGCACTGTAAGTAAATAACCCCGTCGGATGGGACAAATGAAATATTACTAAACTCATATCATGTGTTTCAATTAAGTTGACTTCCGGTCTGTCTGAGAATCTCGAATCCCAAGGAGGATATCACGTGATCTGTCTGCGTTCCAGATTTTTGACAACTCTATGGTACATGAGTCATGTGATTTCACTTGAAAGTTCAGTGAAATGTGGCGTGGTTTTCGGTTAAGATTTGAAAAGTCTTCAGCCACAGATTGAAATTTGAGATCAATTTATTCTAGAATGTTAATTCTGAACTCAATTTTCAGCCCTCCCTTACTCGCTGATCCTTAAAAGGATATTGTAAGTGAACTTCCGTGGGTGCACACGATTATACCACAGATCGTGGAATGAGTTTACCAAGTCTAGTGGTGTAGAAGGCCGCCTTCTGTCCCTGTATTCCTGTTCAACTTTATTACTGATGTGCTGCTTGAAACTTATCTGTCCTATTCCGAAATCTCGGGGACTGGAATGATTTCGGGCATTTGCTCACAGATATTGAGGGTGTGGAAAACACTGCTTTTCTTGATTCGGCTTCTTCAAAGGTGCGCGGTGCAAAGTATAAAGTGCTGCTGTGAGTGTACTTGGAGGGTCAAATTCAAAACTCATGCTTGCATACGTGTTTACCTGGAGAGCAGTATCATTTCCGGTGGATTGGCTGGATACGAGATTACCATTTGAATCGGGAAGGCCAAACTAGCATTTGCTAACCGTCGACATCTATGGCGTTGATGAAACTTCAGTTTGTCTGTCAAGGGTGGAATATACACTGCAGCAATGTGATCCATACTGCTTTATGGGTGAGAGGCGTGTCCCCTACGCACACAGGACGTACGAATGTTGTCAGTGTTTGAACGTCGGTGTCTTCAAAAATTGGCCGGGTTTGGTGGAAGCATCAGATTAGAAATGCGGAGGTACACCATATAGTTCTAGGAGAAAACATCCCGCGGTGGATGAGCTACTCGCGTTTCATAGATTACCCTGGTTAGGACATGCACTCCGCATATAAGGGGGTCATCCGTCTCGCAGAGCTCTGTTCGCTTAGCCCAGTGCTGAGTGGAAACGACTGACAGGTGAACAGAGTATATAACGAAGCATGAAAACGCTAACCAGCCACCGCAGTTGAGTCGACAACTACCGCTTCAATGAATGGGGACCCCGGGATTCAACTCGCCAATCGCAAGTGACAATGGCGGAAATGGCTCAAACTAGAAATCAGTGGTGTTCATTCAGCTCACTTTCCAGAACCAAGTGATCGTCCCACTGCTTCCAATGCTTGGCTATTCTCCCCCAGAATAGGGCCTCTGTAGACGCTTCAAATTTCGCTATGAAAACTAAACAAAAGCTCGAACTTAAAAAAGGGGATAGGCCTACCAACAAATGTGAGTATCACACGCATAAAAAATAGGTATGCACAAAAAAATTCATGGAAATCTCCTGATATATTGTATCCAGACTTGTGTAAATGTAGGACAGTCCTATAAACTAGTAAGACCACCTACAAACAGCATGTCATGAGGACACGTCGGTTCGATCGGGGTAAACGTGTGCGCCTAGCATCTAGCTGCGTAAGCGTTCAAGAGGCACGTATAAAACGGCCGCAAAAATCAGTTCATCAGGTGAGGAAATAACGGTAACTGACAGGACACGCGCAAGACGATCGAATCAAAAATACAGACATAGCTGGATAGTTTGAAAAGTGGAATGAAAGAAAGGCCTACTTCAGTGTGTGCCACCAGAACACCCACCGTTGTAACGTGAAAAGAAACTCCCACTGGTGAACATTTTGACCAACATTCGCCTCAAGTATCCGAAACCCACATGGATTGGACAACTTCTGAACTTTTCAAGGTCCTCTATGGTGCAGTAGGGACGTACGTGTACATTACTGTTGGACCAATGTTTATGTTCCTTATCTCTCAAAATGCGCGCTAAACATATCCAGTATTGCTTTATAGTCATTGTGAAT
Organism: Clonorchis sinensis; assembly: GCA_003604175.2. Classification (NCBI taxonomy): domain Eukaryota; kingdom Metazoa; phylum Platyhelminthes; class Trematoda; order Opisthorchiida; family Opisthorchiidae; genus Clonorchis; species Clonorchis sinensis. Next base: position 2,830,477 of record CM030375.1, on the reverse strand, counting down.
GCATACAAATGGAGTATGAGACAGCCGCTAAGCAAAATACCAACGCCCGTTCTATTTACGGGTCGTTTGTCATTCTCCAAGCAAATGCAGTGGTAGGTGGAACCGGAAGGAGGTTTGAAACAACAGCAAAATAACGCCTGTCTGAAAATTTCTGTACACACTAGGCTAACCGAAACTCAACTGTGGTCAAATCAGGGTTCAGATCATCATCACAGCTGAATTCCACTCATCATTTCAAACTCGAACACAGAGTATACAGGCAAACAAATTGGAGTTTCATGGAGCAGTGCTCACCGATTGCTAGTGCCCTGAATATTGCTCTCCGAAATGCCAAGGGTAACTCTAACAGAGTGCTTTTTTATTTTATTGATTGAAGTCAATAACACATAAAAGGCGTAGAATGAGCTGCTCTTCTGTACGATATCTAAGAGTTTTGAGGCGGATGACAGTATACTTAATCCATTCGATAGCTTTTCTGAGCTAACTGTTCAACGTTACAAACCTTGTTTGTCGGTGGGAATTGTGGACTTTTCACTTAGCAATACAATCCCGAATTCAAGTTTTTTCCCCAAAATTTCGGATCCCAATTCGTTCCAGGAACCAGATAAGTTTTGGCAAATACACAGTCGATGTAGGATCGATAAATGTAATCAGAAACCGTTGATTAGTTGAAGCTTGACAACAACGGTGGTGAAGGTTTTTGTGGCAAAAGTATAGTGAGAAGGATGAAATGAACAATTCATAGAGTATTTTTGTCCAAACATTCACATAAGAGTAAATAATTTTTCCGACAGACGTAAGCTGTTTACTCATGGTGAACTGAAGGTAAGATGACGAACTTTCTTCCGTAAAAACCATAATGGACAAATCTGTTGCCACTATCTTGATCCCTGAGATTCGGCAGTACCACCAATCCGCCGATCCTCCACAGCTTTTGCTACCGTATCTTGTTGCCATCGTGTTTAGTACAGCTTAGCAAGTGGCACCCCATGGGGTTACTCGGTTTGCCAGGTCCAAGGTTTTTGGACCACAGTTTTCTTAACGCCTTCGTAATATCGTGAACCCGAGTCTGGATAGCCGCTTGATAGACTGATGTGCTCAGCTAAACCAGAAAACCAATGAACGTGCGAACAAGCTGATCTATTGAACACGGACGCGTACAGGCGTGTCATGTGCAGCCGAAAAAGGACTGTTTATAAAGCTCACGTGGAGAGTTCTAGGCGGGCCGAAACGTGATTCTAAAAATAGAACTCATCTGTCAAGGGCAAGTAGAGAACAACCAATTAAATCTGTCTCAACGAAAACGGTTATCCCATTGGCAGTTTTGTAGTCCAGTTATGTTCGGAGTTGGTTCTCCTAGTATGAGCTCGAATAATGCCACAACTATGAATTACGCTTAGCGATATTTTTGTGAAAAGGGCAGTTAATTTACCACATTAAGTTGGTAATGTCAAAGCCTCCAATTCTTTTTAACCAGCAGAGGTGAACTTTCTTCGCCGTCAACAGTCTCGAGGTCCGATCCGACCGGAAGATCCAACTCATGAGAGTGAACAAGTTCGTTTGTTATCCCCACTTATACTACTCGAGCGTGAACTCGTTCGCCTGTTCGGACGTGAGGATAATTCCGGTGACCCTAGCTTTCGTTTTTGGGATATTGGCAACAAGCTCGCCTCGCATTTCTGATGTTCGGAGTTGAGACCTTGGCATGGTCTAGTATATGGAATGAGGATGAGCTCTATTAAGAACGAAATTTTGAGTCCGGTGCTTCCCCCTTTGATGTGGACTCACGAGAATAACTGCCCCAGGACAGGAGAAGGTCTGTTTACTCAAAAAATTCCGGCCATTTATAACTAAGCACAAATTGCCTATCAGGTTCCAAACATCCGTGACACTACCTGACTGGGAGGCTCTGACCGGTGGGTTAATCGACCGACACAACCAGAACAGCTATTTGGTCATCGTTCTAGTCGTCGGCGTGATAATCCACTTGTATCTGGTGTGTGCTTGTGGAGTAGTGGTAACGCGATCGTCCCGCATGTCAGATGTTCAGAGTTCCAATCCCAGCTCTAGTACCTAGTGACAGTGAAAGTTGGACCCAGTGTTTAGTGTGAACCCCGCGGAATACTTGTCTCATAACACGAGGGCTACTGCTTGGACGAGGGTGAGGGTGCCACCCTTAGCTTCAACAACAAAAAACTGAATAAAAACTGAAATCACGTGACAGCTATTTTCTCTGACCACCATCATCGCTACTGATTTGGAAATAGTAAGCAGAAGAGTTCGATCTGATTCTGTACATCAGCCGGAGTTGTGGAGCATTTTTCCTTGAATAGAAATATGTAGCTTTCTTGAAGGAATCCAAGTGAATCAAACATAGCGACAACAGTTTACAAAATCAAGTACACATTTCCAAGAACGCGAACAATGCTATTAGGCATCCGAAAGTATTTTTAATACCTTTAATACCGTTTTTACCTTTAGTACTACTTACTAATACGTCACATTTGGCTCGAAACAAAGCAAATGTTTGAACATACGCTTTCATTCCGCTTTCATTCTATCAATATCATGCTTTCTGACGTCAGATGCTCAGAGGCACTGAGTTCAGTAGAACTTGTCGAGGAATACGTAATAAGTATCACCGTAAGTGATCCCGAATTCTGTCTTCATGATATGAGAAATGGTGAGCGAATCCTGTTCTAGAACGTTAGCGGCATCATCTATCCACTCGCAAAGTTACCCATTTAGTCATACTTTGTTAGAAACGGTCCTCTAATTGCAACGTTTACTTTCTGGGGTTAACATCAAACTTACCGAGTAAAACATAGAACAATCCAGGTTTGGTTTTAATGGGAAACTCATATGAATCCAAGTTGAATCTCTCGTTTTTGCGATATTCCTCAAGTGGGGGCATCGCACAAAGGACACCTTTTGTTCACTTGATACGATACTCCAGATACAGAGGTATATCTTCTTGGGGGAAAACCACTCAATTGCTGAAAGCTTTTCAACAGTCAACGACCGGTTTCAAGCTACTTGGGTTCACTGGGTAGGTGCAGTTCCAGAATTCTATCAACCTGGTGTTCTCATTCGGCCCAAATTGAGCAATATTCCACGAATGCTCTCAGTTGCCTACCTGCTTCGAATAACTTGGATCCAAGAAGAATATCTGGGTAAAGGATGATGAGCTCCAAGTAGGGCGAAATCGGTCGTGGGCTGTCGAAGAGTTTTCAGCAGCCTGGTGAGTAGTTTCCTTCATGAGAACATGCTGCGATATCTCGAATATCGTAACAACTGAAACATGGGGCGGCTGTGTGCAGAACATTCAGTTGAAGAGCAGCATAAACGAGAGATTCGCTTGAGTCACTCGTGAAAACCAAATTGATTTGCAAATGGGTGTATTTGTCGAAATCCGTCCAATTTAGTCTCAAGTAGAACATAAGGTTGACGGAAACTCGGGGAATGCGCCTACCTGATGCGCCCTAAGAAGGGCCAAACCGGTCGTGGGCTGTCGAAGAGTCAGCAACCTTGTGAGTAGTTTCCTTTTTGTTGGGATCTTTAGTGGGACTAAGGGATAACAGAATTCACTTTATTTTGAGGTTGGAAAGGTGAGACGTGGGGCAGCGTCCTCAGCAAATAAGATGGCAGAGCGTTTGGCCTTTCAAAGGATCTGTCCGCCTGTTTGTGCTGTACGCATTTGGATCGATACACATGATAACTCAAAGCCGGAGAAACTAGTCATATTGACTTACGTTGCCCGTTCAGGTCACATTGAAGAGACTATAAGAAAGTGAGCTGTTGCACGACACACCGGGTGCAATTAGGTGTATTTCGTCGGGTATATGATACAGATCTGTCAGGTAAATTGGAAAATAACTAAATAACTACAGCATACAGACAATCTTGGAGAGCATCAGGTCGACCTAGCTACTGGGCTTCCACCGACCTCATATTCTAAATGAATACAAAACTGCGAAAATGGTGCGGTTCAGTAAGCTGTCGGAAGAAACCAAAAGAATCGATCTGGTCTCTCTGGGGTGGATGAAGCAGCAAACAGGCTTACAAGCGTCCAAAATACTAGTAATAGAGGGTAAAATCAGATGATGCGTTCTTAGCTACTTTCTACAGACACCATTGCAAATGTAATGAAAAGAATGTCAATTCTTCCCTCAGCTGTTCGCCTCTTGTATTCCGTATTATTTCTGAAGAGATAGTTTTAGTAACTATTGTACACATCTAGGGATGTTAGTGCGGATTTTTTCAGTAGTCAGTAGAACGATGCATAAAGACGAGTAAAACGGAAATATTGTGCGAAATTTTCTCTCACTAATGGTCATGATTCTATCACACAAAGTCACGCCACTTTTGCAGTTCCTCAACTTTTGGATCGGCTTTTCCTTGGAACAACGCTAACTCCGAACAGAAGTCTAACAGTGATTTTATGTGTTCGTCAAGAGGTCTTCCACATGAATGGCTTTGGATATCCACTTGATTGTTACCAAGAGGTCAAATTTACCGATGCGTTGGCTGAAACAAGCAGTCATTTTAGAAACATGGGATATTTTATGTTACACCTGACTGCCGTCCCCCCTCCGGTGCCTAATGCTGGAGTAAGACTCGTCGACAAAGAGCAACAGCTTTATTGCAATAGGCGAGTGCGTGCGAGTGCAAAAGTTACAAAGGCTCCGTGCTGCTTAAAGGGCACTTCCTGACATTGGTCCGGGCTCTCTAGTAGGCGTTTAGTGAACACCCACCAACATCGATCGTGCTTCAATGAAGTGCCTGAACGCTGATCACATTCGGTCGTGCTTCTGTGGCGTGTCTGAACACTCATCGGCTTTTGCTGAATTGATTGAGTGATTGACTGACCTATGTGCTTGCCGACTTTTTTTATTGAGATTTTGGTGGAGTTCTAGGGTCTTAGTAGGTTCCGGGCATTTTTTTTTTTGGGGGGGGGGTTCAGGCACCTGACCTTCCTGACACTTTTATGCAACTTTTTGGACAGACTTTTAAATGTGTTCACGTGCAGTAAGGGCCTCTGAATGGTCAGTCAGCCATTGGTTTGTACTTCAACAGCCACATTCCCCAAGGACATCTTTAATCAATACTAAGTTACTACTATACTCATAAGCATACCCTAGAATCTCGTTGACGCATTTTAAAAGATGGCCGCAATTCTCAGTGCTAGATGGCTGTCTGCCGCATATACTCATGCAATTTGAGTGAGCTGCGCATTTCGGAAGAGCTCCCGATCCAATGACTTCCGAATTCTGAACGAATTTCTAAGGTAGTTTGAAGGAATTTTCCTGCACCGCAAGAAGATTGATTTATGCTGCCGAGACGAAAATCGCTGTATAGCCGATATATCCTTGTTGAGAATCATCAGCAGTGCGTTCCTCACCAGTATCCAGGGTGACCCGAACCAGCGACCTCCGGGTTAGTAGTCGAACAGTACACCTTCTGGTTATAGGTGGCTGATCAGCCGTGTGATTAAAATCGCACTATCACAGAACGTGTTGAATGGTTCTTCGAATGACGACTTCTCAAATGGGAAGCTTGAACTACTAGCCGGAAAGACACGGCTTCGAACCCTCTACATGCCCACTGTTGATAAGTCCCAACAAGGATGAAACAGGTATGCAGTGGTTCTCAGATCCTAGCATGGAATGACTTTACTTGCAGGATAAACCTTACATTATGAATTCATATTTGAACAGATGAGCATGTTGACGATTTTAAGAAGGAGGCGAGTTTCGGTACAGAAAACGAGAAGTTGGCACTAGATATGAGGGGCATTTTGTCACAAAACCGCCGACAGATGAGTTGATGTTCAGTTGATTTCTGGTTAGCTATACTACTCAGAAGTAGATTTATTAAATTCTTATGTTGCTGAATCCATCAGCACAATCCATACGAAACTCCTTCCTGCTAGCCCGCAAGTTTAAGAGTAAAGCTTTGTTGCAGGGTTTCTTGGATGGTAAAAATTGAACAGCTTTTGTTTTCTGTGAGTGCAACACATTTGGACGTACACGCGGGGTCTGTGCGCAGTGCAAAACCATATTAGACTGACTCTTCACTGCCTTCTCATTATCGGGGAGAAGGGAGTGAGGGAATATCTGCTCCGATCGCAAGAACGAACAAAATACTTGATGTGGCATATTTCTTTTTAACTACACAAGGAATATTTTGCCTGGGGTTTATTCGCTAAACATTATTCATGTTAACTGTAAAAGTCCAAAGGGGACGAGTTGACTCACTGGTTAGAGCGCGAATGTACTGACCAGAAGGTTCGTGTTTCGAACCCCTACCTCTGCCTCTCGACTTCTCCTGCTTAGGTTTGGACATTATCCCAGTCCTCGTGCTTCTTCCGGGTGGCACGGCATCTAGGCACCGAAAGGGTGCTACAGTTGAACGACTATGGGTCTGTAAGTGCTGCCTCCACGCACTTGCTAGTTTTAAGCCCCCTATTCTTAAAGTCCACGGCTTACACAAAGTTTATTGTCGTACTGTTAACGTGTGTTGTGTAATTTCCCATCCTTCATGGTAAAAATGTCTCAAAAAGTGGAGATTCTCAGTATCTACGAAAGATAATGGTATGGGTAAACGTCAACAGTTCTGGCGGAATTGCACGAATTACTTAGCTGAGCAGAATGAATGAGGAGTATTGATCTTACGCATCAAGTAGATACCAGGGTTGCCATCAAAGTGGTCATCAACTGGAAGGGTTCTTTTATAGGACAACTGAGAAGACACTGGCAGAAAAAGTATTGATGATTGATATAATTCGTCGTACACTTAATCGTTTGAAGACTACCATCGTTCTAAAAGTGACATTCTTCGCTCACCAGCTAGCACGGTTCTGAGTTTTCTGGATTCTACCTGCATAGGGATTATTTAAACGGCTCGTGTCTATCTAGATTTTGTCCTGTACATAAATCCCATCTGTACTGAAAAGCCGAGAAACACTGCATAGGTGTTTCGTCCCTACTGGGAATCAGCAGTGCTTATATCAGGATGGGGTTTCTGATCCGCAAACTGTCGGCTAGTAATTTGAACACTTAACCGCTAGGTCGCAAACAGCTGATCTGAGGTATGACTAGTTCACGAAATACACTCATTTGCGAACCAATTTGGTTTTGCGGGAGACCCACCTGGAACTCACCTGATGAGTCTGAAGCAGAAGGGCGAAACCGGTCGTGGGCTGTCGAAGAATTTTCAGCAGCCTTATGAGTCGTGTGTTACGTCTACACATATATCGCGATATCTCGAATATTGTGCCAACCGAAACATCAGTCAGCCTGATTCAGCACATTCAGTTGCCTGGAAACATCACAAACGAGAGATTCAGCTGGGTTCCGGGTGAGTCTCTCGCAAAACCAAATTTGTTTGCAGATAATTTGCAAATGAGTATATTTCGCTAATTTCGTGCAATTTGGTTTCAAGTAGAACATAAGGTTGACGGAAACTCGGGGACTGCGCCTACCTGATGAGCCCCAAGAAGGGCGAAACCGGTCGTGGGCTTTCGAAGAGGTTTCGGCATCCTTATGAGTAGTGTATCAAGTCCATACATGATTAGTTCACCTTTAAACAGGATGGGGGCATTTTTCCTTCAATCGCGGAGAGCATATCATGTGGTCACATGTTGGCTGACTCCTCAAGTGATGACTTTCCAAATGGAAGTCGAAACTGCCTGGATTTTCGTGAGTTACAAAATGCTGATGAAACCCAATAAGAATATAAAAGTTGTATTCTGATTCAACACTTTTTGCGGCATACAGGGCGAAATCTCCATTGGTCCCTGGTTGTACAGCAGCAGCAGTGACGTTACCTTCTCTGATGATGACAATGACTAGTAAGCAAACTCAGTCACTGCACGTTTCAGAGTCCAACGCATAAAAACAGACGTCTTAAAAATCTATAAATACATGTGCGGAAACATGCTGATGAAAAGCACTCATCTATCGTTTATTTTTGAAGAGCATGGTCACAGATATAAGAAGTAAATGAAAGCGATGAAAGTGAAAGCGTTACAGGGGAATATGAGATAAAAGAGAAACGTCTCATTCGAAGTCATGCCACCAACAGTTCCAGTCAGATAAGATGAATCCCAACGTATGTGAGAATTTGGTATGGAAACATGCGTGTAAAGTCTAACAACCGAAGAAAAGACAAACAATGCTGAATGCTCTTCAAGACGCGGTAAGCGCTAGCATTCGTCAAAACATGCCTGTGCTGATCGGCGATTTACTGGTGTCTCACTTTTGTCTTTACTCAACACTCTCCAGTTCGTCAAAACGAGTGTGTTATGTTCTCCCATAATGAGATGAAAACGAGAAAGTATCATACAAGTTAGTTGCTCGGTGGCATAAGAATAGGAAATAAACGACTTTACTGAGTACTCAGTGACCTCAACATTTTCCGATTACTTTTGTCGCTGTCTCGCTCTAGTGACCATACCAAACTTCAAAACATTTTAGCTACTCATGAGTAGGTCAAGATTTCGGCATACTTCTACCAAACACGCCACGAAATCTGATCGGTTGTTGGCACCCATTGATTAGTGCCTTCATCACTAGTTTACCCTTATTATTCATTTACATTTCATCTGTTACACGTGCCAACATCTTCTTTTAGTCGTTTACTGACACATTTTCGGCGTCTCAACATCGTGCAACTACTGCGTAAAATCACTTCAAGTATTGTCGTTCTAGCTAAGTAGGAAGCGTAAGTTTTACTATCTCACATCTAAAACTTCATGATCACCTACTATCCTGAAACACGATGCCTTGAAGTAACGGAATGACCAAAGCTGAGAGTGTGAGATGATCATTAAGATACAAGTAGCCGTGCAAGACAGCCACTAACTAGTGAAGCACGCACGGACTTTCAGACGTGTAAAGAGGAGGAACTCACAGAGTTTCAGATTTTTCATATAGTTTTTCATATCCAATTCTGGCCTAGGATGTGGTGGGGATATCTGATCTGACAAGCCGTTTTTCAACCCCACATTCAACCGGTTTTACTCTTGTGAACCATGTTAGTTTTTTACCAGATGACAGATTTCATGTCATTACCCTGTTCCTCGGCGGTTAAGAGTTGGCTGTGACATCTTTTGGACCTATTTTGCGCACTGTTTGTTCTTGGTAAATTTAGCGCTAGTAAACCTAACTTCCTGTGATTCAATCATTGATTTCGTCGTATTTATGGTTAGGAGATGACGTCAAACGCAATATCTGTGTCCGACCCTTCAAGGAACCTTGTATTGCTTTGAGTACCTTGGTAAGTGTGAAATACTACCCGAGCTGCCACGTCATTCCCGTCGTACTTTAATGATTTTACACATATCCACTTGCTTTGAAAAGCCGGATTGTTGTGGAAAAATGGATGGACTAGTAGGAAGAAACGAGGAGAGATGAGAATGACATAGGTCATACTTTTTCACATTCTTCGCAGTGATTACTCGGAAAACCATCCAAGTATTCTAGATAAGTGAACTCTATTTCTGTTTGGATGCTACTGTGTTCCAAATAAGTTGCTTTTTATCTGGATCGCATTTTTGGGACTTTCGGTTTGCTATTTATGAGTAGCTTTGGTATCAACCAGGTTAATTTTATCCAGTTCAGCGAAAAGTTACTGGAGGATTAGGAACTATCACAGCAGTGAGACATCGGTTGAGCGGAGCGGAGCGGTTTCGTTTTAGTGGGGTACATTAGCACGTTTGACGAAATACGCTCATGTACAAATTACATTTGTATTACCGATAGTCCTAACTGAATCGCTCGTTTGTGATATTCTGTAGTTGTGTCCCCCGTTGATATCAATCCCATGTGTAAATGAGTCTATCTCGTCGATTGAGTAGAATTTGAAGTTCAAATAGGACAGGAGTTTGATGGAAACTCACAGACCACGCCCAGTTCACGAGCCCAAAGCACGGTGAAACCAGTAGTAGTAGCAGTGTAAGGGAGAAGGTCCCTCGCCGCGAAGTAGTTTGTTCGCAAACAACTATACAGTTACAAAGTATTGTACAGGAAACTAAACGTCTCATTTGCACCTTGTTTTTAAAAACCGAACATCTTCAAGCCTCTTCTTGAACTTTCGTGGATATTCATTGACTATCACGAAATTGTGAATTCCACAACTTCGGAAATAAACCCCACCACCTTCCATTACATGCGAGGCGGACATACGAAAAAACTCATACTACTCGCACGCCTCATTAGTAGTATCCGCCGTTACAGTTGTAGGAGTAGTTTTCAGCATCCTTATGAGTTGTACGTTTTTCAAACCTAATCTCAGTACGTTAGTTACGCCACAAAGTTATCCGATTCACAACACGGAAAACGGAACATTTTAGAATGGGAAACGGTTCATCAGTGACATGATATCGATCTGCCGTTAGTGGCATAGCATTACGACCGTCAGTAAAATACATCATTTGACAGGCGTAGCGTAGTCAGTGTTGTTGCCTATCCAACAGGTACGTGTATGTGTGTTGCGAGCTCTACTCACGTAGACAGGCCATTTGGCCTCTCTTCAACGATGCGCTGATATGGAAATTCGGAAGAAATGCTCACGTCACATGGCTGGAAAAGTCAAAAGACAGAAAGACGTTATAGTATAAACTAAACAAAACATGTCACCTCAAATGTGAAACACGTCAGAGAGGTACGATCTCGTTTCTTCACTGTTAAACAGGATAATACAGACAACGCTCATCATTGCTGATGAATGTTCAAACAGGTGGTTAGAGAAACCAAGCCACCCATGTGAAGCCACCCAATACCACAGCGAACAAGCCAATGACCATAGTACAGCCTATTCGAACCTACTGGAGGTACTTAGCTCACCCCACCTCCTCCTCGTTCTGCAATAGTGAAATATGAGTTGAAACTGTAAGAGACAGGCCGATGGGTACTGGATTGATAATTGCAGTGAGCTCAACAAGGTCGCAGTAATACAGAGAATGAGTAGAATGCATCAGGTTCGATTCCCGAACAGCTAACTGTCCTAAACAAGGAACTCCACGTGAAATACAGCGAGTTAGCGTGTTTCAATCCTAGGTAGACAAGGATGTCAATGGATAAACTCATGGCGTGGAAAAGAACACCAAGATAAAATACGTGACTACTACGCTGGTAAGGTGTCTAAGCGTAATCAACCAGTATTCGCTTATTGGCCAAGTATAAAGCATAAAAATGAGTGGAAACTGGTAAGACATTTCCAGCCAAAGGTCGACTATTCACAGGTTACTGAAGACAGTTGTATCACGGTTACGTCACACACTAATTTCAAGAAGGATCAACATCAAGCTTAGCATTCGTGTGGGCCCACTGACTAACAAATCAAGCAGTGGTGTTGTGTTACGCTCAAATGCACCGATTTGTCAAGTAATCGAAAGGAACCGAAGGAGGGCTGCTGGCCGAACTGACGAGAGACCAGTTAATTGGCTTTCGGGGTGATTGGTAGACAGTCATTTACGGATAAAATATAAAAGGAAGAAAAGTTTTTTTAAAAAAAGTCGTGGAAAAAAACAGTCGAGAAGAGTGTGAATACTACTGAAGAATTGGGAGGTATGAGGTACTTGGCAAAAGCAAATCTGTAGCTTTTGCAGTTCACATCTAGATTAGGACGACTTGATGGTGGTGACTTGACTGAACCATGAACAACGTCCCTTCGTGGCCAGTTTTCTACCGCAAATATAAAAATAATAACCCATCAGCCAAAGTGCGAGTTGAACTTTCACGGAGAAACAAAAGAGAACCCAAAGCAGTCTCATTTCGAAAGTGAGAGTTTGAACTTCAAACTCTATGTACTAGCATATTGAACCTTCCGTGTACTTGAAGAAACAGCCCAATCAAAAGTAGTATCTCACGAGTATGGCAGTAGTTCAGTGAAACCATCGTCGGACATGTAATAAGGATTCTGGGGGGGGGGCTGTACTCGCAAAAGAATACCGATGTTTCAAAACCTGAAGCGTCACAAGGCATCACGTGGTGGATACAGTTGGATATCCCGATAAGCCTGGACAGATGCATCCAGAACTTCCATTCAGTTATAGACCACCATTTTTAATAATGGAAACCCGCTACAAAGCCATTGATTACCTTATCTCCAGTCCGTTGAAAAAGGCCCCCTTTTTGGTTACATAATACCCGATATTCCTGTTACCGAATAGCTGTAAAAGACACGAAAATAGTTCAAGAGTGCGAATTCCTAGTTGGTGCTTCTGGGGTTCTCGTTTCTATGGGAAGATTACTGTAAGTTCAGCAAAATTCTGAGCCCGGGACAGATAGGCGCGAAACTGCTGACACGAAGGTTAGTAGCTGGGACCGAACTGTGGCTTTTCGATTGATCCTACTTAAGCTTGGATAACCTGGTAGTAAAAAAAGATAACACTTATTCGGTGCCTATTTGCCATGCCACCCGAAGAAAGCACGAGGGCTGGGATACTGCCAGGTCGCCCAAGCCTAGACAGGGGAAGTCGAGAGGCAGAGGTCGGGTTCGAACCACAGATCTTGCGGTCAGTAAATTCGCGCTCTAACCACTGAGCCATCTAGCCCAACCTGGTAGTAGCTCAGTCTCGGTATCTCCTTCGGATTGCACGTCACCAAAGCCACACCGCCAACCCTTTACGCACTGATGTCACCTTGGTTGGTCTCAGCGAAGAGGGAAAAAGCAGTATTACTATGATTATGTCCCGGGACATACGCCGGGCTGTTTCTATACATTTCAGAGTAATACTTCTGTGGAAAACTATCTCACGTGACCTGGACGTATACTGGAAGGTTGTTAATTCTGATAAACCTCAGTGTACCTGGGAAGAGGGTCATCCGGCCACGCACTTGTCAGCTTCAGACTAGGGACACCATAATACAGAAGACTCCCACGGGTGGTCGTTTTGCTTTGCGGAACGACTTCATTGTGTCTCCTGGATTAGACACTCTTCTGCCGAGCAGCTCGGAAAAGCCCAACTTAAAACCGGCCGGTGAACTGTATGGCGAAGCGGCTACAGACCAGACGGCATGTCACAGAAGGTCAGACTACGCTTCTCACCCCATCTCGAGGTTTCTAGCGCTAGCTCGTCAGTAATTTTTGAGACAATAAACCCTCTCTCAAGCTACCTTACCTTTGGCATATCATAGTGCGCAGAACTACAAGTCAAAATGTGGGAGCTTCAAGACCAAAACACACCAAGAAAATCTATGCTTGAGACGGTTCACTGATAAGATAAGAATCCCAACAAATTTGAGCAAGTTTTTTGCGAATTTTCGGCGCTACCAGCTCTCGTCCATCCTCGCTGAGCCGGACATTATCGACGCGAATAGTTTCGATCCCACTTAATGTGGAAAATGCGTGTTGTGCTCGATGCCAACCTCATCGTTAACATCAATACCAAAGAAACCAAGACTAGCGTCAACATGGATGCTTTATTACTGGTAGAAAGTAGAAGACAAGGAATGTGACGTAGTTCCGGGTAGCTTACCAGTCATTCTGAAGTCTCCACGCTTCGAAAGCCTCACCGGAAAATCTGGGCGGAACATGCTTGTATGGATATCACCGAAACCGCTTAGCAACGCATTCAGTCAATCGGTGTGGCACTGTGTGAGTGGAGTTCCACCAGAAGGCCATATTTACGAGGAATCGGTGCTTTGGGTCGTCTAATTAGACGAACAGATGATCGTTGGGCCGATCAGATGCAGACCGTTTGTATTTCATGCTGTCGTCTACGAGTCTATCAGTTTGTGTCGCGGAACCAAGAAAACACACACCCAGTAGTTGGTGGATGGGGAGCATAATCTTCGCCAGCACATAAGGAAAGTTAAACATGAAACACTTGAAACTCAGAACCCTTTCACAAGCAGAAAATGAGACCATGTCCAGATCGGATATGAAAAGCTCGCTTGCTGGCCAAACATGCGAAACTCGCCCTTAACGGAGTGAATATCAAGGAGCGCATGGTGGAAACCGCAAATCGACTGTCTCCGACAGACGTCCTACAAGCAAAGCTTCAGAAAGGACGATAGAAAGAGTTGGAAAATAAAAAGGCAGCTTTATGGCACGCGCAGCTTTTGGTGCTTATCTGCGAAATCGACGGAAAAGTTGACATCCGTCCACAAAACAAACGGGACAAAACCCGAGGGAGACACGTTCAAACAAGTTCAAGAGAAGTTGTCTGACCACAAGCGATTACCAGATAAAGAAACAGAAGACGGGCAGAAGGACCCAGTAGAACAGGAAATGGCCGAGCTCAGATAACTCAGCAGTTGAAGCGCGAACCTACTGACCGTTCAAACCCAACCTCAGCATCTCAGCCCTTGTGCTTCCTTCGGGTGGCATGGCTACTAGGCACCGAAAGGATGGCCCTTACTTAATTAAACCAGTTGTTCCTGTGATGGACCTCGTTTGACCTCCGTCTGAAGGCTTTGGTGATTGTTCCTGCCAGTTATGTACCACACCAAAGTTCAGTAGTTCATTGATGAACTTGGAAGCTGGAAGTCGGAAGTAAAACTCCACTGATTAAATGATGTGTATTCTTCATCGCCTGATATGTATACGAAAGTGGTAGATTAGTCTTGATGCAAAAAAGCCTTCTTTAAGGGACCACTGACGGGAGCAGCTAGAAAGAGTCGATCTATGTGGTGGAGTGTTGCGGCTAACCATCACTTATACACGCATTTAGACATCGGGGCAATTCCGTCCTCCTAAAAGGTGCAACTGTTCCAGATGCGTGACCGACTCGCCTGACTGGTACGAATGAAAGATGGAACTTGACAACAGGATGAGTGAGAGGTCCCACGGAACAAACTGACTTTATTTTCATCAAACCTGTGAAATTGTTCAAAACTGCCGGACTTTCGAAAGGATGGCTACCCTGGTTTTCCGGTGTTTAACCCCCGGCAGCGTTCGGCAGGGGGATTTTGCGGTACATGGTCATACAGACAGCGTACTGGATTGCTACCACAGTACGATCATCCTACAGACGATCGACGAAGCAACCTATGCAGCAATTAGCTGAGCCCCTCCCCCCACTTCTTTAGCGATCTGGAGCGCAAGAAAAGTTCGAAATAGGATCAGTTTCACAAATAACAATGAATGAACCGACCCACGGTGTTTTCGGATAAACACATACCAGGAAGAATGCAACAAACGATGAGAGAAGGTTGATTTTTTTTGCGCGCGTGCGTTGGTGTTGATGACAGGGTAGGTATCGTGGAAGAGTATGGGATGAGAGACACAGATGACAAGGGGAAGGAAGTCGGATACAAAGGTGCAAAACACGTGAGAAAAATGGAATTACCTATGAGGCTGAAAGTAAATTAACCATGAGCCCAGCATACTGATGGTGAACCAGGACGGTAGCGGCAAGCTAAAATATGCAAGGGAGAGGCGACAAGCACGCAAAAACGCACACCACACAACGGGGTTGTTGTTCAGTAAACCAAGATAGGCATATAGGTGAAATGTCTGTCCACAATGAAATCACAGCCTTGTAACTGCACCCAGAAACACGCTATTTGATAAAAACAGGGTCCTCAAGTAGTGGATTTGATTATGGCATAGCACCGAAGCTATTGGACGCCTCGTAGGCCGCAGCTGAGGTCATTTCCAGTTTGGCTTTACGAAGACTGGCTCCAGAGGTACGGTAGTGCCGATGAACCTAATTAGAGGGGGGGCGGGAGGTGAACAAAGTGAGAGAAATAAGCAAGCACCGTGAAAATCACATTTATTTGTGTTGTTGTTGGACCGACGACGGTTAATAGTGAACACGAATCGGACAAATACAGGACACCTCACATGGTGACCTTTATACGACTTTGAGAAAAGCTAGGCCGGGCGAATCAAACTAGTGGCTGCCACGGGAGTGAAGAATGTTGCGGTGTTCCTGAAGATAGAAAGAACGTCTCTGGCGGGATATAAGAAAATCGCTTGTGCTCGAGATAGGTCACTAGTTAAGATGCAAGCTAAGTGACCGTGGTTTGAACCCGATCCCGGCATCTCAACTGCGCCTGTCTAGGCTTGGGCAACATCTCAACCCCTCCCCACCCCCGGGTAGCATGGCGGCTAGGTACCGAAAAGGTGCTACGGATGAACGACGATGACGCTGTATATTTTCGTACAAATAGCGGAAAAGACGAAAGACTTGCTATTTTGTTCTCTTGCTAAGCCATTATGACCAGAGCGGACTGCACATGCAAATCGTAAGCTTCGTTCGACGGTATACATGCGCACTACCACGCACAAGCTGATTAAATCTCAAGGTATCCACTGAAACATAAAACAGGTATATCAGAGGACGCATCTAAAGCACCAGTTGACGGCTGATTGTATCACTGTCGGGAAAGACAATGTGCCAGCTGAAAGAAGTACAGAAGAAGCTGAAGTATGTTATCAGTGAACTGCAGAAAATCCCGTAAAAAAGCGATGAAAATTGAGAGAGTTGGCCGATCTGCACTAACATCGATCCTACGACCGTAACCCGGCAAATGCAGATCATCCAACCGAGCTATCGTGGGGGATGACCCCAACGAACTGCGCACAACCATTTCATAGCAAAACCCCTCCAAAGAAGAAAGGAGCACTGCTGGGGTCTCCAGTCCCCGGATGCATCCTGGAAGTGGCTCTACAAAAACTGAGATGGACCGCGCAGTCGAACAGCGACTGGCCAAGCATGGATTCATTCATTTGGATTTTATCAATCAGCTGAACATTGGTGTTCGGCAAGGTTCTCCACATCGTCCGTGTTTTTTCAACCTGGTGATTGATTGAATAATGTCGTACGCCTTCCCCCGGCTTCGCCGAAGTACCAACAAGCCCTACCAGATGGATTGCGGACCTTATTGCGCTGATGATTACGTCGTCCTGAATAAAGATCCTGTGGAAGTGCGATCTATTCTTGAAGATATAGACCACCACACTTCGCCAGTTGAACTGAAAATAAATTCCCGAAGGATGAAACATAGCGAGCTGGGAGTCATCATCATCATCATTCAGCTGTAGCACCCTTTCGGTGCCTAGATGCCATGCCACCCGAAGGAAACACGAGGGCTAGGATACTGTCAGGTTGCCCAAGTCTAGACAGGGAAAGTCGAGAGGCAGAGGTCGGGTTCGAACCACGGACCTTCCGGTCATTAAATTCGCGCTCCAACCACGGAACCATCTCGCCGAGCTGGGGGTAACACGGAATTACTTAACCTCACCGTTACGTTCCGTCAACGTTCGGTGACTCCCAGTTGTTTTAACGCCTTGAAATAGACAGCAGACCCTGGCTTTATAAGGACATCAAACGACAAAGTACATGCGCTAAAACGAGGATGAGAGAACTGCACACGTTCATCCAAAAGCAACCGTTCTACACTACCATCACAGCGAAAGCAGTACGATGCGACAAATTGACGGGGTATGATAAAAGTCACGTGGCTGAGGCTAGTGTGAATTCAGTGCGTATCGATTTCGCTGTTTTGTGAACAGATGCGCGAGAAAGTGACTAACGAAAAACAGAGTCATGAGACTTATAAGAATGACGAAGGCCAATACGCGTTAATGTTGATAAGGGGTGACTCAACGGCAGCCTTGACATGAATAATTCAGCAGTAATCGACAAGACGAACACACTGAAAACAGATCAGTCGCTCACAAAGGTTAGATGGTCAGTTCAGCTGATGAGCTAACCACAATACAGGACAGAAATGCCACATTCACAGGCAACCACACCAAAACTGAAATTAATCAATTACTGTGCTGAGTCAAGCCACCAAGCCGCGAGTTCGTTGGTGCTACCCTCCTCCATCCAAGTATGCCGATGCTTCGGACACTCCACTAACAGGTACTAGCTTCCAGAACTGAATCCTCCTACCCAAACACACAGATCTCCAGTATGACATGAAGCTATTGCGAAATATGTCGTGCTAGTACACCATTCGTCAAAATAAAAGTCCATCCACTTCCGCGCCAAACGTATTTCCCCCAAATTTCCAAGTAAGACGGTTGCATCAGTTGCATCAGCGTTGGCTACTACAGATTGATCCGAATCAAAGTTTAGTCCGGCACCACGTTCGAGAGTCGTCGGTTGTGTGAATGGCGTTCAACTTCGGGGATTCCATAGCTATTCGCGGTTCGGTCAAAGTTATTGCAAAATACTCCACCTCACAGCAACGTCGCTTATTGGCTAGCAGCCTGTACGCAGTTTGTATGGAAGGAATACAAACACCTTAGAAAGAAAAACTTCCTGTCTCCTCAGTCCATTTGGATAAAGTCGGAGGACATAAACGGAGACAGAGCACAGTTTCGTCAGTCGCAATGAAAAGAGCACCGTCAGAAAGTAACGGATAACTACGATCAATCGAGTCGCTTATAAATCATCCGTATCGATGAGTGCAGTTCACTCATTCAAAGTACAAGCGTAAACCGACAGATAAGCAGTTCTGTAGAAAGTAATCAATGGACTTCAGTGTTACCGACCGGTTACATCGCGTCACAGCGGAACAGAAAGTTGAACCGGTGTCAATGCAAGGGCCACCTTCAAAGATATATCCAGTAATAGATGGTAGCGTGCCCATCTTCAACAACCAAAACGAGAGATCTCGTCTTCCGGAAACGCTGAGAGAAAAGTTCCTGGGAACCTCCTCAAAAAATGTTCTATCCTTGAGCAAAGAAACACCGTAAAGTTTGTTCCGAAAGTGCCTCCGTTTGTAGTTATGTGACATGAAACCTTAAGGTGCTGTCTAGTGTTCGGAGGCCAGCCGCTCTTAATAACTGAACGTCGGGCTACGGGCTAAACGAAGGCGTCCCTTGATTGGTCAGAATGTGAACCAATCTGGATCGAGCATCTACAGCTCGACGCTTCTCGCCCCCTCACGAAGGCTCTAGCGCGACCTTGTGGTACATCGTGTGATAACCTTATAAATACGGCTGTAATAATCTTCCTTCGTCTCCATAAAGGGCTCTCCCAAGCTACCGTGTCTTTTGCTATACCGCAGGGAGCGGAGCAGGAAGCCAAGAACCGACGCAGAAGTTGCACTACCGTCAGTAAGTCGCAACAACTGGCCTCACGGACTCGAGATAGTTAAGTGGTTAAGGCGCGAGCCTTCTAGCCGGAAGGTCCGTGGTTTGAACTCAATCCCCGCACCCCGATTGCTCGCACCTAGGCTTGGGCAACTTGGCAGCCCTCGTGCTTCCTCTGGGTAGCGTGCCTGCTGGGCACCGACACTGCTGGGCACAACAACACCTCAAAGAGCGGAAAGCGATCTGGATGCTTCCGAATGCCTGTGTTTCCCATCAATAGGGGGGTATAGTATCATACTTATAAGTTAAGTATAAGACATCAATTCTGACAAGGACAACGCAACTGCGAGAACACTGGTACTATTGTCAAAACTTACCTTGAATAGTAGGAATGAGCAAGCCGCAGCCAACGCAGTAAACAAACCAGCAATAAGAAGCATGAAGGCACAAACAGACTTGTTGGTCCCACACGTTTTCAAACTGTTGATCCATCCACTGGGAACAAGAAGGAATAGGAGTAATTTAGTCCGGAGGATGGTTAGTACAATGAACAGGTGAGGAGGAATCACAAAGGACACATGCAATAAGAAAAAGGGAACGGAGAACTGAAATGGCCTTCGGAACAGCCTACGCCACATCTTACTGTAGTCCTATTTCATCCATTTCAAGGTCACACAGCCGCGACCATATGCCTTCTTTTTGCTGTTGTAAGCAAATAGTCAGATTTTGTCCAGTGATCCCATTTGATGGAGAGAACCTTTCCAAAAAGTTATGGATAGCAGACAACACACAGATGATTGAGCGGTAGCTTTAGATCACAAAAGAATGCGGATTTCACCTGCCGTCTCAATCGGTGTTCAGTCGCTGTTGTGAAAGTTCACACACACACACACACACGTGTTTACACACACACCTATCAAAAACCTTGGAGTAGCGGATTCTGCAATAATTGAGTGATTATGCGTCAGGTGAAATGGCTTCACACCTACTTTCCTAGTGGCTTCATTTCACACGTTGGTTGAAAATTGTTTCCCTACTGACCACGTCCAGTTAAATTCAGCAGCGTCACCATTACGTATGCAGCTAGTGGATGAGGTCGCCTCTAATGCTCTTCAGGATGCGTCGTTATCTAAAGGTAGCACACGAACTTGGGCAAACAGCACTCGAATTTATTCGCAGGCCTAAATATTGTAGCCCTTGATCTGACTGTTTTTTTTCTAGCCACCCTTGGATCGAACACTACAGTGTATTTCCTCGCATAGGTCGGGCACTCAATTTGACAGGGAGGTTGTGAATATCATCGACCGAATGCAGTCGTCCTCTGTGTTCTTCGTATCGCTGGATTCCGACTCAATCCAACTGTCGTGCTGTTAATCGATCAGTTTCGCGAGTCATACGACAAAGGTGATGATCAGCCGAAAACATCAATCCATTAAAGGAATAATCCCCACTTCCACGGATTTCACAGTTTTCTAAAATTCCATTCCTTCACATAACGCTGTGAACACATGACCAACTCCTTAAACTTCTCAATCGATCTACACTGCTCCAAAAGACTTTGTTCTCCCTCACCAAACAGGTTTGGAGAGAAAAACGACCTTCAAGGTCCGACGACGCCCGGACGTTAGGTAGCTAACGAATCAGATAAGGGTAGAAGTCGATTGGACGAACAGGATTTATGTCAGCACTTTGCTTGGAAGTAAAAACTGCTAACCAGTGGTTCTCTGGTAGCAAGTTCACGTCTCGTTTAAACAGTATTGATCCAGGCAGACGCAATCAGGAATTTACTGGCTCGCCAGACCCATCAACATTTTTGGAAGTCCCTACACTACATGGAATAGGACGATACCACTGACAACTCAGTAACAAATATTGTATACCAAAGGATGTCAAAACCGAAGTCAAACAAAGTAGCCGACCCGGATCGTGTTTCACTGCTGTATATATATTTGTATATGTTTGCATATATTGTATAGGGACGCACTTTAGTGATTAATCATGGAAAAATACTTGATTACTGAAGGATGGCCAAGATAAATCTAATGCGTAAGGTAGGTTGAAATATCGACCGACTGTCTTCCCCATCCACACTCCTGAAGTTATCTGAAAACACAACCTTATCTAGGGTAATTTCAGCCAGAAATACGAAGATGCACACATGTTTGTGCCTTAAACTGGAGCTGTCGTCCGTTTTCTTCAGCACTCAGTCCAGATAAGCTCGTTAGGGTGCCCCCATAAGCTTCGCCTTTTTATTTCATTTCCTCTTTCACATCAGACAAGTGCCATCATCATCATCATCATCATCATCATCATCATCATCATCATCATCATCAAGATATGTGTTGCCAACTTACCGATGTTTCGAAATTCGGATAGCTCAAATTCAGTGCCGAGGTCTATTAACGTGAAATGCCAACAATCTCAGTTGGTAGTTCAAACCGTTTTTTTCTCACCTAACCTCCACTACGTTGTTCTCCTCCCGTTAAATATCGTTCGCAAGGTGTTTATTGCACGTGAGCTTCCGTTTCCCCGTCATATTCCCTTTCCTCGAAAAAGATCATTGCTTCATAGTCATAGTCTTCGGGCGCAAAAAGCAGTTCCACAGCCGAAGTAACTTTAATCATAGAAAGCTTAGCAGACGATCAACACACCTTTCACTCAATGTTAACTCAGACCATATTCACTGTTGGAACTGTTCAGGGAAAAACTACCACATACTGAAGTTCCGTGACAGACTTGTGAAGCTTTACTCACTGAATGATACTCAGGTATCACACCTTCTCGCCTTATTCATTCCTTCCCAGACTGCATTTTTAGCGTTTTACCAATCACGTGCCCATTTTCGCATTCGCTATGAGTCTGCGCACGGAAAACCAATCTCTCTAGGAACGCAGACAGTCTTCACCAGCTGCCATGCCACCAGAAGGAAGCCCGAGGGTTGGGATACTGCCAGGTTGTCCAAGCCTAGACAGAGGAAGCTAACAAGACGGACTATGCAAGCAATAAGTGTCAAGTCAGTGGTGAAGCTGAACCGCGAATCCTTCGGCTTCACGCCATTTTTAGCATTGAAGAGATACAATTCCGCAGAATGCATGAGACCATCAGAAACCGATCGGCTACATAAGAGGTCATGCAAAGTTTGAACTAATAGACTACACCGCCTCCAATAGACCCGACTGGAGATCAAGGCCACAGTGATCCTCACCTGGTTCACACCCGTTGAACCTCAGCAAAACCTAGTAGCGGCGAATACATCCTCAGACTGACAACGTAATAATAATAAACACGACAAACAAAGGAGGACAATACTACTTGTATGGTCGATGAAAACTCTGAACAGCTCACTACAAGTTTTGTCATTGAGGCTCGCGTCAGGTAAGCGCCTGGTCCTTAATTCCTACTTCGACACCAAAGTGTAGGCGTGTGATAATTTTACAAACGATAGATTCAGGTGAATTTCAGCTGATCCTCCCGTCAACATCCACTTGATTTGCAAATAAATCCTCACCGCACAACAGAACAGTCTTCAATTACAGCATAGGTTGAGTACAAAAATCCAGTCCCGTGACCAAAGCAGCGTCTAAATCGGATAGATCGATGGCATTCCGATGGAACGAATGTATCGATTATGTGTGCAGCAATTCGGATAGTTCATCCAAATGCTCTAGTTGAAGCCACTAGAACTCGGTAGTGAGTGTGTGTGACAGAGGCCTAGTCAGCAGATCCAACCCACGTTTCAATGAGCACCAGGACGTCGACTCTCACGTAAGCGTAGGAAGGATTTTAAACGAATATCAGTCCATAAAAGGCTGGGTTGTAGAACAAAATGTCACCATTTTCCGCTTGTCTGTAGATTCTTGACCCAAAACCTGCTTTGTCGCAGAGTCTTCAATAATTTAGATGAAAATTTCATGACTATATCTCAGTGAAATCACACAAAACCATATCAAAATTGATGTAAACTAGATAAGATGGTTTCTCGGCAGAAGCAACATACACCAGCTCTACAGAAGAGCTCTAGTAGGCACATTTGGTGCCCGCAGCACAGTAAACATATCGCACCATAAGACTAATTTGCAAACCATGATAATTTTCCTGGAGAGATTTTAGCAGATTCTGGGTTCTAGAAACGTGGGAAGCAATGCGTCTCGGATCCTGGAATTTCGTATACTTTCACCTGGATCAGCTGACTCCTTATGCATCCACTTTCGAACAAGCCGTCATTCAAACAAGCGATGGGAACGACCAAGAAACATGATCCGCACTCCACAGTGAATGAAAGATTTATCGTAAAAGTGGACATCTACACAAAAGCAACAAAAGGATTTCCACTCTGGAGAAATTAATCGTTCATATCCCGTGGTAAGTGACGCTTTCTTTCCTGTGTAAGATGATGTGGTGAAAATACTCTTATGGAGGAACTGCTTGAGTTAGGCAGAAGAATTCTGGTCAAGAGGAGTGGGGAGGAACGAATGGAGGGAGAGACACCGTAAGCGATAACTGAGTTCACACACTGCGTTGGTTCGGTTAACTGCTCTGAATGCTAATAGACCGCTCGCCCAATCCTGCATCGGGACGAGTTACGGTGAGTCGAATGTAACAATGTGGTCTAGGGAGGCAGTTTCTGTTAAAATAACAGAGCCTGAACATGACGAATTCCCCTCGAAATGTCTCCAGATGACCCACCGCTCACTGTTTTGTGATGGCGCGCATACGTTCAGCTTTGCGAAGGACGAAAGAGAACACCTTGCATGCATTTAGCATGTTCGATCGCCGGGTGCGTAAACTGAGCCTTGGTCACCAACTCCCACTGTATCACTCCCCGCGTTGTCCCCTGTTCATCGGAAGCTCTGGGTGCAGCGACCTAAGCACGATCGTCACGAAGAGACTGGGCCTTACCCTCGTGTACCTCGGCGACCCATTGAGCTCCGCGCGACGCTCGCAGAGTCTTTCATACCTGGTTGATCAATTGTTAAAGGTCTGACGAACACAGTCTCCTGGTCCTCCAGGTTGGGGGTTGGAACATGTCTGGCGATTTCCGTAAAAACAGCAATGTATTTGCATTTAACGCCAAACAACACTGCTTTGCGGTCAGGCTTTTGAGCCAAAGGCTTTGGTTGAGGACCCTAATCGTCCTCTTGTCTAGGTGCGGGCGCCCCCGCAGTATTGCAACCCACGTACAACCATGACACTTACAACTTGTACGGCACCGAAGCATCAGTGTTGAACACAGATGTTACGTTGTCAATGATGATGATGAGCGACCTAAGCGGTCCTGGCGGTTGGGAGGTATCACGCCCTCAGACAAACAAGATAGTATTGTCTACATGGAAGAAAAACGCTCTCTTACTCGAGATCTGAACGAACTTAGAACGTCTCTCAAAACAAGTGTTCGGCGGAGTTCAGCACGGATACCCCTTTAGCGCTCACAATTGCTTCTACGGCCCGCACGCGATTGGTCACAAGATCGGTCAGCTTGCCGGGCTAGTATCAAAGAGAGCTCTGATTGGTCGAAAGTCTGGACCCAACAGCCAATCACGATCCAATGTCTTCTGAGTGTCGGTTGGAAATGGCGCCTCCACTGAGGAAAGCTGTGTAAATCTTGCCGTCCGTATCACCTAAATCTTTCACACTGCCCACGACATAATTACGCTGGGTTCGTACAAAGTTAGCATGCTCCGACAGACTTGGTCACGTCAATGGATACTCTCAATGTGGATATCGATTGTATGGTCCAAGCTCACATACTGGCTTGACCAAGCAGCGCGTTAGAACGCAACGCCTTCACGAAATGGCCTGGCTGGAGAGGACAGTGCGGTCTTTTAGAATCAACTGTAGACTGCGTGCAGTGACGCCAATAGATAGACTACCACAGGAACCAAAAACGTTGCTTATTTATGGCCTCAGCTCACGCAACCACCTGTTCCGGTTCAAACATTAGTCACCCATCAGTCGGCTGTAGAATGAGGAGGGCAGAGCAAGTGATATAGAGCGTGTTTGAGCGAACAGTGGTTTTCGCCGTTTGTTCCGTCTGACATATGCAATCATAGAAGACGCAGAATTAAACACAGTAGTCTATTTTGTTGTGAAGTAGCCTGTATTCGTCGCTTGTGGATGTGAACTGGCCGAAAACAGGACTAAGATAAACGGCCTGGGAAATGAGTTAACGACTGTGTCGTTCACGGCGACTGTCCAGCTATCAAAAATTGCAATTCACAATGGAAGCTAAAGTTGTCGTCCCCTTGTTTTCAAGCCATCTCAACTTGTACAATTCATAGCCAGTTGACCAATATGGTTTGCGCACACGGAAAAACTGGACTGTGTTTTCGCTCTGTCTAGAGCTAATCGGCTAAGAAGCAAATGTCTCCCATACACCACTTCGTTTGCTCGCTCTGTAATAAAGCATTGTAAAAAGCCGGAGATTTCGCAGTATAGTTGCTGGACAATGGCAAGTTTACACGAAAACCACCACCATAATCGATATCGATGTTTCGCTGCTATAAAACCATAAGTTATTTGAAAGCTTTGTTGTAAAAAAGAGAATGAAAGCGAATGTGGAAGGGAGATGGAACCAGGCTAGCGTAATTACTCTGAGGTGCCTACACCATCATCCTTATCATCACCATCAGAGACAAAAACCGTGTCGACACTGATGCCCTAGAGTGGAGAGGAGAAAAAAATGTGGGTGAGGGAGAGGACCTAGTGTTGGCCTATGTAAAGCATTCTGAGGTGCCTACACAACAAAGCGCTGAATCGGACAATCTGGAAAGAAACTGAAAGCACGAACGCCACTGACATCAATTAGCCGCCATTTCTTGCAATGTATCCAGCCAAGCACAGGCGGGGACCCCATCCACCAACAACATTCAAACTCTTCGTAATCTCTTTCATGCCCTTCTGCCAAGTGATACGTTGTCCACATCGCGGTTTGCGCCATTCTAAAGAAGCCGCGGAGAACAACACTGGCCTGGGTAGAGGGTCTTTCGGCAAGCGCAGAACACGCCAAAGCGAACTCGATGGTGCTGGATGTTTCCCGTGACTGAAGATCCTGCTCATCATCAGCATCGAAAGCATGACACCAGTGTTCAACACTAATGTTTCGCTGCCGTACAACCATTTGAAGGTGGACAGGGAAGGGACTTACTGATAGCTTACTACAATCATTCCGAGGTACCTACACCTCCAAACACTCAGGCGAGCAATCTGGATAGAAAATGACAACAAGATCGCCACTGACGTCGGTTGACAGCCACATTTTGCAGCGCCTCCAGCCAGGAGCAGTGGGGATCACGCGGTCCGAGTCCTGAAAGCCGACAGCAACCAAATGTTTCGGAATCTCTTTCATACCCCTCTGCCAGGACAAGGGTTGCGCCACTCTGAACTGGGCACGAAAACCAGCACTCTCTTCGGCAAACGATGGCCCCGCATGCGCAACACAGCCCAAGCGACGCAGCTTCTGGTGATGGACACATATTTCAACGAAAGTACCCGTTGCACAAACGAAAACTTGCTTTCCAATTACCTCCTAACGGATTCGCGACACCAACCCACACGAGCTATGGTTCTGAGACAATGATTGCCGAACACCTTAAGACGTCTCAATTCCGCTGCTCGAACAGGCCAAGTTCCACCGCACCGTAGCCTGATGCACAATCCATTAGAGATTCAGGAATGTATCGATTTGACGCCATAGATTTCTCAAATTACCAAACGCAACCCGAGCCTTGCAGATTCGTGCACTGATCCCAGCTGTCTCGCTACAGTCAGAACTAATACAAACTCCAAGCTACGTAAAACGCTCCACAACTTCGAATGTCTCTCCCTGGATTGTAAGTGGCGTGTTCAGTTACTGCATGTCCAGGAGCATGACCTTACACTTTGTGGGTACAAAGTGCACAACAGAGGACGGCATGACTTTGGTCCGTTCATCCAAAAACACCTGCGTGTTCTCCTTTTGTAAGACGGAAACCACATCATCTGCATATTCCAGATCGACAAGGTTTACTTCAGCAGCTGGTTGAACACCGAGATTTTGAAGACCTTCCTGCGTCCGTCGCATTACCTCATCGATCACGAAATTAAATAGAAATGAAGGAAGTGGGCAACCCTGACGGACACCGCTTACTGTACGCAAGCTTTTGGAGGGCTCTTCGAATACGCTCACGACTGAGAATACAAAGAACGTAATATGTTCACAAACGTCCGGAGCGACACTTGATGGGCAAACGTGTCAAGGAGAACAGACCGATCAAGCGAGTCGAATGCACCTCGGAAATACTAAAACTGCGAGTCGTATATGCGCATGGCGACAAACAGACATCGATCAACTTCCCGCTTGTGAGACTCCTTCACAGACTTTGCCAGACGAACCGCACAGAGCCGACTATTTAGGGGTAGCCAGCCAAGCAAGGATCCTTCCGCCCGGTAACTTAGAATGACACCAACACCTGTACATCTTGCCACAGCAGCCTGTGGATCGCCAGAGGTGCGCAACCGAAGCAAGTGGAGAGTGTTGGGACGGTTAGCTCAACCACTGTGCTTGTATCTTGAATTCTTGTTTCTCATACACCGCAAACGTCAATGCAAAGCGAGTCCAGTGTGAGAGCAAGAGCTTGCTTCTGATTGCGGACAGCGAAGTCGGACAGATAGACTGGGAGGACATCGGTTCCAAATAAAGCGCAGATGTTGGTTTCAAAGCGGATGCAGGACGAACGGAGCTATCAGTCCTAATGATGCGCCTACAGGGAGAGAGTTATTAATGGGGTGGGGAGACGGGGATGAAAAAGTATGTGAAACGGAAAGAAGGGAGGCGTCAGCAGTAGCCTGGTTTTTTTGCTTACCCGCCCTGCTGTATGCAGTAAGTAAGGCGACCCGGCTGATGGCACCACGCGACGACCGACTATGTGCAAAATTTATGGGTGTACGTGGGATGGTATACTTCCAGAGTCCCTACACCTAGACAGGGGGACGATTAGGGTCCTCAACCAAAGCCTTTGACTCAAAAGCCTGACCGCAAAGCACTGGTGTTTGACGGGAAATGCAAATGCATTGCCCTTCTTACGGAACAAGTCGCCACAGATGTTCCAACCCCCAACCTGGAGGACCAGGAGACTGTGTTCGTCAGACCTTTAACGATTGACCAACCTGGTATGAGAGATTGCGCGTGTCGCGCGGACACCTCCCAGTATAGCTCAATGGGTCGCGGAGTTACGCAAACGATTATAGTACGGTGCGTGAAGTGCCTGTTGCACAACCAAATACCCGTTTCCTAACCCGTTGACGCTATCGGACACCAACAACGCTTGTGAGGCATCGATGGTCAAAAACCTGAAGATGCCTCGCATCATCTGTCCGAACAGGCCACGTCTCGCAGGCATACAACAACAGAGCCCTTACTGTAGCCTGGTACATGCGACCCCTAAGACCCAGTGATATGACTTTGTGAAGCGACAAGTGACGCAAATCAGCAGACGGGATTCGGGCCTTCGACATTCCTTCACTGACTTCACTCCCAGACACTCATCCGGCCAATCTGGATTAGAACTGGCAACAAGAACCTCATTAACATCGACTAGCAACCACAACTTGCAGGGTCTCCTACCACGAACAGGGGGGACCACATAGGTCTCTTGAGATTCATGGATATACCGCTTTGTCGTCAAATTGGCACACTTAACTTGAGTCTCAGAGATTTGTGCACTGATCTCATCTGTCACACTAGAATCGGAACTAGTACAGCATCCTGGATATGCAGAACGCTCCACAACCTAGGGTGATCCTCCATGGGTTGTAGGTGGCGTGCTCAGTTACTGCACGTCCGGAAGCAATGTGGATACAAAGAGCGCACCAAATGACAGGACAGAAACCAATTCGTGGCCGAAATGCACCCAACTTCGATTACTTCTATACTCAGACCAAAGACAGTTCCACGGAGATTGTGGTGAACGTCCAGGCCACACAAATGGAGGCTGGCTCAGCACTAGGATCCAAACTGTCCATACCATTCAAGTGATTCGAATCAAATCAGCTGTGGCACCCCACACTCCTCAAGGCTAGTTGAAAAGCCAGGATGGAGCTCGGACCACTGACCAAACTGTCAGCAGCCAGCAAATTCACCATTGGGTCATCTCTCACCCAGTCAGGTCATATGGAAACAATCCGTCCAAACTTATAGGAGTAATCGGAGACAATCTAGTTGATCGCGTTGCATTGCTAGCTTCGGTATTTGTCTACGCAAACTACGCACATGTTGCACCAAACAGTAACCGAGCCGTAGGGAAGAATTTATGCAGGATTACACAAGCTTCTGACTTTTCGGCCTACTGGGTTTGGGAAGGAACATTTCAGCCTTGACTAAAGTTTACTCGTGTTCACTCAGTCTAGATTATCGATTAGATGAAAAAGCTTGCCTGAGGAACTCATCTGGTGAATACCTTCTGTGCGGGAACCAGGCTGAATGTCCCGTTCATCACGTTCTCACTCAACTGAACGTGCTGCACCACGTCGTCTCATATTTCAGTTGATACGATATTTGTTATGTCGTAATACTGTCTAGATGTAACACACTACTCACAAGATGGTCGAAAACTCCCGGTGGCCTTGTGCAGCACATTCAGCTAAAGGAGGCCATCGTAAACGAGATTCCGTTGAGTCTCCCGTGAAAACCGAATTGGTACTTGTCGAATTCCACCCAACTTGTGTTCAAGTACAACATAAGGTTGAAGGGAACTCAGGGATTGCGCCTGCTTGATAAGCTCCATGAAGCGCGAGACTATCGAGTTTTCGGCAACCTTATGAGTAGTGTGTTATGTAGAAAAAAGGGGTCAATCATTCATGACAATAGGCTTTGGGTAAACTCGCAGAAATATCTACAACAAGACAGCCACGTCACTAAGCAGCAAACAAACAAGAGTAGAAAACCCCGTTTGACACAGAACGTGGAGTAGCGGTTTACCTGTAGACGTTCGCACCACAGGGGAAGAACAACAAGCACGCCTAACATAAACGTGATTGAGAACCACACGCACAATCGATTGTCAAAAACCAACAATCGGGTGCAATCGGCTTAAAATAGTAACACTGAGTTTAATCTGAATGCCAAGATTCGAAATAAGTGCCACGGTTACGGTACGACTGGTGAGGACGGCGGATCACCCAATTCTAAGGAAAGTGACACCAAATGACTAAAAACGGAATCGGGGCGCAGCGATCAGTAAGGGGGAAGTCGAGGCCAATGCGCGAATTGATTCGGGAATCAACGAACCAAACATCGGAATGAGTAGACAAGTTCCGTTGTGTAACCGATGAGTTTCGGTACCGATTGGCGTGGAACTATTGTCGACGGTCAGGCGTAAAGCATCCGCGCAGGATGGAGCAATAATCACTGGGTGGCGTATGTCCTGGATGGATCGCGTAACGAAAATGCAGTATAACCGACCGGCAATTCCAATCGACTACGAACCACGGGCTGCATTTGAAGTAGTACGAGATGTAGGAGCAGTAGCGGGACTCTTAAAGGTAGTACCTTAATAAAAACGATGACCGGAGTTAGAATGAACACCGAGGTTCTGAATGTGCCGGTTTTCGGATGAGTCAACTGAACAAAGTATGAGTGTAACGGCAATAACATGCTAATCAATATGAGCAGAACTTTTACTCAGCCGATATCGATGCTCGTTGAGGTGGATACGCGCATCTCATAATGAAGGTGAATCGGATGCATAGGGCTAGCACACGTCTGATAGAAGGTGCCGCACACAGTTAGGGGGGGATACATCTGAGTGCACCGACGTCAGAAAACGACGCAGCGATGGTGAGTAGTGTTGACAGACAGAACAGCAAGTTATGTGCTTCGATTACCTACCGGCCTCCCGATATTAGTACAGTGGAGCTTGAATAAACTCTTATCTTTGCTACCTATGAGGTGTAATAAATAAATCGCTCAGCTGTAGCACCCTTTCGGTGCCTAACTGCCATGCCACCCGAAGGTTAAACGAGGGCTGGGATACTGCCAGGTTGCCCAAGCCTAGACAGGGGAGGTCGAGAGGCAGAGGTAGGGTTTGAACCCCGGACCTTCCGGTCAGTAACTTCGCGCTCTAATCACTTGGGTCATCTCGTCTCAAGGTTAAAACCAGTAGAACGGTCTTTGATCGGCTAAGCAAAGTTATGATCAAGACAGCGATTATTCCCGGGACCGACCGCATCCGAATTGTGAAGAGGATATGAAGGACCTCCAAGGAACCTTAGTTGTCCAGCAGAACGAAGGTGGATAGCCAAACTCATAGAGAGGCTCCAAGGAACTCGAAAATAAGACGCAGGATTAGATAGAACTAGACCCAAAACAACACAACACAAATGTTCGACAGTCCCGCAAAGGCCTTTAAATTTACTTGAATCCACCGAACAAACTTCTGCATCAAGACGCCAATCATCAACCTGAGTAGGGCGTACGATTTCCCGCTCGCAGGTAATAGACGATATCGGAAAGTCATATGGAGCACCTGATGGAGCAGTGCACGAATCCTTTTCACGATAGGATTATTGTGAAACTAGAATGAACGAATCATCCAAATATTGATCGACACCGAATGATTTATACTTTAAAAAAACTCAAAGTCCAAGAGTCAAGTCCGCCAACTTTTCATGCAATAAGCGCCTGAGAGAGTCAGAGAGTACGTGAGACTAGAAAAACTGGAGACAGCAGAATAAAAACTCATTCAGAATATGTGAGCTATTTTACGGTTGAGAAAGCAATCTATCGACTGTGTAACACTTGAGGTTCCATCGTGCGTGGACAACTTACTGACAGTCTAGTTATTGAACAATCAAACACCCGACTGTAGTACACGTAGAATGGCACAAGTAGACGGGTACGGGAAAAGATATGAGTAAATCGGGTGAGAGAGTGGAGGAAAACGCGAGTGGTGATACAGGAAAGGTTAAACCCTATCTTGACATAGTACTTGTCCAGTACTATATTGTGTTTGCAGAAAGCAGGACCAGCTCAAAAGCGTCGGCAGTGAGTTCATAGTAAATCGAAGAATGTGGCCCAACTACGACGCGATGATGTCGAGGAGAAATGTCTGGACGGTTAGTGCAACCTGTAAGGCTCATACCGAGCCCCTTGTCTTGAAGTGCTGAATGAATGAACAAGGATGCCTATAAGAGAGAAACCTCACGTCATCATTTCGATAGCCCTGTGTCCTTGAATAGCCAGACACAGGAGCAAATGATCCTATGACAACTTATGTGGGCAGTTGACGAACAGGTTACATAAACACCGGGGATTATGATGCGTTTAAAGAGTATAAGGACGAGAACAGAATAGCTGACAAAGAATCCTGTAACGACGACGAAGATGGTGATGATGACGGTGATGTAAGGTTGTGCTTACCAGGAACCCAGATAATCGATACCGAGGCACTGGATAAGGATGATAATGGTCTGTGCGGCGAACATGATGAAGAACAACACATAGTTCATTGAACTGTCCGATCTGAAAGGAGCAACAGAAAACAAGCATGGTTCAAAATGATGGGCAGGTACACTCTAGACTGTGACTTAAGTATATCTCAAGGTGAGTTGTCAGAGATCAGTCGAACAAAACGAAGTACAACAGATGCTTTCAGATTTGGAACGGAAACAAGAAATATGAGTCGTGGAGTGCCAGTGACACACTTTCAACTCAGTTTAGCATTGTTACCAGCAGAGAATACAGTGGATTTGCTTTTCTGTCTACATGTGAAAACCAAATAGACCGAATCGTTCCTTACATCAACTAACACGACTTCTACGACATTCCGCATTTGGAACACCCAGTAGGCGCGTGAGAATATTTACTAAATTACAATGATCAGCTGATACATCTATACACCGGTAAAACACTGAGTTCCTCTGAACAACAACTTGAACGAATCAATGAGCTGCGCTTTTGATAGGCCGAATCTCCTCAACTAGTAGCTTGGCTCTGTGAAATAAAGTGTGCACCAGTAAACGTTTGTACTGCATCAATGTCTTACATGTCACGGATTTTTTCGCCGATTATCTGGAGAGATAGGGGTAGATAGCTGCACACTGGAGGCAGAAGTTGAAATCGTCAACGCACGAATCAAAGAGACAGTGGATTTTTCATCGGGCAGATCGGAGAGAGTCATGAAGGCACCAGCTTGGACACATGCGCGCCGCTGGGGGCTCGACTAGGTCATGTCTGTCAATGTCTCTAAGCATCGGTGTTCCGTTTCGAGGTACCCATCCGTGGCGACACCAATGGCCAGAAAAGCTGAATTTGCTGATGCTAAACTGCGCACTGACAATGTCTCCTCGACTGGGGAAGAAACGTTTGGACGCTAATTACCGAGCTCGGCGAACAGATCAACGGTCATCTGATCAACCACCAGTAAGCCAGTGCAATATGTCCAGAAGGCTTTCAGTGTGATCCTGAGATTACTACGGTTTTCTTGTTCCTAATATTATGGCGGCTGTGATTTAGTTCACCTGTTTTCCGTGCCTTACGTTGCGTACGATAGTGTACGGTGCAACTGCAGTTGATATATGAATCGCTAGTAGCCACCTTTACCTTCAGGAATCGAAATGTCATTGTGAAACACAAGTCGCTGGGTTGATGTCTAAGCGCCGGGGAAGTGACATCTACCTGGAATGAGTTCATGCGATTCAGGCTGAAGGTGAGATACACGCATGTCCACGGCAGAAGAAAACAGGGCTTCCTCCAATAGCCAATTTAGCAACTACCGATCTCAAGGGGCCCCTTCCCCACATAGGGGAAGGTACTCATCAGGGCTTCGACAGTGTGACTGGAAAGAACAAACTGGACAATCTGACGGTTTCCCATTCCTCGTGTTTCATTTGGGTTGCATTAAATAAATAAATTAAATCGTTCAGCTGTAACACTCTTCCGGTGCCTAGCTGCCATGCCGCCCGAAGGAAGCACGAGGGCTGAGATACTGCCAGGTTGCCCAAGCCTAGACAGGGGAAGTCGAGAGGCAGAGGTGGGGTTCGAACCACGGACCTTCCGGTCAGTAAATTCGCGCTCTAACCACTTGAGCCATCTCGCCCCCATGGGTTGCATGGCAACTGTACATCGGAAAGATGCCACTGCTAAACAATCCGATTTGATTTGATGGAACAGATAAGATACCTTTTGGTTCCAAGTACAACGTAAGTTTGACGAAAACTCGGGAACTACGCCCAACTGATAAACTCCGAGAAGGATGAAATCGGTCGTGGCTGTCGAAAAATACTCAGCAATCTGATAGGTGTTGTTCCGTCGAGATGATACATATCATATTTAAAAAAAACATTTAGGATATGATGACAGATTCGTTGCGTACATTGGCTTTTGTGCGGAAAATAGTTGCGATTGAAATGTAACTGTTCCAGCCACACCCAGCATTCACATATATCGATCTAACAGTCATGGTAACCTGGACTAATATTGGATGGATACCACACAAGCTTACAACTACACAATTCAATTGATCTTTTACAACCACTTATCACAAACCGTGATCTCTGCCTTACCATCAGAATGTGTGGTTAACCTTGTTCCGATTCAGCTTATGTGAGACATTTTTCGAAATCAACCTCATCCGTCTTTCCCCCCATCTTTCAAAAGGATAATGCCTGATTGTGGGTTTAGTCACATCTCGTTTGAGTAGAATGAAAGGTCTGTCTGATGATGATTATGATGAGCAGAGCGCTCGTTTCCGAAATTCCCACCACCCCGCATCGTCACACTTTATCTTTTCATAATTTTAAACAAATTTGGCTCCCTTCAGGCAATTTGATACTTTAGCCTCATACCCGCTATCGTCTGAGATGGTGTCAAGCTCTTGATCAGAGGTACCACCATAGATCCCTGGTACGGTCGACCCTCGAAGAGTGAATGTTTATAGGGATCGAACATTTTCCATATTGAAATCTTATGGCACATCCGCACTTCGATGAAGCAAACACTAAGCTTAATGGTCGTTGGTTTGTTCGCTGAGCTGGGCAATTTGATTGCAAACGTTTCACCACCAGTTGAGGCGACATCATCAGTGCGTTGTTAGGGAGCGTGGTGGAGCGTAGCATCAACACTCGCTGTGTGGTGCACAGAAGTAGATTCAATAAAAAAATTAGAGTCCCGCTTATGTGACCGATTCCACCCGGCCCCTTGAGATGCTCTCTCTTCGCACTCAGGATTGGGACTACAGGAGAGCAATTCAGCTGTTTGAGTAAGTCTTAGTGGGTTCCATTTGACAGTAATGTAAGTGCAATACTACCGAGTGGACACAGCATTGAACGGTAAGAAAGGGAACAAAGGTGTCTCACAAAAACCATTTAGAGACAACAAGTCCACTCAAGCAGTCGACGCAGACAGTATTCACCGCATCGCTCGGAAATAATTTTTAAGTCTAAGAAAAAAACGGTCGGTAACTAGCACAGTAGAATCGCTAGCCAGAGACATCAACCGCAGAACAGACCACCATCCGTCGGAAGAGATCAGTATTAGCTAATCCTCTGAAGTCTCATTCCACGGTGAAGTACTTCCAGAGGAGAATCAGTTTGGTCGGTCTGATTCTGTTCTCTTCAAGCGGGATATCTTCTAGGAACACAACTACATGATGAGATTCGGAGCAAATTGCAAGCTATGTCCACACCAGACTTGTCGCAGGTATAGTCGATCGGATCTTCAATGAAACAGTCTGACAACTGCCAGTATAGATCCGGTAACATTGACGGTAACAGTCGTGGCACATACTCCGGATAATCAGTCCATATGGAAGGCTCTTAATTCAGACCGTTTTGGGGGTAAGCGTTGCGGCGAGGGTGCAACTGGAAACCTGGTCGTTTACGATCAAATCGGATGCCGATACTCTAGGCCTCCAGTCAGTCCACGGCACCTGACGTCGATTAGCTATCTGTGTAAATATTGCCACAGAGTGTCTGCAACAGGCAGCTGCAGTACGTGACAGGACTGATTTACTCTCCGGTAGGTGTCAGTCGGAGAAAAGTAAAACAAGCTGCAATTGCGATCCTTGACGGATTTCAACTATAAAAATAAGTTTTTTTTGTTCACAGAAGGCGTTTTCAAACTGAGATGATGACTTTCATCGAGAAGTTCACGGTATTTCGAGTAGACGCTTTCATACCGTGAAACGTTTTCTAAGTCGCGAGCTTAGGTTCGTAGGGAAATCGCCCTTTCCTAGACGCACAGAAAGACATACAAAACAACGAGAAACAAAAAACAGTTAGTTCAACCCATCCGATAGTTGTGATATGGATACGATTCACACGGCTCGAGGGGCCTAATGGACCGTGGTTCTATCCAACCTCTGTGAATCACACTCCCCTACATGTAAACGGTAGACAGAGCAGAGGAATTGTACGAGACTGCGGACGCCTGTACTCGGATATGCCCAGGCTGTCCGTTAAATATTTTTGCAGTGTACTAGATGCGCCTGAATGACACAAACCTTCCCAATGAATTCGGGTAGCTCGAAATGGTTCAGTGGTTAAGGAGCAAACTTACTGACCACAAGGCCCGTGGTTCGAACCCAACGTCGGCATCTCGCCTCCTCGTGTCTAGGCTTGGACAACCTGGCAGTGTACCAGCCCTTGTGCTTGCATCGGACAGCGTGATGCCTAGGCCTCGAAAGGGTGTTACAGCTGAACAATAGTTACTATTATCAGTCATATTCAGGGAATCATGAAAGAGAAAAACATCACGACATCAAGACTTCGTGATTTCTCGACAGATCCTTCAAAACACGTATGAATTCATCACTCCAGTGTTAGGTAATAGAAGAATTCTCAGCTACTGATCGATCGAAGGAGGCTTGACTCCCAAGAGTCTCTCCGTTAAAGTTGCCGTTTCCCAACCCATCCATGAGCGCACATACATGGTTTGTTTGTGGATCGCATAGACAAAAGGTAAACGTCTATCCGTGTATATCGTTAAAGCCCAAGGTTTGTAGTTAACTGCGTGCGCTCCAGAGGTGAAGTCACCCGAAAGAGAATGGTGACCTCGATTTTCGATTCAATAAAAAAAACTGACACCAAGCTGGCAAAGAAGTTTCGTTTGAATCTCACACCGAAAAGAGCGCAGAACATAGGGATGGTCAAATTTTTTTTAGAAATCCTTTTCACGAGGCAAGACAAAACTGTTCAAGGGACGAAGGTCTATTTACCCATGTAAGTGGGTGTCACGCACGTGATGCGCACAAAAAACACCACAGTTTGTTGACGGTTGCATCCTGTATTCTCCGGTGGCAGCAGACATGTGCAATGACTGTCCTGAAGCTGTCACACGAAGTTTGGACGAATGCCAACAACTAGAGACAGGTTCAAAAGACGGAAAGCACCAGATGCTCAGATTAAGCTGGTGGTGGGTCAATAGGATATCGACCTGATGGACCACTGTTGACCACACATGATTACAACAGTCGAATGAATTTGCTGCCGTCAGAAAAAACGCTAGCGATCTGATAGATGGAGCAAAAATAACTGACTGAAGTAACCCAGCAGCACTTGTCTGAGATAAAGAAATTCATGAGGAGTCAGAGACTGAGAAGACAGCTATCGCTGAATGCGAAAACAGAATGCATGACCACTGGAAAGCTCATGGTGCAAAGTATGAAACCAGTTTACAGTTGAAAACCCGGCCTACAGATCAGGAACGACGAAATGAAACCAACCATCGAGGATCTTGTGAGGGTAGGCGGCGATGACCACCTAACGAAACCGTACAGGCATTCGTGGTGTACTACTACAGATAGACTAACAAATAAGGAAACCCGCGTATACTCATGTCTGATTAACGATCGATAGGAGTGGGCAGAGTGAACGTCACTCACCAGCTAATATCGTGAACGAATAACACCACAGAGAGTGTGAAAGAAAGCAAGAAAAGTATTCGGTGGCACTATGAGGCAGCTAAAGGTTACTGGAAATCTAGATTCTGAGGAGTTTGAAACACAGATTCTCACAAGAACTTTCGCATACCATAAGCAAGCTGATCGATAGGAGTGAGCAGAGTGAACGTCACTCACAGTCAATACCTTGAACCAATAGCACCACAGAAAGTGTGAAAGCGAAACGGAAAAACGGTTTGTTGAGAGAAATCGATGGGGAAATGTAGTAGTAAGTGAATAACATCCCGAAAAAGCTCATTTTAAATATCGTCCTTTTCGGGGAAAACATTTGCATAGAGGATGAAAATATGGTGAAAACCTGAGTTTTAGAACATTGTGAATAGATAGAGTGTCCTTCAACACCATGGATTTTGAGAATAAAAACCAAAAATATAATAGAAAACCGTGCTCGACTCGAACCTATACTGAAAGCAACTTCAGTGTGTGACAGTCGAATGACGAAGTTCAAGAAAAGCTTTGCAAGGACAAATTAAATGGCATTCCAGATATCTTGCTTTACCAAGTCCCGTGTTTGTGCATTGCATCCCACATCCAGAAGCACCGTGTGGGAAAGTACAGATAAACATTATGAAACAAACGGTTTTGGTTTCACCGCCCGTTTCAAGCTTTTCTTCTAAAAATTGACATTGACTCCGCCGTTTGTCTTGCCGAACGTGAGTTCGGCGGGCCAACTCCGGATTCACGAAACTCGAACTCAAATCTTGTGACATGCCAAACAAGCCTCAGTCTAGTAGACATAACACACAAGATGCCCCTGGCATTATCCTAGATATGTTAGCCATCAGGACCAAGTTGGGATTCTCCCTGACCGAGGACGTAATGATCACATCTTTAATTTGAAACATGTCGCTTCTCCAAACGTCCGAAAATCGTCGTTTCTCACTATCTGTAAGCTACTGTACAACAAATCATGTGGGCGCGTACAGGTTTACGGAGAACCTCCGCCTTCGTTCCAGTGGTGTCTGTTCTCAGTATTTATTATTGATATTGGGGCGAGATGGCTCAGCGGTTAGATCGCGAGCGTACTGATCGGAAGGTCCGTGGTTCGAACCCCGCCTCTGCCTCTCGACTCCCTCTGTCTAGGCTTGGGCAACCTGGCAGTATCCTAGCCCTCGTGCTTCCTTCGGGGGAACCTTTCCTTTCCTTCGATGCCTAGCTGGCATGGCAGCTAGGCATCGAAAGGGTGCTACAGCTGAACGATTATTGATATTATTGATATACTGTTTGAGAACTGACCACCTGCCGCTGATATCTCGGGAGTCCAAATGTTTCCGGAGCACGCGGACGACATTGCTCTTCTTGATTCGAATTCCTCAGAAATGCAAGCGCACCACAACAGCAAAGTGCAACGTACTGCTGTAATATTTGGTTGGATGAGACCAAAAACTTTGTACTCACAGACCAGCCAATCGACTTGGTGGACAAATACAATATTCTGTTTAAGTCCCAACAAACTCAATGAAGGCGAGAGCAAGTCTGGAATCCGCAAAACCAAGGCAACTTTTTTCAACCGTCTACGTTTATGGTATGGGGTCCGTTTGTCTGTTGAGGGCATAGTATACATTGCCGCAGTGTGACCTCTGCACGCCGAAACTATGTGAAAACCTCCGGTGTTTGATCATCGGTGTCCAAAACATTGGAGACATCTGATTAACAATGCTGAAACTGTCTACACCGCGGAGCTATTTCTGCCCAGTTCTAGTGCTGGGTGCAAATGACCTAAAGGCAAACAGGCTGTTAAGTATGAAAACCCAATCGGGCTGAAATCTGCCGTCCCCATGGACGGGCACCCCACAACTCGGCTCAGCGGCTGCACGTGAAACTGACAGATGTGGCTCAGTCAGCGGTCTTTAGTATCTACATAGCCAATTTTCCGAGTCATCGACCAACCAGAATGAGTCAACATCAATAAACTGACAAGGCCGCCAATGTCAGGCCATTAAATTCCTGCTCTCCCAGTTTTCGGTGAGTGAAACTGTAGCAGTTGACCGCATTAAGTGGTTCTCAGCTGATCAAATGAACTTTTTGGTAGCTCTGAGGACTGGCCTTGATCTATCGAAGCTGGAGTAGTTGATGTGCGATCTGTACGACAGTGCAACACAAAATTACAAGAGAGATAGTAACATAACCACAAGCTGGCGATCCCAGATTTATACCTATTGCTGTCGGAAACCACGGGAAAAAAGTGAAACTTATCTTTGTTGTAAAAAAGAATATGCCAGAGAATCAAGGAGAGGCATTTACACTTCGACAAAATATAGAAGGATGGATCGATCGAAACAGCCAGCATAAAAACGATAATATCAATCATGCAGCTGTAACACCCTTCCAATGCGTAGCTGCCATACCACCCGACAGAAACATTGGGGTTGAGATACTGCCAGGTTGCCCAAGGCTAGACAGGGAGCAGTCGAGGTGCAGAGGTTGGGTTCGAACCATCCGGCCAGTAAGTTTGTACATTAACCACAGGATAGTTATTGGGTGGTCGTTCGAAGCGTTGGACAAACCAGTCAAATCGATCAAGTTTGAACATGGTCGCCTGTTCAGATACGATAATTCAGCTGAGTCTAGCGTGTGCTAATACGGTGGTGGTAACACGCTCATCTTGCACATCAGACATTCGAGGATCAAGTCTCGACACGGCCCAGAATATGCACTACGAGTCTAGTGCTTCCCCCCTTTGATTTAGACTCAGCAGAATAGTCACACAAGTACAAATTCCATCTGCGGCCTATCTGCATGAAAAAAAAACCTTCAAAGGATAACTTATGTGAAGTTTCATGACCAACTCGACTGATGTCCATGTGCGACCAATCCCAATGACTGGTTGCGCGACTTAATTGAATGTTGAGAGCAGAAGGTCAGGTCCAAGTCTAAGTTGGATCGATTTTTTCATCCGGTTACACCGATCACACCGCTCACCAGCAAAAGTTTGAGGACGGGTGTCTGGGATCAATTTGGTGAGCGGGATGCCAATAAAAATGAATTTTTCAACCACCAACGGTCCCCAGGAGTATGTTACTTGAATGCTCCAACCACTAATCGATTGACAAGACCGGTTTAATACCCAG
Organism: Clonorchis sinensis; assembly: GCA_003604175.2. NCBI lineage: Eukaryota > Metazoa > Platyhelminthes > Trematoda > Opisthorchiida > Opisthorchiidae > Clonorchis > Clonorchis sinensis. The sequence goes on along the minus strand of CM030375.1, from coordinate 2,789,472 downwards.
TAAGTTGTTTCAGTTGGACTGAATTGATTGAATTATCTCAGTTGGCTATTTCGAGAAAGTCATTCACTAAGTGAGTGTCGTCAGTGTGTTCATGCGTGGTGTGAAAAGGTCACTGACCGACCGTTGATGGTGTACGGATCACGGCAAAACAGCGGATATATTGGTGTCGCTATAATGCACATCCCTTGTATTACATGGCGACTATGCATCGGAGGAGCATATAGCAAGCTACATCACAATTCGCCCAAGCTTTCTTCAGCCGCCCGTCAGTTTACTACATCCACAAAACCCCATGGACCGAAAGCCCGATACGGACAGTTTGACTTCCCAGTTTGTGTACAATAATTGGTTAGTCAGACAATAAATGGAACTGACAGCTTTCTTTTAGAAACAACTTCGTAGTTTTAAACAAATGGAAGTTGCCACGTGCGACATAGGTTTTCCACACATTTCACTTTAGAAATGGTCAGTTATTCATCAGAAAAGTTCACACAGGCCGTTCAACTGCCGCCTTAAACACAAGGTGGTGGGTTAAATGTTTGAATCATGATTGAACCAATTTGTAGTCGTTCCTTCTTTCTCCAGAAGTAAGGTTTGACCTTGCCACGTCAGGCAATGTACACCTTTAAATCGCATTCCTTAGAAAGAGCACGTCAGACAGACGCATGTGCAATTTATCGATGCTAAGCCCATAAATAGGTTGTGAACTGGAAGTTTAAGTCGGAAAGATTGACGAATACATTATCTACCAGGTGAGGTTTTGACGCATGCGTTCCGGAGCGCCAGTTATTGCCATACTCCGTCCAAGTATCACATGACATGATTGTGGCACCTTTTAGGTCATAAACAAGGTTTGCCATCATACAGAACGGCGCCAAACAATTTAAATGTGCCAGATGTTCGGCCCTGCTTGGCGTGTAAGCGTTCACACGAATGTTCATGTGTCACTTCAGTCCAAAGAGAACCGCTGTGACCGGTGTTTTTTTTGTGCGTGTTACCACCACCCCATTAACGCCCGTATCTGAACGGGCTACCGTGTTCAAACTTGGTCGATTTGACTGGTTTGTCCAACGCTTCGAACGACGATCCAATAACTGTCCTGTGGTTAAGGCACAAACTTACTGGCCGGATGGTTCGTGGTTCGAACCCAACCTCTGCACCTCGACTGCTCTCTTTACAGGCTTGGCCAACCTGGCAGTACCTCAGCCCCATTGCTTGTGTCGGGTGGCATGGCAGCCAGGCACTGGAAGGATACTACAGCTGGACGACTACTACGCGCAAATGAAAAAGGGGAGTAACTCACCTCAAGGCTTTATAGAGCGGTCGATGCCACCCGAAGAATCCCAACGGCGGCATCACAAGCAGAAGTAGAATAGAAGCTCCAAAGAGAGGGCCTTCGACCGACGACTTTCCAACAATAAAATATCCGAGAGTACCACCCATGTTCAACAACAGCACCAAAGCATAAGTCAACCAGACAGCATAGCCCATTTTCGCGAGCCAACGACAATCCAGAGGAATGTCGGTCTCGAAGTCTTGTCGGACGCAGGGTTTGCAAGGACACCACGAGGGCAATGGAGGCCAGTTGTGGGGGGCTAAATAAGAAAATGGACAGGAGGTAAGTGCATCCTCGTCAGGAAAACGCACAAAAGGAGAGCACACTGTTTCCTCCCTTGACACACTGGTTTTTTTTGGGGGGGGGGGGTTGAGGGCTGACAAATCCACTTACGTGCGCCAGCCTGATAGGCATTCATACGTGATTGTTGTTCCTTTTCCCTGCGGTCCAGTTCAGCAGCCCGTGCCTCTAATTCGGCTTGACGTCGTTCCAGAGCAAGGATGGCATCTGTGCTCATCATGGTGCGTTGCGCGGGCACCACACCCGGATATGGAGGAGGAACATTGGCAGAATGAATATCATCAGTATCGAACGGTTTTTTCTCTTCTACCGTATTATCCGGTAACACCGCGGTGTTCGTGACATCATATCGATTGGCTGAAGGGCAAAAAACGAGCAAGTAAGACATTCATCAGAAAACCCCGGAAGCAATCGATCTGTGTTGCTGCGAAGGAGCGATCGACAGTAAGCGTAAGGACCCGCGATCACGAATCTCACCAAAAAAGAACTGTTTAATGATCTCACGAGAAAATAGATCCCCCTTAAAACGAGGAAGACTCGATTTCGTCAGGTCACAACAAGCGAGACGCTGTGCGTTGATTTCTCTGGAGACCACCATCGACCAGGTGGTGGTGCACAATGGGTGTGCAGTTGACGCCTCAAGAGAGACTCTTCCTCTGAACTAACTGCCGAAAGCTGGATCTTGAAGTGTATCTCTATATCGGGCTCCCACTGAAGGTTCACGAAGTCAGTACGGAAGTCCAGAGGGAAAATTATGGTAATCAGTAAACCGTACACCAGCAACATCCGTGTTACCGTCACTGATAATGAAAAATGATGAAATCCTGAAAAGCACCATCGTCGAAAGTTGTTTTTTCAGCTATTGCTTAGATTCTAAGCCTATAGGTATGATCCTCTACATGCTTGTGCAATGGTCACCTTAGGGGAATGAGAAAATTACGTTCAACTCTTGGGCGAACTTTTGGGCGCTATTCCCAATCCAGTCTGAAGTGACCGTGGCGGGTGATTCGACATTTAAAGACGTTAGCCTTCATCATTCTGGATGAGGTCTATGAAAGCCTATTTCATCTCCAGAAACACAGGTTCGCTAATGCATGCGGGAACTGTCAAACGTCTTATGATCCACACAAGACAATTATGGAATGAAACCCCTGCAGTGAAGAGTCTTGACTAACCCCAGCCTCGTCACATTCGTTTCCTACGGTGAAAAGTGTGCCTTCGTATGATTTGAACGTAGTAAGTGAATAGTTGATGCGGAATTGCCTGAATCACCTTTGAAGGCTCGTCAAAATTTGACGGGCTCCTCAGTAAGCGTTGTCTTCCAAACATTGTCGCGAGTATACCGCTGTACTACCTGGTTTTCCGGTATCAATCACCCGAACCAACAAGTCTAGGCTGTGCACACGGCATGCGTCAGTGATCGGGCCACCGGAAGGACACGATTACAGCACGGTGCTTTGACCCACAGCCCAGCGGACCGATAACACCAATAACTGTGTGGATGATCCACAGATGGAGCTACTCAACTTGTGCCGCCAACCAGTGTGAACAAAACTAGCAGCCAGTGTCAATATACATCGGGATAACGTTTACAGCTTGAAAACCTAAAGCGCGCATCGTTGAGAGAACTAAAGCGAATGATAGGGCAAGTAGACAAGCCAAATGTGGCCATTAGGTAACGTCAGAATTGCTGCCGAACACTTTCAACTGCAATTAACCGCCTGATAACAGCATAGACAACTTGTTTGAATGTCAATACATAAGACTACTCTGTCAGTTGAAATAGGAAACAACGCGACAGATTATTTAGGGAGATTGACCCTAATGTGAATAGTTACGGTAGGACACTACAATATTCCCCCACCAACCCAGCCGGAACAATGTACGGTAGGCTATGGTTTCACGTTTGTACCATTCGGTTGTTCGAAAGGGCTTAAAAATTTCTGAGAACAAGGCCAAGTCAAACTTTTTTTACCTGGATCAAATGTCTTCATATGTAGGTGAATAGTAACGAATGGTAAAAATTCAACAATAAGTTTGATGAATTCGTGGTAGATGTCGGAGCTTTCCTCCATAGAGGGACGACATCATAGGGAGAATGAACCATAAGTCTAAACGAACCTTCCCTGGCCTCGTGGGGTTTGTTGTAGGGGGGCTGCTAGTACGCGGATGAACTTTAGTGCCCGCAAAAAATTCATCGCACGTTACTTACCACATTCGCGAGCACTCTTCATTATTCAGTGCCGACAAGTGAGACTCTGAAACTTGTAACTTCAATGTTCTCATCACCGATTGGTTGTGCACAGCAACCAATCACAATTGCGATCGAAACCGAATTGGTCGTCGGAGTTTAACTTCCAGATGTTTGTGACATCGTAAGGCTGTGAGTGTCAGTCCGTCCAGTCGTCGGTAAAGGTGTCCTTACTGGGATGAAGCCAAACCTACTAGTACAAGGAGTCGCACCCGAAAACACGCACCTGAATAGCGACAGCTTCACGTTGGATAACTATCAGTGGTGGCCATCACTTTCTGCAAGATTAGGACAGCGTTTGCTCGGAGAACAGAGCAGTCTGATCAAAAGCTGCGGCCTAATGAGACACCAAGGAAATTCGATGAACAAGATCTTCCAAAGAAAAGCACTCGGCAAGAAATCAATTGACGGATCAACCGAAGCATGGATCTAATACATGGAGTAACCACGCTCAACAACTGCGACAGCAAGCAGAATGTACCGATACAAGATGTCAATGACTGTCATTGTTCAGAGTCCAAGATGTAAGATATCATATCAAAATAGAGCATTAGATGTCCCAGACTGGTCCCCCTTCCCCAGACCACTAGAAAAGATTACGTAAGCGAGCGGGTCACGTGATAGTTTTTCGTCTGAATACGGTTAGCTAGGTTGCTGACTGACTGAATGATTAGTTAAGACAAAAGGTCGGTCATGCCTTTAATGGCCTTTAACTGCTATCACGTGGTTACATGACGACTCGACCTTTGAATGATGATTTCTCACATAGGAGCCTCAAACATTATAGTCTTCAATTACTAGGCAGAAGGTGGCGGGTTCCTGTCTCCCCCCTAGAGGGAGGTAAGATGCACACTGTTGACGACTTCCAGCAAAGACGGAACGGCTGTACAGTGGTTCCGGACTTTTCGGCACAGACTGTCTTCACTTGCAAGAGTATTATTCACATCTCTCCCTCGTCCATCGAATTAGACAGTGCGATCAAACCCATCTGCCAGTCATCTAACCATTGTTCCATGTCTAGAGTGTCACCCAGAAAAATAAACCAAAATAATCTCCTAATAAACTTCAAAGATCTGATCCACGTCGCAGCCTTAAATATCCGTACTCTATATTCAATTGGGCAACAGGCATCTCCTCCCGAAACGTTACTTTCCTTCTCTATTGGTGTATGTTGCCTGCGAAAAACACACATACCCCAGCTCGGTCGTACAGCTCAAGCCGCTTAGGACGAGCTCAAATGTTCCACATTTCACCCAAGTCGGACGACTAGCCGCGGAAGCATAATTACATGGCAGATTGGGAGTAGATCCCCAGTGTACGGACAATTGGAAGCAACTTCTTCAGTTGTGCACTGAACATCCTCTCTTCTAACAAGTAAGAATCTCTAGCAGAAGTGCCCACACTCAATCACTTGGAGGCGATAAACCGCAGGCCAACCCTAGACTCATTCGTACCATGTGGCTATCAGTTACCGATGGAGAGCCTCAATTAAAGATTGCCCTTCCTCCTGAGGTACACAAATTGATTTCGATTGCGAACTAGAGCGGGCATTACGCCTGCCGACGCAGAACCGTTCTGTTCATCAATTTCGACGAGTTTCAGTAGCTCAACCTTATCGAGCTTATCCGGCTAGAAAGTCACTGGAAAAGCAAAGTCATGTAAATGACGATACTTTGGAGGTTGAATGGAAGTGAGTTAAAGAAGCTATCCTCTCAGCCTCCAGAACTGCCTGTGGAAGCCATCCGACTCGAGCAAGTGAACACAGAGATTATCGAGATCAGCATATCTTATTGCTGCCAGGAAGGTCATACGTTCAAATGTAGCACCCTTTCGGTGCCCAACTGCCATGTCACCCGAAGGAAACACGAGGACTATGATACTACCAGGTTGACCAAGCTTAGACAGGGGAAGTCGAGAGGCAGAGGTCGGGTTCGAACCACGAACCTTCCGGTCAGTAAATTCGCGCTCTAACCACTAAGTCCTCTCGCCCAGCTATACTAGCAACTAGCGACTGTGATAGCATACGCAGATCTCTCAAACACCGGATAATCAAGGACTTGAAGAACGGCATGGAAGGCTAGGATTACGAGGGCCCAGGAGATGGAGAAGGCTTTCGCGGCAGGCAACAGCCGCGTCCTATTTTAGCTGATTCGATCAACCAGCCAAAATAAAACAAGTGTCAGCGAAACAATGCGCGAAAAAGACGGAACACGGTCGTCGTCTTGAGTGATGGGCTGCACATTCCAAAGAACAGTTCAACGACAGCCCACGACCGGTTTCGCCCTTCTTGGGGCTCATGAGGTAGGCGCAATCCCCGAGTTTCCGTCAACCTTATGTTCTACTTGAACCCAAATTGGACTGTTTTCGAGAAATACACTCATTTGCAAATCAATTTGGTTTTTGCGAGAGACTCACCTGGAACCCAGCTGAATCTCTCGGGGACTGCGCCTACCTGATGAGCCCCAAGAAGGGCGAAACCGGTCGTGGGCTGTCGAAGAATTTTCAGCAACCTTATGAGTAGTGCATTACGTACACACATTTATCGCGATATCTCGAATATCGTAGCAACTGGAACATGAGGCGGCCTGGTGCAACACATTAAGTTGCCTGAAAACATCACAAACGGGAGATCCAGCTGAGTTTCAGGTGAGTCTCTCGCAAAAACCAAATTGATTTGCAAATGAGTGTAGTTCTCGAAAACAGTTCAACGATTTTCCTTCAACACAACCGCTGGAAGAACCCAGTGGGCCTGAACGAAACATCGACACCAGCCCTCCCTTAACAACAGAAACCCAGCGTGAGATATCAAGCCTCCAACGCGACGAGGCACCTGGTTCGAATGGTCCGCACCCCGCACTCTTCAAAGGTGGTGAGATCTTAGTGCACAGCCTAACGACCACACTGCAGACTTGGAACGAAAGCACAATACCAGTCGAATCGAGTGCCCCGACTGCTATTCCGGTCTTCAAACAGGGTACAAGAACATCTTGAGAAAACCATCAACCTGGTATCCGTAACATCTAAAGTGCTCTTTGGCATTATTTGACATCCGTCAACTTCGGCCAATTGTTAGCCCATAGTCCCAGTTTCCCTAGACGTTACAACGAGACCACTTTGATCCCATCAAGGGACCCACTACCACGAGTTTCCTGCCTTCAACATTACCCACCTCAACTACCGAAATTCTGACCAAGTAGCCACCTACTACTACGCAGGATATCCCCCGAGAGCCCATTCTCCATTCAGTTAACGGACTGACTGTCCTACATGTGCTTGGGTTCTCAATCGATAAACGCAGATGGGGGGTTACGACATACGGTGCTAACTGCACGCCTCGGTTGGCCCAGCGTCACTCCAACAGATGGTTAAGGATAACGAACATTGATTGAATATTGACACTGAAAATAAGGCTATGATAGCATTTGGAACACCAAACAAATCCTCTTGAGGCACATTCTTTGGAGTACTGTGACTGAGAATAGTGAAAAAAACGTTTTTTCAATCACAGGAAAACTGGATCTTATGGAGGTAGACTGCGAACATATTTAAGGCTTAAGATATGGGAACTTTCGGAGTAAAATCATATCGTAGAATGTGCTGACTAACCTTCCAGAATAGTCCACATTCACTTCCCAGGTAAGTTGCCAAAAGTAACGAAAACCATATGAAATTGCTATGGTCACGTGACACTATGATTAGAGCATCAGATCAACCTTGTTGCTAACTAAGCTTCATGGGGGATCTGCACGTTTTATGTTTTGCGGCTGAGATGGATGTCAGTTTCTATTCAGATTGTTTAACTGCGCGACTGGAGGTGTCGGCAAACTGGACTAACACCGAGTCCGTTTCGCATCTCCTACTTTGTTCGTCTAATCAGAACGCTCTAGTTCTACGAAACGACAAAGTTATGCGACAACGAAGCAGCAGTTTTCCCACACTGACGTTGATGTTTGTGACAGCGAGAGGACCAGCTAAAACCACCTTTTCTGTGAATGATTTCTCCAGTAAACAGGAACCTGCAGTTTACATATACACGGTTTACCACTGGTATGCACATTAAAGTGGGTTGCACACTCCCATTGAGATGTAAACTCATATCTGACCGTTTCGTTTAAGGTGCCGAGTCACCGAACGCCTATGGTGACCTTTACCCGTCATATGGCTTGTTTTCCACCGACCGTTCTGCCTCAGGCTATTGTGTGATTTTGTGTCGTATCGCCCAGTTGAATTTGCTAAATCAAATGTAAAACCGCACTTTCTACGGATTCAACACTGTGCATTCGAAATTTAAAAAAAAACTAAAGAGAATGGAATCGAAAACATCAAAAAGAAAGTGGTGGATTCGATCAATTTCCCAGAAACGAAGCATGGTCATAGAGCGGTTCTCTCAAGCAACCATAGAGCGTACCAAGTTTTCTAGACACAGGCGTATGACTACTGTTAGCCAGGTTGCTGCTCACTTCAGCAACTACATCAGCAGAGACCAATATAACTAACTAACCTAACAGACCGAGCCAATATAGTTCAGTTCTAAACAGGATCTAATAAACGTGTCACCAAGACTGACGGCTGAGAGGGATTTCGTCGACTTATGTTGTCGAAGCCCGTCCCTGAGACGGAGACTCCAGTTCATGGAACTCAAATACAACAGCAGTGCAACTTACCAGAGGCTGACTCTGCAAACGGATTGTAGTCATCCAGTACGCTTTGGCTGATATTTGAAGTCTGTGGAAGGGAAGAAAAGATTGGGCTAGACAAAGAACAGTACGCGTGCGGGATACATGATAGCTAGTTCCACGTTTATGCAGTAGTTCCCCCTTGAAATGACAACCCAATAAGAATCTATTTGGAAATGCGTTACAACACGTAACACGCCTCGCATTACAATCCCCCGAAATGGCCGGTAAGCCTCCAAGGTTAATCCCTGTTCTTATTGGTGCAGATTTCTTATTCGATTCGAGTCATGCAAAGACGCTCTTGGTGGTCACAACTGTAGCTAAATGATTCCACGACATTAGCGGGCTATTCGTGGATTTAGTTGACTAGATCGGGAGAGTTTACCGCAGTAGCCAATTCAAGGGTGTAAGCTAGGATCAAGCAGTGTAGTTAAACGCGATCCCCATCGTGTTCCGGAGTGTAGAACAAACAAGGTCCGTTTACTGAGATTGGTCATCTGGCTAACACATTGCAATTCATGTGATACATACGGACAGGGCCCAGTAGGATACCTCTGAGGAGGTCAAAAGTTCAATGTGTGGGTCAGCACTAGTTCAAAGTTCGCGCAGATCTCTTTTGAGTGCAAAGGCCAAGACTGCGCAAAAACGAGCTGCGATTGCCTCAACCATAGATAACAGCCAGGTTCTCAAACATGGTGGTCGGCTGACGGACACCCTGTAGATCATGTGAAAGTCTCGATCATTACCCTTTATGTGAACGGCTTCGGATAGGTGCACAGCGATGGTGCCTGAGCTGAGCTCGGGGGCGAGATGACTCAAGTGATTAGAGCGCGAATTTACTGACCGGAAAGGTCCGTGGTTCGAACCCGACCTCTGCCTCTCGACTTCCCCTGTCTAGGCTTGGGCAACCTGGCAGTATCCCAGCCCTCATGCTTACCTCGGGTGGCATGGCAGCTAGGCACCCAACGAGTTTTACAGCTGAACAGCTTTTGAGCTGAGCTCACGCCACATATTTACGTGGTTCAGGGTAAACAGAACCGAATGAACGTATGGAAAACACTCGGCTACCAGCCGAAGTTCCCGGAGCTTCTACCGTGGATAAATGTTGCCACAAGCATGGCTTGTCTAACTGAGAGGCCCCTTGCGTCGATGTTACTAACTCTGATTGACAACGTATTGTGACTGCATCATCAGAGACGACAAAGTCAGTGCTGACACGCTTCACTGCCGTGATTTATGTCGACTTTCTTTCTAAGGAATGACCTCTCTGATGGGCCATTTAGAGTAGTAGAACTTCTACGCCTACTCACCGTGGATCTGAAACGAAGAAAATGAGTTCTTTCACGTTTGCAGGCCCACCCAGGTCAACTAGCGCAGTTCTGGTTGATGATACGAACGCGTACGACACTTTATCTTTGATGCGGTCAGTTCACAAGTGGGTAGTAACCGAGACTACATCTTGACCGAAATCAAAGCTCCAAAGAGCATCCGACTCTGGCGAAATCCCACCGGATTTATTAAAAACGGTTGGATAAAGCTTTCACGAGAGCTCACTTACCTGTTATCTATCGTTGGACAGGAGGAATAAGGTCCATCAGTATCCTGATTCTCAAGAATCACGGAATGGTTGTGGGGTATCAGTGCTATCTACAGTGCCTAGTGACTGCTAGCCGCTGTAACTCTCCCCTTTACTTCCCAACTTTGCCGTCGACGAGACATTACGCAAATCGGTTTAAATATGAGCTGGTAAGAAGGTTCGAGAGCTTGAACAGTGGTAGGACGATAGCATCGTTGTAGTGGGTGGTAGCACTCTAGCAATACAGCTGCCGAGGCGCTTAGCGACCGGAATGTTACGGTATGGTGTTCTTTGCACCATTCAAACTTAAAGCCGCATGCCAAGACTGAAGGGGGGACTTCCCAAGATAACAAGAGGTAATGGCTTGGGAAGTTGTGTCCTATCTGTAGGAAGAGTGGCGGTCTCTCTACAAAAAACACCAATGCCAGACTTGCATTTTCAAGCTTGCAACACATCTCGTGTTGATGTGACACTAGTGTTCCGTCGAGACAAGGTGTTTACACAACCAATATCACGTCGCGCTAGCACAGTTGCGAAACTACATCAACTCAAGCTGAACATATCTGGCGACTGCCCGCGCCCGATGACAAGATCGGAGAGTGCCTATCTCATCCAGCTCGGCTCTAGAGAGAAACATTTCGATACAGTGATTACGCATGTCACAACAACGCCTACCATAACATGCGCGGTTTGTATCTGGTCAGCCCTGATCGAAGAAACGCGAGAGTCAACAGCTGACGACTTGGCCAAGAAACATAAAAACTTGGTTACTACGCTTCCTAGCTGGGGCCCGAAGGACTTCGGGGTGATATGGTTTAAGACGCTGAGATATTGCGCGGCGCGAAGCAAACGAAGGACCTGCACTTAGTAGTGTGGCGGTCACCTAGCCTTTACAGACAAAAGAAATTCAAACGCGCGCAAAAGAACCAACACAAGTCCTCTCTTTTCCTCCTGACACTCTGTGATAGTTATATATATATATATGTACTGGTATCCAAGACAACGGAATCAACCACTCGATGAATTGTTTGCGGACTTATCCAAAGCCTTCGACTCAGTTAGCAGAGCCACTGTGGATCGTCCTGAAACCTATTAATTTTGCTACATTTTCTAATGACTGTCCGCCGATATTATCATCATAAAGATGGCGACATCAAGCGGAATACCGCTAGGTTATCCAATACAGCCTTTACTGTATTTTAATGGACGGTTCCTGGTAAAACCCGCACGGTGATGTACTGGAAGAGGTGTGATTTTACGGTGAAACTTGGATGGACAGTCTGTCGGATGATGCTGGTGCCCACTGTTACGCTACCAGGTTTAGGCTCGTTGATGGTTTACGATAGGCCAATGCAGGCTTGTCCACTAGTGTTATCCCCAGGAGTGGTACCAAGGTCTTGCGTGCAGCACAGTCTGTCAGTGGCTTTCAACTATCTCAAGACGTCCAGTTGTTTGACCACTGTCGACCGGCCAAAACTAAAAAAACTGTTCAGCTGCGATACCCTTTCGGTGCTTAGCTGCCAGGCCACCCGAAGGTTGCACGAGGGGTGGGATACTGCCAGGTTGCCCAAGCTTAGACAGAAGAAGTCGAGAGGCAGAGGTCGGGTTCGAACCACGGACCTTTCGGTCAGTAAATTCGCGCTCTACCCACTTTAGCCGCCTCGACCGGCCAATCCGATTGGAAAGCAAGTGGAAAATGAAGCCACTGGTGAAGCACAATCCACAGAAACAACAGAACACAAAAATTCCCAGTAGGATCGAGCATAGCAAACGGACTTACCATGGGCTTTTGCGTGAGCGGCTAACCGGAGGGCTGAGATTGCTGGAAAAAAAATGATTTGTCGTTAATTTTGGATTGCATCGGAATGGTATGCATGCATCAAACGAAGATATATGGTCGAGCATTGTGCGTAGTTTGCCCACACTTGAAGGGACTGACTTGAAACAGTTCCCGAAACTCGATGAACTGCGAACTTCATACTTCGCCTCTGCGCCATGCTGGTTGGCGCGGTTGTTTCCTGCGGCAAAGGTCTTAATTTGTCGGGCTTTCTCAATCCAGCAGCGCGTTCAGTTATTCTTTGGGCTCTTGGTTACCCGGCATTCGAATGGTCTGAGTGTACCGTCGTGAGTACTTGATGCTGGTGCGGTTTATGTGGGTTTTTTTCGAGAGTTGTTGATCTTAACGATGCTCACTGTTAATTTGATCTGGTCGGACAGCTTCGGCAAACAGTCGTCATAGTGATCCAATAAACGCTCAGTTTTCTGTATGAATGTTTCATGACTTTGCACTGTCTTCCAGTCGCGGGTATTCGGTTGTCCGAGTCGACAGTAAACCTTTTATGTATATTAGACATACTATATATATATATATATATATAGAGAGAGAGAGAGAGAGAGACGAACACTGGAAGGTCTCCAAAACCTCGGTGTTCAAATAGCCTGTGACGAAAACCTTGTCGAGCTGGAATATGCAGGTGACATCGTTCTCGTCTTCGAGGAGAAGACGCAGGTCTTTTTTAATGAACTGACCAAAGTCATTCCGTCCTTTGGTATGCACTTTGCACCCACAAAGTGTACGGTCATGCTCGTGGACATGCGGTCACCGAACACCCCACTTACAACCCAGGGAGAGGCACTGGAAGTTATGGACCGTTTAACATATCTTGGAAGTTGTATTAGTTCTGAGTGTAGAGTGACAGATTAGGTCAATGCACGAATCTGCAGGGCTCGGGTCGCGTTTGAGACACCTATGCCGTCAAAGTGGTGTATCCATGAATCTCAAAGGACGTGTGCATCAGCCTACAGTGAGGGCTATTTGTTGTATGGCGGTGAGACTTGGCCTTTTCGAGCAGCGGAACTGAGACAGCTTCAGGTGTTCGAAAATCGTCGTCTCAGAACCATAGCTCGTGTGGGTTGGTTTCGGTGAATCCGTAACGAGGCAATTAACAAACGAGTTATCGGTTGTGCAACGGGTACTTCCATTGAAGAGTGTCCAGCACCAGAAGCCGCGTTGGTTGAAACATGATGACGATCGGTTCCCAGGCAATTTTTGCGACTATATTATCCTCTGGTTCTGGCCTGCTTGAATTAATGGCGTAACAGTGCGTTCACTAGTCCTAGGCTGGTGGTGGACTGGTTCAACTGTAGCGCCCTTTCGATGCCTAGCTGACATACTAAACCAAAGAGGTGTGAGGGCTGGGATACTTCCAAGATGTCCAAGCCTAGACAAGAGCAGTCGTGATGCTGAGGCTGGGTTCGAGCCACAGATCTTTCTGTCTGTAAGCTGGTGCCTTAAATACTGAGCTATCCCGAGCCTCTAAAGTTGTATTGTTAGGTAGAATTCCACATGGATACCGCTCGCATTTACGCGCTGCTACGGCCGAGAAGCCTATCCCGCACCAGTACGGGCCGCTTGCCGGTCCGGCATCAAGCCGAGTTCCGATTGGTCGAAAGTCTGGACCCAAGAGTCAATTATGACCCAGTATTGGTCGAATACCGGTTGCCGATGGCGCATCCAGAAGGCGTCAGAATTTCTAGAAGGTTGCCACCGCCTAAACTACATATACGACGCGCTGTACAAGTGATCTTGACTCGGTTTTGGGCGTTAATATACGTTGTATACCTTTGGTGGTTGTTTTGATGGGGATGCTAGCTTGGGAGGTTCAGACCGAAAACTGAGCTTAGGAAAGTGCCGTCATTACAATTCGCAAGTGGACACCCACGATGTAAATCGAGTTTAGTCAGCTCCGAAAATTATTGCAGCAGCAACAAAAGTAGTTTGAAGCTCATTGAATCACTGACTTAGAGACTGCACATCCAGACAGCATCAGCCAATACTAATGAGTCTTCTGTTTCCTCAACTGATGCAGCCGCGGCCTCAATCACGGAGTTCACATTCGACCCTCTTTCTGGTCACACTTTTGACTCCTGGTTCAAGCGGTATGAAGACATGTTCAAGACTGATTTTTCCAAGTTTGATGACAGACAGAAAGTCAGTTTATTGCTGCGAAAACTCGGCACACCGGAGTATGAACGGTGCACAGATTTCATTCTCCCCAGGCTGCCCCCCTCTTCCCAAATCAGCTTTGACGAAACGGTCAGAACATTGTCCTAGAAGATATTCGGCGATCAAACATCACTGTTCAATATCCGTTACCAATGCCTAAAGTTGGTCAAGAAAAATGATGATTTTATCATGTTTGCCGGTGTTCTAAATCAGGAATTCGAGCGCTTCGAGCTCAGCTCAATGACGGAGATCCAGTTCAAGTGCCCCATTTCTGTATGCGGTCTCCAGTCGTCCCAAGATGCTGACATCAGAACCCGGCTGCTCAACAGAATTGAACAGGATGCCGAAATGACGTTGCAGAGCCTCAGCACCGAATGTCAGCGCCTCATCAACCTAAAGCACGTCACGGCTGTGATCTGCCAGTCACCTGTTACTTCAAGCAGCTGTGTACAGGCAATAAACTCCAGTGCGCCCAAGAAATCTGACAGCAAGCCCGATCGAAAACAGAGCAAGCCTTCCACAAGTTACTGGCATTGCGGTGAGTAGCATTTTGGTCGTTATTGCAGGTTTCAGCGTCATAAATGTGCCAGGTGCAGTCGTCGTGGCCACAAAGAACAGTTATGCCGATCTCAGAGGCCACAGACGCCCGCACACCACCATGCAGTTGACAAATCACGGTCCAAATCGGTGATATTCAAAGTTGGTTTTTCTCGCCGAACGAAGTTCGTGACGGTTCGTATCAGTAACATCCCAGTTCGTTTGCAGCTTGATACGGGCTCTGACATCACGCTGCTCAGTGAAAGAGCAAGGAAACGAATTGGTAAGCCGCACGTGAAATCGACCGAACATTGGCCCGCAACGCTTCTGGTGGTAAACTTAAATTGACTGCCGGGGTTGACTGCTCCATAAGATTAACTGGCTCGACGACACAAGCCATATGCTACCTGATGTCACGCCCCAAACGCGATTTCATGGGGCTGGATTGGATCGACAAGCTGGATCTGCTGGAAAAGCCGATTAATTCTATTTGCAACCTCACGCACGCAGCACTCAGAGATGCCCTCAAACAAACTCACTTTCGAAGCGTTCACTTGAGGATCTCCTAGAACGCTATGCACCTATATTCGCCGACGAGCTTGGACGGCACACAAAAGCTTTTTCCCCAGTGCCAAACAAGTTTTCAGGTGAAAACGCCCAGTGCCATATGCAGCCTTACCCATCGTTGACCAGCAACTGGACGGAGTACAGAATGCTGGTATTTTCAAACGGACCAACTACTCTGCATATGGCGGCGGATGCCTTGAACTATGGAATTGGCACAGTAATTTCACATGTATTTCCCAACAGCCAGAAAGCCATTGCACATGCGGCCAGATCCCTGACACCAGCCGAAAGGAAGATTTGGCAATCGTATTTGCCGTCAAAAAATTTCATACAATACACTATGGCTGTCAGTTCACCCTACTGACCAATCGCAAGCCACTCCTTGCTGTGTTTGGATAGAAGGCAATCCCGGTGTATACTGCCAACCATCTCCAGCGATTGGCTACTGCTTCTGGGATATGACTTCAAGTTCAAGTACCAGTCTACCACCAACTTCGGACAAGCCGACGCAATGTCACGAATCATTGATTCAAGCAGGTCAGAACCAGAAGATACTGTAGTCGCAACGATGGCCTTTAAACCGGAGGTTAACCGCGTAGTATCCGGTACGATTCGCATTTCCCCAGTGACCGGCGCATGGTCCGCCAGACTATCCATCAAGACCCTGTGCTGCAACAGGTCATTAAGTGCCACCACAACCAGTGGCCGCGTACCTGCCCAAAAGATGAACTGAGACCTTACTTCAATTGACGTGACGCACTATCACTAGCGTTGTCATCCCAAAGAAGTTGCAACCAGGCGTCCTGAATCAGTTTCATAAAGGGCACCTGGGAACAAACAGGATGAAGGCCCTCGCTCGGAGTTAAGTCTATTGGCCTTTGATGGACTCCCAGATTTAGCAAGTATCCAAATCTTGCCTGCGGTGTCACCCGTGAAAAGCTACCTACGTTCATGGCCGCAACCGACCGAACCCTGATATCATCTTCACATCGACAATACAGGTCCAGTTAGTGGTCAAGACTTTTGGTCGTGGTCGATGTCTACAACAAATGGCCGGAAATTTTTCCAGTGAACGGCCCCACAACTGCCACTAGAGTCCTGAAACACTGATGACTGTTCAGCCGCCTTGGAACACCACAGACTATTGTATCCGACAACAGCAGTCAGTTCAGATCGTCGGCGTTCGCAGAGTTTTGTCGGGTGTGTGGCACAACTCATGTCCTTTCGCCGCCGTTCCATCCATAGTCGAACGGCCAGGCGGAACGCTTCGTTGACACTGAAGCGTGCTCTTCAGAAGTACAGAGGGGATAGGCCAACAGAAGAGATTTTGCAAAGGGTCCTGCTGGCATATACAGCGACACCAAAGCCCGACCCGCCTGATGGAGTGTCACCATCAGAGGCACTGTCCCGAAGGAGGCTTCGAACACCGCATGACACTGTCCGGCAGCAGAAAAGGCAGGTTAGTCACCGCAACACAAGAACGGAGAAGCAGTTCAACCGGCATCATGGAGACCGCGCGCTCCTTCAGCGAAGGCCAACTAGCTAACGAAAGGGTATTACAGGAGAACCATTAATTTACTATTTATCTAATGCGGAACTCTGTCGAGAGTCTTACTAATGACATCAACAGGACTGCCCCTGAACTCAACGTTAACCGGCCGTCAAGTTTGGTTTCTGTGCACGTTAAAAGGAAGGGGCGATAAGAGTGAAGGATGAAAAACCCTCAAACGGCAAGCAGACGGACTGCCTGCCCAGAGCTAACCGGAAAGTGTCAGCTAGCAAATTGCTCCTGTAGTACGCATGCTATGGAAGCGACAGGGGACAGTGTTTCTCCGAAGGTGGGGGTTCACGACAATTTCTGTAGATGAACAACAGAAATAAAGCTCAGGAGCCGAAGCCCAGTTGTGAATCACCAATACTTACATATAAATCAATCAAACAAATAGGCACCGTATGCTATGTAGTATACAACAGCTTCACTGGCAACAACAACAAAGGGATACTCAGTAGCGGACCCGACACAATTCCGACAGCTGATTGGTTCCTAGTGTAATGGCCCGACAAGCTTGCAAACGTGTGGGAAAACTGAGGCTCGTAGACGAGGTTTGTTGGGTTTTGCTTCAAGCCACGGATTCAGGTGGCGTGTCTGAAGATGTGTGGAGAGGAACAGAGTTTCGCTACTTGTACTCCTGGGCCTTAGCGAGGTTAGTGGTATCTACGCTTCTGGGGTCGATTAGAATTAAATAGTAAAAGCAATAGTCGCTGAGGTGTAGCACTCTTTCAGTGACTAGTGGTCATGCCACCCGACGGAAGGATATTGCCGGGTTGCCCAGGCCTAGACAGGGACAGTTGAGATGCCGAGGTTTTGTTTGAACCATGGCCCTTCCAGTCAGTAAGGTCGCGCCTAAATCACTGAGCTATCTTGAGTCCCGGTAGTTCTAGATGGTACCTGGTTGAAAATACGGAAATATGAAGTTTACTCGCAAAGTTTTGAAGGGACAAGCCCTTTTGTAAGTTTGGTTATTCATATGAGGAATTACAACGGAAGGAAGCAGGAAAGGTCGAAGACACTCGAACGATGGTGGAGTGAGCGGTAAGATAAGAAGGGCGGTCGATATCTATCTTTAACTCAGTTAAGAAGCACGAATCGTCCCGCCTTTCCTACTCTTAGACACACCCCAACTTTCTCAGTTACCATACCCTGAACCGAGGAACCTTTTACATAAACTTTGACGGTATTTATTCGAAACTATTAAATCTCCCTAGACTGTCGTAGTTTTACTCACACTCGTTTAAGCTTACTCAAGGTTTACCTTAGGTGCAGAAGTCATATTTTAATGACTACTACAGCTGAGCATGATGTATTCTTCAAGATGGTGGGAAATTTCATGGAAAAATTGTTTTCTTTACGTATTTTCTCCCGTGTTGGATTTGGAAATTTTTTGAAAGAGTACATGAAGAATAAATATGTTGTTTTGTCTGCGCAAATCCAGTGGGGCAGTCATTCACGACTTGTGCAGAATAAGTTTACCCGTCCTTGCGGGATGCGTCCCGCCAGGCAAAGCGAAGAAATTCGTCGCAGCTGGTGTTTGGTGGACCTTACTATAATAGTCGGCACACGTCTCATTACTTGCACCGTAGTTTTGTATCGCACCAGTGTACCGGCGGCCAGTACTTTGGAGTTCTGGTACATATTCAGCGGATTGAGATGGTCTTTTTGTCCCTCAAACACGCTTGTTTGGTAAATAGTATAGATACGTTTAACTACGGACAAGCCATCAGGTAGAGTATAGCAGTCACTGTATCGTCATCACGTCTTATTTGGGTCCATGTACAACCCAGTACGTGAACATCTTTGGTGAGTCAGCTGGGGTTGTCAGGGTAGTTAGGATTGTCATTAAAATCGTGACAAATTAAGGCCACCATGGATCAAATACATTTCTTGAGTCCATGGAGGGCTCATGATGGTCCATTTCTGCCATCAGCACAAGCTGTGCGGTCGACACGAACGCCTGTGGCCATACGTGAATACGCGAGACGTATTGAGAAAGTGGTCAACATCATCATCGATGGTATTAAATCGTTGTTTAACACTGAGGTTTCTCTGCCGTACGTGGTTGTACGTAAGCCAAAATGCTGCTAAGGGGCCCATACCTGGGTAAAGGGATGATTAATTTCCGCAACCAAAGCCTTTGGCTCAAAAGCCTTAGGGCAATGCAGCGGCGTTTGGCGGGAAGGGAAATATATTTTAATTTTTACAGAACAAGCCGTTAAACATGCTTCGGCCCCCAACCCGACCCAACACGGATACCCACCAGTATAGCTCAGTGGGTCGCGGAGACGCACAGAACGTGACAACACGGTGAGGTCCAGACTCTTCGTTACGGTGCATGACTACGGTCACATCCAGTTGTGTAGTTGTATACGAAGTTGTGCAGGTAACTCAGATGTGTGTTTAGACAATTCCAAAAATCGTGGTTGAAGCGTTCGAGATTTCCTAGTTGGCTCGCGTAACTAGGGTGGTTGGCTTTACCTTTACGGAGGTAGGGTTATTATTTTTGAACGTGCTAAGGCGAACATGGAGTTCGACGGCCATCACAGGGAGACTCTGAAGCTGTTCACTGAAACCCATTCAGGAAGTAAGTGAGAGGGCTGCAGAGAAAGGCAGGTTACTAGTTAGATGCTAAATTGGACAGTGGCATATTGACTGGGGATGTCGATAGCTTTCTGATATTACCTACTGCGCGGAACAGGCAGTAGCTAACCCTGAAATCTGATTGAGTCTAGGGAAATTAGTAGTCCAAAGCATGCAAGGAAAAGAGGCCGGACAAAATCTATGGGGAGCGCGATGTCGTGCTGCATGTTTGAGGGAAGAGGTGACTTAACCATGGTGAATTACAGTCTAGGGATAAGCGTAGAGGCGTCGCAAAACGAATCACATCAAGGTCGTACCACCACGTACATTTGGTGGGCCGCTGTGAACTTACACACGTAAAAGCACGTTTTACTCTGCTACGATTGAATTTCGAATTTCCCGATACATGTGCCACAACCGAAACAAGCCTAAGCCAGCCATACAGGCGTTCGAAATAGACTCCCGATACATGTGCCACAACCGAAACAAGCTTAAGCCAGCCGTACAGGCGTTCGAAATAGACCGATCTCATTGTATTTGCTCTTTTGCTCCACCGTAAAAGGTGAATTATGAGGCCGAGCATGGATAAGGTATTTTGGAGGAGGGCATGCAGCTGAAGGGCTAGCTATCAACCATGAAGTCTTGTAGATCATCGGCGGCATGAGGTGTAAGTGGCGGACACGCTAGGGAAGGAGGTTGTGAATGGTTAAAGCTGAGTAGCGACAGAAAAGGCCGGTCAGGTAAAACATTTTGGGTCGACAGGCAGGGCGCAATAAATGCATGGATAATGGGTAGTTGGGGTTCGTCGACCGGTGTGGGTTGAAGAATGGTTGTTTCCGAGGATAATAAGATGGTTGAACCTTGCAGTCTCCAGTCAGATGATCAGCATGAACGGAAACAGTTCGTACCAGGTTTGGCTATCTTAGTTACTCATGTATTTGGGTTACTGAGACAGGACTGCTGATGTGAAAATGGGCGCAGTGCCTCGGCACGAACGAGTTAGACGAAACCCAAGCCCATATGACAGACATAAAGAAGAGCCTCAGGATAGCCTGAAATTGCAAGTCCCCTTCAACATGTCATGTGTCTGAGATGTGGAAGATCGCAAAAGCGTTATTTACAAACGCAAGCGTGAAGATGACAAGCGGTGTCCAAGAACGGATCCCCTGGTTGAGGAAACCGCTAATGCGGATGAGAATGGGATGGGTACAAGTTATAATAAGGACAACGAAACTGTTGTTCCTACCAGGATACAAGGTATAACTAGCGGGAAGCAGACGCAGTATGAGGTTGGGATTCATTGTTCTAAAGGAGCAGACTGAACACCAAGCGACCACCAAATCAACAGCTCTTTGCTAGGGCTAGATCCCCGGGTACATGTTTGAAGATCCATGAAGTCCTTGATTTTTAGTGGTCAGTTCTATATCACTTGATCTTACGACTGCCTCATATACACCCCCTCTTTAGCTTTCACTTCACCGAGTCCAAAATCGATGTACATACAGATCCTTCGTTATCAGCAATGGGATTAACTGAGCAAGTAGAAAGTTTGTCTTCAAAACAGACAGATGTGTGGACAATTTTACCGAGGATGTAAACGACATTATACCGAATGTTCATTCTTCATTTCAGGATCATCGATGATTTAAAATGGGCTCGAGATCGCTCAGTGGTTTTCTTTTTATAATCTCTTGCACGGGGATGATGGAGCGATAACGCACATGGTTATGATATAAATGGTTGTCAGGTGAGGCTGTCATGCATAGGTTAGAGCTTATATTTATCGAGGCGCGTAGGCACGGGAGTAGTGTTAACTACAAGCAGCCACGGATAACGAGAGTGCAGCCCTAGTTACTAATGTCCAGATCTTGTTGCCTGTCCGCGTTCGCTTGCAACTTCGCGCCAAATCTATCTATCTTTGAATGTCTGCTCAAGGCTAAAGGCAGGAGGCCCTGAAGTCGAACTTGAAACCCATCGTGTGGAAGACGAGCCTATAATCCGGCGCGTCAACTCACCTTCCCCGCAGCCCTATGTTTGTATTACTCTTGTATTGTACCTCTGATGACGCTTGTGTTTATTTTTCCTGAACGGGACCCGGCACGCGTTTCAGTTTGACATGAAACGCCAGCTGCTTTGTAACGCTGTCAGCTGGACTGCGGTTACGTTTATTTGCGCACACTTCACCCAATACCTGTCCTTCATAATGTTTTCGTTTCCAGACGTAGTGAGTGCCTTTTAACCGTAGGTGTGTGGAGCAGAGTAATGGCATAAACGAGTCCCACTTTTGAGGTGCCGTAATGTGGAAGGAAACGGTACTCTGTGATAGTGATTGACTTTGCTGCGTGGTTTTGCAGGACCTGTGACGTGAAATGTTTTGCACCCTATTCGCACAAGCTTTGTGGTACCCAAAATACTCACTGTGGTCCTTCGAGCAGCATGAGGAAAGTAGCACCCCCCGTAGACTTTCCAGCTGACTGGCTAGCAGTGATTGTTATATGCTTATAATGAAACTCGATCAAACAGTAAACACCTGAGTATGGGCTCCAGGCACGGTTTTTGAGCGAAACCGATCAGCCAAAAGCCGGTCGTGAAGTAACAACAGAAATACGATTTCGCCAATACTGTGGGGCTGGGTATGTAAGTAACATCAAAGCAAAAATCTAGGCACTGCTGCATTATTCTGCAGGATTACCATGCACTTCCAAAGAAAGTGTGCCTCCATGTCACCTCGCGAGCCTTGAAAACCGGACCCAGTATTGACGCGTCGCCCAGCTGATGATATCGTCGTCTAAGGTTGGTGGTTAAAAACGGATTGGTATCGTTCCTGTATTGTTGCTGTTGTTTATGTCTTTGCATGTTTTTGTGTTTCCACTGTTTCAACCCCAGCTACCGATTGAAGCAAGCGAAACATCATGACAAAACAATGTATTCAACAAGTGTTTTCTATTTTCAGAAAGCCGCTAATACTCTTGTGAGTGAGATTTTGCTCATTTCGCACGTCTACTTCTGGTGGGTATGTAAGGAATCAGTATTACTTGAAAAACACGGTACTCAACGTTCCCCATGCGGCTTATCGCACAAGATAATCAACGCTGAGTAAAACCAATGTACCAGTGAGATGGCATAAGCAGGAATTTGGTTCGCTAATGTGTGCTGAAATGGTTGTGTCATGTGCGCATCGTTTGTCTTATTTAGACTCGCATCGAAGACCCATGTCAAGCCACTGTATTGTACTGGATGAATTTCTCCACAAAAGCTATGGGACCTCTAGGGTCTGTGCTCGCCAAGAAATCTTGGAATGTATCGCCGCTCAAGGTCATGAAGTCTTAGAAGACGAGCACATTAATTCGATGACTGAGTAGTACAAAGATGCACAGAGGTACACACAGAAAAAAGATCAAGCCAAGGTCCCTACTGACCATGCGATACCCCCAAAGTGTGGGGTCCGTAAAGCTGACTTAGCTGAGATCACTTTGGAAGTTACAAAAGCGTCTATGGTATAATGATTGGGCCACGAGTGAGCGCTCGTGGTCGTGACCCGGAACAGCCTTCATTCGCAAGATTTGTCTCAGCAGACGCCTCACCCACCGGCTAGCTTTAACGTTGCAGTTATGTAGGAGTTGGCTGAAGAGCTCCATTTTTGGCTCTATGGCAACAGAATCTCGAAGGGTGTTCCAAACATCACCGGCTCCTGTAGAAGTTGTTAGGCTAACGTTAAAATTGGTGGGGAGGTTTTACTGGTACTTTCCGCTTGACCAGTAAGGGATAAAAGAAGCAATTTTCGCTGAGCGGGCAGAAGAGAGCCTGGAAGATCAAACGGATTACCGTTAATGGGGCTTTTTCGGAAAGGTTCTTCCCGCTGGCTGACTGGCGTTGTCACGACAGGCAAAAGTCGACGGGCTGTCACCACAATTAATGCGCACATGAGGCTGGCCAATGCGGCACGAGCTTTTGGTCCGCTCTGGCGTAAAGCAGACAAATTTGGAGGGCGGGTTTGCTCAGGAATACAGGACTGTTTGTATGCTCAATGCAAATAAACACTTTTCACGAATTATGGTGTGGTCAGGCATATAGGTTACACTCTCCTCGATGGAAACGAGCTGCGTGTTTGAACCATCTAGGTTCGCAGTGTTCCGCTAATACCAGCTTCGTTTGGGGAATACGCAAGACGGTTCGCAGGCAAGCCCCCTCACGAGAAGTGAGCTTTAATTGTTTTAGGTGAAACTATAGGGTATTCAAAGGTGCAACGTTTACGGGGAATTAGTCTAATCCATTTGCACGTTTTGGTGATATTTCGCTCACAGAATGTTATTTAGGCGAGCGAAATTTTAAGGTAATCGACTACTACCTACTTGCATTTCATTACCGACTTACGACCATCATCTACCTGCTGTCCTTCTTCAGAATAATCCCATTACACTTTGCACAACGGAGACTTTGACCGGATTCTTTAGCTGAGCTCAAAACTAGTTCAACTCTTCCTCTAACTCACCCTGTCATCGCCCGTACCAACTAGCACGACGGCTAGTCTCCTTGCGCTCTACCTCGGCGGCTGAGCCTTCGCGTCCCCAACGTTACGCAACTACTCTTCCCCTGGCCTTACGCCTTCTGATTAACTGACTCTCAGTACAAACACGAGACAAAAATCCTACCAAAAGTGATAGTAACCTGCATCGGGATCTAAATGTACTGCATACACGCCGAGTGGAAGTCCACTGATAACGATTTTTTGCGTCCTCATACTACATCGGCAACCCCAGCCAGTCCTTGTCCGCCAGGCCAGCCAACAAAAATTCACCATTTCATAGGTTTATTTAACTTGCTGTCATTCCCTTTAGAACATTTGTCTATCGTGCACCATTTTATCTGATGCCTTCCAGCACTCACCTGACGCTAATGCTCTCTTTCTATTTCCTTTTCATTCCTCCTTCTTTTCATGCTTCGAACTTTGGCAGTAGCTGCTGCAAACAAGCTGTATTACCGTCATTCATTTGATCTGGCTGGTCCGGGTTCACCCCAATATGGTCCTCTACCTGAATGGAAATTGCCCGCGACTCCACATTGGCCCAGCTCTACTTATGTCAATCACCTCGTCTAACGCAAATCCAGCCGCCCAAGTAATGTGTATCCCCTCTCCGATGGCCTCAACATTGACGCCTGTTACAGGGCTGTCCAGAAGCCTAAGTATGTCAGTGCAACCTTGTAATGGCGCCGCCAAACCCGGCCTGATGGCACTTCCGTGGCTATTTTATTTCTGCCCTTGACCGTCAACTCTCGCTCACTCGAGCCTGTAGTTACAATTGCAAACAACACTTCAGCTAGCACTACCCGTATGTGGTACGAGCTCGTTCTGGCCCACTGAACCCTTCGTTTGGATTTGAACCTTTCTGTTTTCCGCAAGTTCAACGACTTCATTAACGATGTTCATCTGTCCCTATGCACCAGCACTACCCCCATCAAAACTACCCCTTACACCTGACTTCCCTGCAACAACGACACCAGTGAGTCTACCTAGCCTCAGTTTACACCAATTTTTTGGGTCGAAACTTTCCATTTATTTCCACTTCAAATACTTCCATCTCCACCTCCATTTTGCTTTTTCACTTTAGCCGTTTACTCAACCGTCCAAGGTATCTCATGACCAGCAACAATTCTTCTGTTTAAGGATAAGCCACCCCGCTTCTTCATTAAACTAGTCACACATCATGTCACACTGTTCTAGTTTTTTGGTTTCTACAACTACGGTGACTTTTCGCGTAGTGAGTGTGTCTCACCGGTTGTACTTTCCTCCTCGTTGTGTTGTTTCAAGGCGCGCTCATGTTGTAACGACCCGATCATACCTCTGTTGGCATGCTCCCTACAAGTTGGGAAGTAAACCTATTATTATCGTCATCAGTATAAAGCAAGGAATAAAGCTTAAGCTTATTTCAGCATTCCGCGGTGTTCTTTACAAGTAAAATAGCATCCACAGAATACCTACTTTAAAGTCCGCCCAGCAAAGTACCTGACTGACTTTTGCATGCCTGGAAGCCCTCAAAGGTGAAAAAGGCAAAGTTGTTCAGCGAGCTTAGACGCAACGCGGTGTTTCGTAAGCTCGCCTCCCACTCTCAAAGAGAACCTGACGCGCTATACAGCAATGATTACAGTATGCACCTCTGCGAAGGATCTCCATTCTCTGATAGGCGTAACTAGTCAGTAGATAGATCGGCGATAAAAAAATGACCGCATTTTAATAAACAACGCAATGCTATCTTTATCACTGAAACTAATCGGCATCCTTAGTCGGAATACTTCATCAAGTCCAACCACGTTGGCGTAAAATAAGGCCAAACATTGCCGGTCATCATGATAACAGCATGCTCTTACCTACCTTGGCTAATTATCGTAACTGCTTGGCCTCTGTATATGTGTGACGCCGATTATGAGCCCTCAGCCAATCACAATAATCTTATCCGATGGCCGACGATGGCACGCTATACTCAGTACCGTACTCGAAATTGCCCACCTTGATTAATTATTGTAACTGCTAAGTCCATGTCGGCTTGTGACGCTGATTGTGAGGCCCCAGCTATGCACGGTAATCTGATCCAATGGTCAACATATGCCAGTCACAATTATAACTGCACGCGCTCATGAATAATGTTGCCATTCACAGTAACCACCAGGTCAGGACCTCCGAGGGTAGATGAACAACGCTCTCTCTGATGGCCTAAACTAAATGCCAACGCCGGCCTATCCACATAATTATACGCTACGTCGCGCTCCTTGGCTACTTGTGTAACGGTGGATACTACTGATGCGGCATGTGAATAGCACATCTTCTCGTAAATCCGCTTTGCGTCTCTTGAAAAGTGAGAGCTGTGGCGGAATTTGTGGAGTCTCTTTGTAGCATTTGCTTGCAGTTTAGTAGCAGTCAATGAATATCCAGAAAAAGTTCAGGAAGACGTGTTCAAGGAGAAGGTGGATGTTCAGTTTTGTAAACGAGATGCATATGAGAGTTTTGCTCCCTGTTCAGTAGTCTGTAACTGTTCAGTTGGCGTTCTCAAATAGACAACTCCGCAGCGAAGGCCTTCTTCCCTTCATTTGGTGCCGTGACCAGGATAAGGATGATGATCCCGTGGCCACAACCCTTTGAGGATGTGGATGTTTGGACCTTCGTGGAGGACTTTGAGGAGGTTGCGGAGGCCACCGGACTGGATACTGACCGGGGTAAGTTGGTTGTGCTGAAGACCCTCCTCAGGGGCCGGGCGAAGGCGGTCCTGGATGTGGCCAGAAGGGGTCCCCGGAAGATGGACTGGACCGCCGCGAAGGAAGCCCTTGCAGCGGAGTTCGACACGGCGGCCGACCGCCAGGAGGCTGTGAGGCGGTTTAAGACGGCCAGGATGGCACCTGGATGTGACCCGACCGTGTTCTTTGCCAGCCAGCAGCAGTCGTTTGATCGGGCTTTGCCGGGACCGGATGAAGTGTCGCGCCGCCAGCTGCTTTCCGACCAGTTCGTCGAAGGTGTGCGGCCGGCGCTTGGTGCCCCGTTGCGGTTGGCGAGAGCAACTGGCCAGTTGAGTGTGGAGCGCCTGGTGCATCTGGCACGGAGTTGACCGAGGCGCCGCTAGCCACGTTTCAATCGCAGGAGAACAGGCAGGATTCAACAGCGGAGGACCTGCAGAACAAAGTGGATCAACTTGCCGAACAAATTGCAGCCGTCAAGACGGAATCGCGGAGACACGCTCGAACGAGCCGATGCTACAAGTGTGGCATGCCTGGCAACTTGAGGAATCAATGCCCTCGTACCCGAACAGAGGCTGAAGATGAGGACCCAAGGATCATGATTGGGACCAATAGCCTCGTCGTCGAACTGGATCCCGGAAGGTTGGTGCAACTCCAACGGCAGGATCCTGTGTTACGGAATGTTGCAGCCGCCTTGTTGGATGGAAGGAGCATTGAGAACGGAGAGGAGACGAGGAATTGGAAACGTTCCAGAGTCACTTTGATCGGCTGAGTTTGAATGAAGCTGGCATAATTTCCTGGAACGCCACCGATTCGGATGTTTTGCTGCCCGTGACACCTCGCGTCTTAAGACGGAAGCTTATCGTCGAATGCCACGAGATGGCACACACAGGGTGCACCAAGACGTACGACTTACTCGGCAGAGGGCCTACTGGCCCGGGATGAGAAGTGAGGTGATGGATTATGTGGTGTCCTGTAAGCGGTGCCAACTGATGAAAGGGGACACGACAGGGGCAACCCATCCAACGGAACCTATTCCTGTCTCAGAAATCGGCGAGTTATGGTCCGTTGACGTCATGGGCCCATTTCCGGTGACAACTAGCGGGAATCAATATATTGTGATAATGACAGAACACCTGTCGCGGTGGATCGAGGCGGCAGCCGTGCCAAAGCAACAAGCAACGACGATCAGCATCACATCGTGTCTTACCATGGGGCGCCAAAAATGATCCTAACCGATCAGGGGCCTTGCTTCGAGAGCGAAGAGTTTAGGAATTGCTCGCAGAAACTGGGTATCAGACGGCTAAGGACGGCACCATACCACCCGCAAACAAATGGTCTAACAGAACGTAATAACCGAACGATCAAGGAGTGGCTGGCGGCCAAAGGAGGTGACTGGGAAGTGAACTTGCCAATGGTGTTGCTAGCTCATCGTGCTTTCATACAGCAAACCACAGGCAAGTCCCCGTTTATGCTGATGTACGGTCGACATCCGCGCCTCCCGGTTGACCAGGAAATTGGGCTGTGGCCGACAACACGCTTGTCTCCGGAGGAGCTAGATGAAGAAAGGAGGAAAGCTCGAGAAAACTTGACCGCCGTTCAGGCAAGGACTAAGCAGAAAACGGCAAGTGGAAAGGCACGATCATTCCCCATAGGCGCGAAGGTCAAGTGGAAGGATCATCAGAATCCTGGAAGGAGTGGATTGGGGTCGTGGAAGCTGGGAAGTCGATGGCAAGGTCCGTTTCTCGTTACCGACCGCCGGGGGAACGTGTATACAATTCAAGACGGTCGGGGATCGAAAAGAGTAAATAGGACGCAGCTTTGTAAGTGGCATGATGCACCCGAAGAGCGGCCGAGTGGACCGCTGTTGAAGCCGACCTGACGGAGGTAAATGAACAACGGTGGCATGTGGACGACCTTTAGAGGGGGAGGTGTGTAACGGTGAATACTACTGATGCGGCATGTGAATAACACGTCTTCTCGTAAACCCGCTTTGCGTCTCTTGAAAAGTGAGAGCTGTGACGGAATTTGTGGAGTCTCTTTGTAGCATTTGCTTGCAGTTGAGTAGCAGCCAATGAATATCCAGAAAAAGTTCAGGAAGACGTGTTCAAGGAGAAGGTGGATGTTCAGTTTTGTAAACGAGATGCATATGAGAGTTTTGCTCCCCTGTTCAGTAGTCTGTAACTGTTCAGTTAGCGTTCTCAAATAGACAACTCCACAGCGAAGGCCTCCTTCTTTCACTTGTAGTAAATGCTGTGTCCAAGAAATCAAAGGCCGCATGCGTCTTCAAACTTATGTCCGCGGATGAAACAGTAGCCAATGTCTTGTGAGTGGCCGGGTTCTTGGCGTCAAAGCTGTTGCTTTAGAACACTTATTCCTAACTTCGCTTTGCTGCTGCTTCCGGACACCGATACAGTGTAGCTTAATAGAATCAGCATCTTCGTCGGCTTTAACATAACTTGTAACACCCCATAGTCCAACGCGGTAGCAGTATCATAAACTTGATGTTCCTTCCTGGGAAACCGATCAGCTAACGTGTTTGCGTTTGTAAATTGACACTGTTGTGATCTTCAGCATCAGGTTGTATACGAAGAAGCTTTCAAAATCTCAGACATGTAACACGTTCGAAGCTGCTCGCTATTTCAGGTTATTTTGAGGCTCCATGCGATATCTGTCAACCAACTCCTCTTCCAGACACGCATTAGGCAATCTGGATGAAAACTGACAAAAAGAATGCCACTGACACTGATTAGCTGCCACATCTTACAGGCCACACTTTCAGCCAGGCAAAATGGAGATCACGCGGTCCAATCCTGGTAGACGAATGGCGACGATAGCACCCAGACGTTTCGTAACGTCTTCAATAACTTCTGCCAGCTCAAGGGCGGACCACTTCCTTGTTTCCGCCAATCTGAATCGGGCAAGGAAAACAGCACTCACTTTGGTTTGTCGTACGCGATATATGACCTAACCAACGCAACTTCTGATGCTGGACACATCCATTAACGAAAGTTCCCGTTGCACAACCAAGAACTCGCTTTCTACTATCCACGGTACGAATTCGCTGACACCAACCCTCACGAGCTATGGTTCTGAGACAGCGTGTGCCGAACACACGAAGACGTCTCCGTTCTGCTGCTCCGACAGACAAAATCCCACAGCAATACAACAAAGCAGCTCGTACTATAGTCTGCTACACGTGAGCCTTGAGATTCAGAAATATGCCGCTTAAATGCTACAGGTGATTCAAATAAGCAATCGCGAATCACACCAACTGAATCACCAAAGATGTTTATGCACGGAGCTGTCCGTCAACCCAAGTACGACGCCAAGATGACGGCACCGCGACTGCCATACCCAGTCTTAGGACTTGCCCATAGTTCATTATATCCCTAAGCTTCCCCCACCGAACGTGTTACACGCGTCCACAAGACCGGAAGTGTCCGTTCAATTTTTGGCAGGACCTTGAAGCACTGGCTACCTTATTGTACTGCCTTCCTGTTCTGCACATAAACCCACTAATTCTTCCAAAGGAACTGGTAAGCGGCCATTTTACCGGTTAATATGAAACCCTGCCGTGCACCCAATATGGATTGTGCTGACAACCATAAAAAAGACAAAGGAACTACTGGCTGTGACGGATTCCTTGGCTTTGTTCATCAGCAGGACCCGTGCCACAACCTTCGAAAAGTTCTTCCTATACATGTCGCGTATGATTGCTCAAGATTGCGTTTTTGTGGACGGTCATGTAGTCACGAAATTATTTCAATGTCCAAAAGAAAAGCAAAAACGTGAAGGAGCAAGCAGTTTTACAAAATGTCCCACCATCTTCGTAGAGATATCACGCAACGCCAATTAAAATATGAGTTTTGCGCCAATAGTTCGCCTGCAGTACGTTTAAACGATTTTCAACAAAGCTACCCTCGCACGTACAGATTTTAGGTGTTCGAATAAATAAAACTTTATGGTAAAACTTCCTTCGTTCAAACTAGAGTTTCAGATAAATTTGGAGTGCGCGTTAAAGGACCTACCACAGTCGAGCAAGAGGGCAGCTCAAAAGTGCCATACACCAGCCAGCTGACGGTGCTTATGGTTGTCCGTGGTCTTGATCAAGACGGCACGCGGGTAATCCAAATTTCGCGTGAGTTTATGGCGTTTGAATCAGTTAAACACAAATATGGCGGTAGCCACTTTTTTGGTCGTTGATATTCAGAATTTGTTTAAGCAACCCAGTTGTTCCACCGTGTCTGGCTCGTACTGTGAATTCTGACAACTAGCCATCCTTCGAGAGGATCTGGATGCAACGAGTTTACAGACGTGGACATCGAACTTCTAGAAAGAGGGGTGATATTCGATTTGTCACAGAAACCATTCGCCTATCTTCCCTTGATGCATCACTCACCGAAAGGGTTGTAGAGGGCCGCTCTGCACGGGGCCGATATCATTGTGAACATCAATTCGGAATCCGAAGATTTCGCCCACCTAGAAGTTGTGTCGAAGCGCCTCACGGAAGCCGTTTTCTAGATATGTTAATACAAGATAAACTCACTTAAATTCCTGTGACGCTGCCAATCCATCAAGTGGTTTAGTTTGGAGGCATGCCATTGCTTGGAGAAAAGAGGCCAAGTTACAGACCGGCCCGGTCGCAGATTCAAAAAGGTTCATGCAGCCGTTTTATGAAAGAGCGGACAATACTGTCGGTTTTATGAAGACTACAACCCAGTTGCTGCCTCAGGGACGTGGCCTGCGCCTTCAGAAAAGAAGGGTTCGGTAGACTTTGGACGTGCCAGAACGCGAATGCCAAATAAGCGGTTCAACTTCAAGTGAGACGTTTGTTGTCTAAACGAACGCTGGTATCCTGGAAATTCGCGCATTTATTTGGCAGAAGATTATGGCTGTTGGGTAAGCAGTTTGCGTCGCAGCTAGTTTTAGGAAAAGGTATTCAGTAGTAATAATATTAATGTTACTTCCCAACCGGTTGGTGGTATACCGCTAGGTATGAGCGTATTGTTACAGTCTGAATATAAACAGGACTGGCGGGATTCGCGGGCACTGAGGATTGCGCGGTAATGGGAAGTATCATAAACAACTGGCATTATCCAATGTAGGCCTGGTGACACATAAACCGGCATGGACAAAATAACATAGTAACCTTTGTTTTGGGGAACATATCAAGCTGACACAAAATTAGATCGTTAAGATTTTAAAATGGCGGGCAAAAACGAAACGAGGGGGGCAAAACAAGGGGCTTCCTGCCCGGCACACGATGAGAAAGCTTCAAGTTGCAAAAGATGAGGGACCGGAACAACGGCAACAGAATCGTTGCAATCAGGCCTTGGACTTTTGGGCTTATAGTAAGGGTCAATGAAGGCGTAAACGGGGATTTTGAAGTAGGAAAATCAGCAATGCGGATGTTTGGTAGCAATGATCTCAGAATCGTGTTGTACAGTGAGAGCGTAGAGAAGCACTGGTTGGACTGGAGCCGGGTGTCAAAGTTCCTTGGAAGAGGAGATGATGCTAACGCACAAGACGGAATGCGAACTGCACAGAAAATGACTGACTTTGTGAGGATCACAGAATGAGACACCGAGATGTTTAAATTCAAACGGAAGGTTCAGCAAATTAGAATGAACGGGTCCCAGAGCAGGCTGGCGTCAGGTGAAAAGTTTGCTCGCAGTTGCAGGTGGGGGAGCTGGTGAACGAGAGGGCACCGTCGAAAGTAGGAATTGAATAGTTGCGGATAGGCTTTCACACTAAGCACGGCAATACCGTGCCATTATTACATTGACATACTTCGGTTTTACGGCAGCCCCGCGACGGACGTCATGTTTGGAGTGATTGGGCTGGGATGTGCGATGCTGTGGGCAACGGACTATTTTGGGTTAATTTATGGAATCTGCGTAGGCAAGACAAGACCAATGTAAGATCATAGGTATTTTTTGGTCCGGATGGCAATCCATTCTGGTGTAAAGCACAGAGCAGGTGGAGTGGATAACGGCCAAACAGGGTGTCCGAATCATGTATTGTTGAGGGTCAAAAAAGAATAGCTGAGATCATCGGTAAAGCTGTTTAGCGATTGTCTGAGCATTGGAATATTAGGGATCATAACAACTAGGGATCCATGATCTACAAAACTCATACCACACAACTATTGAGCTGATCAAATTTACCAGGGGTTTCCGCGGAAGAAACTCGAACTGGACAATCTGACTACAGGAGTACGACTACACGATTCAAGAATTACCGGTTAATGAGAGTGATCCGAGCGGTTTGTTTTCCGAATATATGGACAAGCTCTCGAGGTCACGATCGATGCAGAAAGCTGTGCCATTGGACTAGTTCCCAGAGGGCTAATGCAACTAGGACGACAAGGCCTCACACTGGAGGAGACTGCAGACTTCTCGGTAAATGGTGGAACCCTAGAGAACGTGAGAGATAATAAATGGCTGTGGATATTTCGGCAGTGCTGTGGCAGACTACATGAGGCTGGATTAGTATCTTCAGAGTCCGGAGATTTAGATGTCCTATTGTCCGTAACACCTTGCCACCCAAGGGGAAAGCTGATTCTCATTTGTCTTGATGTGGCATCCAAAGGATGACCGCTCTGCATAGATTGTGGCGATCGGGTGCACAACCTTTGCATCTTTTGCTCCGCCGACGGAGCCAGAGGATGAAGAGGAATACAACAGGAGCAGCTTGCCACAAGAAATCTCCCCGCATTTTGGAAGGTGTCAGTTACTGGCAGTCAGTATCCCGACAAAAGGCGTCGTAACTTTTTAGGGCTGTTTTCATCACGCATTGAAGCGCGGCGTGGTTTTTCACTCCCGCAAAATTCAGCCTAACTTTTGTACTCGCCTATTCATTTGTGTGCATGGGTGCCTACGATGTTGGCAGGTCGATTTCAACTATTAATGGGTACTTGTCACACATGTGGCATCAACTTCGTATATAAGGCACTGACTTCTTAACGGTTGAGATCGTGCACGAAAGAGATGACGACTGACGCGCACGATCGCTCATTTACTGATTATCAGTAAAATATAGCGGAGTACTACTGAAAACCAAAACTTTCAGTTAAACGGCTAGGTACTTGCTTTTGCCACAAGTTAGTCTTGGAGGAGCGTTAAACTACTATCTGGCGGTGTAACTGTACTTGGCTGGAAGTTATTACTCTCAGCACCATTTTTCCCACCTATATCAATGCAGAATGAAACTAGCAGCAAATGGACCTGGCTGATTCGGAATTCTCGAATGTGTGATGGATCAGTACGAAATAGTGTGGCGTTTTATATCTTTATTTTGCTTCCATTATACCCAGGTTCTGTTGTGGTGTTTTGTGCCTTTATTTTGTTCCCATTATAACATTGCGTATTTTGTCGGTTGCATAACCTTTTTTCGTTTGAATACGAAAGACTACAAAAACGCACACCTTTACAATTTCACGCAATACAAAAGTCAGCACGTGCTCCGACTCTCTCTTCTGATTTGGCTCGCGCTTACAGCGGTCATTCGCGAGTCTCATGTGCTAACTCTGGTATCAAAACATTTCAGACTATCTTCGGAATCTATTACATGTGGGAATTGTCAGAAGAAGACTCCTGGACAGCCATGACTGGATTATTGTTTATTCGCTGACCTGGACCAATGACGAACTATTTTAAAGAGAACAATTATTAGTGAGTCTGTTCCATCTGACCTCTCTAATATTGTATACTCAATCTGGCGTTATTATTTTTCATTTCTT
This sequence comes from Clonorchis sinensis, assembly GCA_003604175.2. Classification (NCBI taxonomy): domain Eukaryota; kingdom Metazoa; phylum Platyhelminthes; class Trematoda; order Opisthorchiida; family Opisthorchiidae; genus Clonorchis; species Clonorchis sinensis. The sequence continues at coordinate 2,755,120 of CM030375.1, read as the reverse complement.
TGCCACACACTCCTGGCAAGGCAACCTATTGGGTGGTCAGACCACTACAATCGATACACTGAATGTGAACTCAGGTGTGTTGGCAAGCCGATCTATATGAAATGTTAACTTGCTAACGTGTTTCCTTATGATGGACAAAAAAGCGAAGAAAAGTACCATCAAAGAGTTGAAAAATAACTACCCTATAAAAACAGGAAGGAAACATTCCCCTAGTTTTATAGAAGTCGGAACTTATTGTGTCAAATTTCACACTAGAATAATGTGTAGCGGTCTGGCTACCCACTAAGTTACTTTACCAGGAGTGTGTGGCAAAGAAATGAAAAATAATAACTCTAGATTGAGTATACAATATTAGAGAGGTCAGATGGAACAGACTCACTAATAATTGTTCTCTTTAAAATAGTTCGTCATTGGTCCAGGTCAGCGAATAAACAATAATCCAGTCATGGCTGTCCAGGAGTCTTCTTCTGACAATTCCCACATGTAATAGATTCCGAAGATAGTCTGAAATGTTTTGATACCAGAGTTAGCACATGAGACTCGCGAATGACCGCTGTAAGCGCGAGCCAAATCAGAAGAGAGAGTCGGAGCACGTGCTGACTTTTGTATTGCGTGAAATTGTACAAGTGTGCGTTTTTGTAGTTTTTCCTATTCAAACATAAAACGGTTATGCAATTGACAAGATACGTAACGCTATAATGGAAGCAAAATAAATGTACAAAACGCTACATGTGACATCAAAGTGACACTTCTGAGGGCTACCCGCCCAGGAGGATTTTTACAAAAAGAGTCAGGTAAGATGACATAAACTTGTCCGAATGAGGGCGAATATTAGAGACACGATCATATTACTTTCAGCGTCGTGTTCAGGTTGGATATAAAATAAAAGCACGCGCGATTCCTTAATTCTGAGCTCTTGGCGTCAGCAGTTCAATCAAAAACAATCTCTTTTTTACACATCCATGCGTGTGTTCATCTTCCCACCTGCTTACGCGCTTGGTGAACCTAATTAGTGATCATTGTGTTGGATGCAGACACAATGACCTTGGTTGCCATAGCCTGAAATTTGAAAATAAAACCTGCTCAAGGATTCCCGCAATTATACACATAATCGAGGCTTTTACCCGAGCTTCCAGGACTGAGTTTGATTTTTCCGTTAAGCGGTTTCTGTTCACCTGAATGACGCAAGCGGAAAAGGTGCAGCGCTGCTTTTTGAGCTCTCGGCGCCGGGCAGTAATCTTGCCGGCCTGCGTGCTAACAAGGTTACTGCTCCGCTCGAGGACTCACATAAAATAGCATCTAAAAGTGCTTTGCACTGGTTGCTTAATGCAGCGTGAACAACCGTCCACAAAAATGGTCATTAACTTGAAAGCGCGTCTAGAAGTTCGAACTCCCAGACGTAGGAACCATCATCATCATCATCATCATCATCATCATCATCATCATCAGCTTTTAGAAACCGTGCACTTGTCGTACAGTGGTTGTAGCTGCCACAGTTTCGTCCGCCGATGATTTGGGGACGTAGATGAAAGGCGGGAGAAGTTCGAAAACGCGGCCTTTGGAACTCCATTAACTTTATGTTTAAATCGAACGCCAACTAGACGTACTTCGGCAAACACGCTCGACCTCACATCACTTTGGTTCTCACGGGTGACTCAAGTGAATTTCCTGTTTATGATATTTTTCAACTCAGTGTGCTTCACAAAAGCTCCCTCACGTTTCAGCTGGTATGACATTCGATGTATCGCAGTATATTTCCATAGAGCAAATTGCTCGCAAGGTTGCTCAAAAACCTTCGACACCTACCTCCGTGTTTCAGGCGAGCATAATTTGCAGGTGCTGATAGTCTAAACATTTCGGTTTTGTTATCGGTTATTGGGTGTATGCCTCTGAGCACCGTTATTATTTCTCTGAATATACTGGTTGCGGAGCAATCCGACCGCATACAACAGATGGAGGACGTCATCAACACTAACCTAATGAACGTCATCATCATCGTCATCGACAGCATGACATCAGTGTTTAACACAGACGCTTCACTGCCGTACAACCATGATTTAGTTGAAAGCCTGATTATAAAGAAAGGAATAAAAGTGGATGGGGAAGGGACTTGGTGCTAGCTTACTACAATTAATCAGAGGTGCCCACATCTCCAAACATTCACTCAGGCAATCTGGATAGAAACTGACAACAAGAACGCCAATGACATTGGTTGTCAGCCATATCTTGTAGTGTCTCCAACCAGGCGCAATGGGGATTACGCAGTCCCCATCGTGGAAGGCGAGTATCACCGACAGCACCCAAGCGTTTCGTAATCTCTTTCATACCCCTCTGCCACGTCAAGGGTTGGCCACCTCTCTGCTTCAACCACTATGAATTGGGCACGGAAAAAAGCACTCTCTTCGGCAAACGATGGTTAGGCATACGCAATACATGTCCCAGCAAACGTAGCTTCTGGTGCTGGACACATTCTTCAATGGAAATACCTGTTGCACAACCTAAAACTCGATTCCTAATTGCCTCGTTAAGGATTCGCCGACACCAACTCACACGAGCTATGGTTCTGAGACGACGATTTTCGAACACCTGAAGCTGTCTTAGTTCCGCTGCTCGAAAAGGCCAAGTCTCACAGTCACGCAACAAAATAGCCCGCACTGAAGCTTGATATACGCGTCTCTTAAGTTTCAGGGATACACCATTCTGAAGCCATAGGTGTCTCAAATTAGCAAACGCGACCCGGGCTTTGCAGAGAAACACACTTCACTATTCACAATAATCAATACTAACGACTATTTGTGACACGCCAATACTGATACCTTTATTCCTCCAATCATTCAGTCGGCGAGCGAAATGCTCCAACTTTTCTGCATAGTGAAGACATCATTGGGAAAAGTAAACCAAGCCAACGGAAAGGAAAATTTATTCTGAATGTGAACCAGGAATAATAAAGATATCCTTGAATCTCGTTTTGTGCTGTAACGCTATTGCGCAGACAGATCAGGCTGTGGAATGTAATGTCTGTGGCGTGCAAAAACACAAACAATGCACAGAATTGCTACTGACCCCGTATACAGCTTCAGAATACCACCACTATTTGTGGGTTCCATTCCCCCTAGTACTTATCAGACTAAGAGCACGGGCGAACTGCCTAGAAAGGCGAAGTGCTAGTGAAGTGCCGGGTATTATGCAATCCCACGACAGATCAGTAAAGAAAGAGGGGAGGAGGTTAATCTCTCTCAGATACCGAGCGTCACCCAAACGCATCAATAAGAAAAATGTCAGTTTAGGACAACCGGAACCGAAAACTGATAGCATATGTATAGGCGGCAATGGGACGATGGAAGTCGCGTATGCAAACACATTGAGCTGGGTAAACGAATAACTGCAAGTGAAGGGCAGCTTAGAGTCAGCAAAAATTTACATTTTGAAGTATCAATTTGGTGAAGCATTACAGAAGAAGGGTCAAAACAATGCAACTGGAACAACAAGGAGAAACTGGTTTTGGCCCATGCCACCACCTGGGCTGACAGCAAAAACTACAAGACACTACTGTCGCCAAAAAGGTATAAGAACAAGGCACCGGTGAGCCCTTATGACTGTCATTGTCACACGAAGGAGACAGCGGCAGTGCGCGGAAAACAGCTTGTTGGCGATCTAAGATTCAAGAGCAATTGACAGTCTAAAACTGGCGCAACGATCAGGACTCACTAGATGCTTCATTGTCTGCGATTTTCGGAAGATGGACAGACTTGTATGCATGAGTACTCAGAACAACGAGTAGATAGTTAGGAAAACATCATATTTATTGCAACTAGTAAGCAAATTAGTGTCTATTATGCAACCGTTCCGAATGGAAGTAAACACGCAACGGGTGGAACGAAGAAATCAGAGCCATATTGAAACCGGAGACGAAGCTTAATCTAAGCGGGGTAGCAAAGCTGAGATGGCCAGATGCTTCAATAAGTACAAAAAAATAAATCGTTTAACTGTAACACCCTTTTGTTGTATAGCCACAATGCTACCGGATGGGGACACGAAAACTGAGGTACTTCCAGGTTACCGGGGCAGTTGAGATGCAGAATTTGGGTTTGAACTTCTGACCTCTCACTCAGTAAGTTCGCGCTTTGATTACTGCGCTCAGTTGGGCGTGTCTTTAATAGAAACAGGACCTCAGCTCAGAAAGTTGATTGCTTATATAGAGTGTTCTTACTAGTTTGAACAGGCAAACTGACAGATGCCTGAGGAATCCGTAATCATAATCCATAAATGCATTCCAATTTGGTAGTCGGTGATACCAGGGCCAGCTCAGAATAGCCTGCGGCAAACAGGGACAAAGAGCTTATATTAGCTGAACTAAACATAGGCGTCGTATTAATAAGCTGAAAATTTCAAGCACCGGTGGCGGAGCACTAGTTACATATTCCCGCCTTCAAGCTGACGGGGTTGACGGACTGGTATAGAAGAACACCGGCGGAACAAGCCACAAAGGAGTTGCACTATCTTTCGAAAAACAATGTACTTGAAGACCCTGGAGAAGCATCAGAAGCAGGACATCCACCGTAAGGGTTCACATACACGGAGGCATTGATATACAGAAGCTATAGCAAAAGGGACTCGGGATAAGTGCATTTATTGGACCAACTCTAAGAATAACCGGATGATTGTCACGAACGGCTTTATTTTCCGTACGTAGAATGACAAGGGTGATCAACGTCTCCAGAGGCCCTATTTTTTGGCTGGGTGATAGAAAAACAATTGCTGTAGCGTTTCACTCAGCCAAGCAACGTCCATTGCCGTTCATTCTACTGCTTTTCAACTCACTGCAAACAGTAGCAGTGAAAGTAGTGTAGAAGCAAACAAACCAAAGCGATTGCAGCGCAGCGCTAATCAGAATCGGTTGCGTGTGACATGTGTTGAAAAACATACTGCCAGTCTTCTCGCATGCTGGTCAGTGCAGCACGCAAAAAGCCAAGAGAGGAATAACCGAAAAGTTTAGATGATCTGATCAGAGACTGTCTAGTCAAAAATGCAGGACAACTTGCGGGTCTTGAATCAACTACACGTTTCCTGCAAACTGCTGGAGATAACGAGCTGTGCACAGCTGTGCAGGCTCAGGAAAACAACAGCGTAGTAAGCGCAGTTCAAATCGGATGCCGGATGTATGGGATTAACCCTACCCATCAAAACTTAGCTGTTGTTTCAGAATTAAGCTATACAACCCGGAGGGTGACAAATACTAACTAGTGACAAGAATGACTGCACTGCAAGACAATACCATAGACGGCGCACGGGTCCTGGACAGCTGCCTGCAAAACATATAACTGCTCCTAACCAGATTGATGGTTACTAGGTCACTAGGATGGGAGGGTTTGCATACACTTGTGTGCGAAGGGCTCGCATGTATCTGGATGATGCTGACAATTTGACTTTACGACGAGTTCCTGCGGCTGGTAAAGCGCTATGAGTTTGAGGTGAGAAAGTAAGAAGACCGTTCCGGAAGGTTGGTTTTTGCGGCGCACAGAACCACATAGCAAGCAGGTTGAAGCTGATGTTTTTTCAAAGAGTTAGAGCAAATTGTCAAACATTTTCAACATCCACCCCTTACTCCCGCAGGGCACCGGATTGCGCCAAACACGGGTGAGAGTAGCGCATGACCTTGTATTAAAACCTGTCGGCGGCGCAGGAATTATGAAGCGGTGCCACATTACACCTGGGTACGAGCCAAGCTGTACCTGTTGCATCCAGAAGAGGCCCATACTGTGTTGGACGTGGTTTACTACAACAGGGGCCAGGAGAAGCCACGCGAAGAGTAGCACATTATAATTGGTTGGAAGTATTTAGAAGCTTTTTAAAAATTAAAGATCTTTGATCAAAGGAATGGGCTACCGGCAGAATCAGGTACAGAGCTCTCCTCACTTTATTGCTATTCACGGTTTATAGCAACCCCACACCATATCATTTCACCTTACCATGGTTGCTATTTGCTGACAAAATTAAGCTATGGAATCACTTCTACACAGTAACTGCATCAAGGAAAAGTTTCCGCCTTATTCCATTAGTATCCCAGTTTGGTTCTCCAGGTGGTCTCCTGCTCGCTAAGTCGACTTAATTAACCCCATCCCTCAACGGCAAACTAATCAGTGAATGCGAAAACCGAAAGCTCCAGGACACAACGAAAACGTTTGTTAATAAAGTGACAAATTTTCCAGGATGTACACATCCTTATTCTGGGGGGAACATCCTAGTTGTATGACAGATGTTGGAGGAACTTCGTTTTCAGCATTATTGTGGCTGCCTGTGATGATGATACTCGGCTGCGACGCAATTTAACGGTATAGCTGTCATAGGAAACACATGGGCTGAGATAGAGCCAGGTTGTTTGAGCTTGAGCAGGAGCAGTGAATTTCGAATCAGAGACCCCTCGTTCATTAGCTATCTTGATATCAAAACATGTATAAAAGCATCAACAGTTAGTGCATCAGTTCGGTGCCTGATAGACTGTCTAAGTACTTTCGTGAGCCTTAAGTGCGGGCTTATTTCGGAGAAAATACTCGGTCTTAAAATAGGCTTGATGAAAACTGTGGAACTTGGCATACTTGATACGCCGCCCAAAAGTTGCGCATAGGTTTTCATATCACTCTTACGGGTAGTTCCAATGGGTAATAAATCTAGCACGGCTTTGCCAAATTTTTAGAACCCCGATATATCATTATCAGTAGACCGAAATTTTTGTGTACCATAGATGGATGCAAATAATTTGGTCTCGCTGGTTGCGACCGGAATATAAGCTAGCAACCTATCCGTATCTGCATTACCTAGAGGGTCTGGAAGTTGATGTCCGTGCACATAAATCTAACAGATGCAATTCTACACTTAAAAATGGAAGTCCACCAACGTGCATCAGGATTTCTTAGTTCTTTGTTCGAATTATTTGACCGTGTCCACTTTTGGACTTTACGTTGCGTTCAAACAAGTCTTCACCCTGTTTCCTTTAGAATGACAGGGGATGGATGCTGTTATATATAAAAATAATAGGCAGCCGTGATAAAATTGCGCGCACCACAACAGTATTTGTCGGAAGGCTAACTTTGTTGTTTGCATCTCATGGGCTTTTGCAGATGACTTGCTCCATTTTACCTCTCGTTATACCATCAACATCGCAGCAGCTATCGTGCGTCGGCGGCTGTCTAACTACCCTGTCCGATAAATTATTACCCTTAGTCGACTTCCGTCTATTAAACCAGCCCTGGAGAGTTTTTCAAGGTCCTACCCGATCCGTTAATATTTAGCGTTCCCTCAGCTAAGTAAGGCCATCTGACGCCACGGTAGAGGCGTCACCAAACTAATCGTAGCCGTTATTTTGCGTTTAATAAAGATTCTGGCGATTAACGAAGTTTGAGTGAATCACTGAGAGTCAGCTTATGTATTGCTACGAGCCATTACGGCCGAACTCGAATTTACGGCATGTGTCGTTCACGTGAGGAACATGCAGTGGGGGTGTGGTAGGATTACGATATCCATCTTTCTTATAACAGAAAGTGCAACTGCGCGTCGCCCGGTTGGTGGATGATTCTGTCAGCCTGCTTTGCTCCGTGCACCGAGCTTAGCATATCGCCCAACATAAGTCCGCGTCCAGGTTTGAATGACCCGAAAAAGTAATTGGAATCATCCGAAAGATGCTCGCAGTTATTGAACAGAAACAGTATGGGTTGTTCCTACAACCTTACCAGTGTAATAAAAAAGGGATTCTTAGTAAGGAGAAGCATCCATTCGCATGACAGTACTCGTGAGGTTGACGGAAGTTCAAGACGGGGTTCTCGTTGACCCCATGAATAGTGTCCTGTGGAGGAATGCATTTTGGTATTCTGAATAGGTTTAGATGGTTTTTGTGCAACAATTTAGGTTGAAGGGTATTACTGTACTAGTACTATACCATACTGATGCCATACCAGATTGTCTCAGTTGTATCTACCATTTAGGCTAACTTATTTGGTAAATGAGTGTTTATCTCTGCAGTATTCAACCTCAATAAGAAAACAAATGGTGAAAAAACACCCACTTGTAGATTAAATCTATTTTAATGTGAGAACCAACTGAATCACAGCTAAATCCCTCATCTATGCAATTCAAATGAGGCTCCCGTCATAAGCAAATTAGTGCACAGCTGAGTCCAATACATCACTTGCCTATGATTTGGTCTTCCAGCGAAATATCACGTTGAAGAAAACTCAGGGCGAAGCCTACCTGCTGAGCTCCAAGTAGAACGAAATCGTCCGTGGGCTGTCGAATAGTTTCCAACAACATTATGAATAGTGCACCCCATTAACTGACGCTCAGAAATCAAGTGATGTGCAAAGTTTGATCTCCTCTTTGCAGCTTCAACGCGCAAACGATTAACTGAGTGCCGCGGAAACACGCACAATAATATCGTCACATTGGTAGAGCTAAATCGATTAGTTACGCATGGTACTAAATCTTACCTGCCTACATTTACAGCATTTTATCCACAAGCGCGTGAGATGTGTTCCAAGGTTTCAGCAAAAGCTGCATGAGAATTCATCATCAGTAACAGATAGGATGGGGTTGAGGAAGTAGTGGAGCGTCTTACGTATTTTGGAACTTGTATTTGTTCTGATTGGAGGGTGACAGATGAGGTCAGTGCACCAATATACAAAGCCCGGGTTGCATTTGCTAATTTGAAACACCTGTGCCGTCAAAGTGATGTATCCCTGAATCCCAAGGAACGTGTGAATCAAGCTACAGTGGGGCCGTCTTTTTGTATGGCGGTGACATCAAACTGAGCCTCAATTTCCGTTCTGCATTATAAGCATCACCATCATAAATGATACAGTTTGTGTAGGGTTCCTAAAACTCGGAGTAATGCAGTAATGCAATTTACATTCCAACGCGATGGGATTTTATGAGACTCGTTATCGCTACGTTCTGCAGCGTGCAACCCCAAAACATACATCAGCCTTTACGGATTAGAGTGAACCTCGCCTGACCATTCGCCAATCATCTGATATGACCGATCCAATCAGCTGTCGAGTCACGTGCAAAGCGTTTTAAGCTGAATAAGGTTAATTCCCGACCTTTGACCTGGCGAAGGAAAGGAAAGGAATCGCGAAAGGTTTGGGTGCTGTCGGTGCTACTCGACTTCCAGGATGGGGACCGCGTGATCCCCACCGCGCCTGGTTGGAGACGCTGCAAAATATATGGTCGCTAACCGGTGTCAGTGGCGTTCTTGCTGTCGGTTTCTATCCAGATTAGCTAAATGAGTGTCTGGAGATGTAGGTAATTTGAAAAGACCTTAGTGAGGTAACACTAAGTTCCTTCCCCGACCACCTTTATTCTTTTCTTCACAGTAAGGCTTTCAAATAAATCATGGGTGTACGGCAGCGAACCACCATTGTTTAACACTGATGTCATGCTCTCTCTCTCGATGATGATGATGATGATGATGATGATATTGAACTGGTAAGATGGGGTAGACCATACATGCTGTCCCATCACATAAATAGAGAAAAACCGAAAAACGTCAGGTAACCTGGATCAATAATATCACTCCATTGGTTGGTAACTTCAACTTTGAGGCCTAGATGCATATGCATACACGCCGAACGCGCTTTGTTTTCATCTTTTAAGTCAGAATGTGGGAAACAGCACTCTCGTTGGGAATCATCTGCAGAGCTCATGCCATGTATGCCGAGCCCGCTACCTCACGGCAGGCAGTTGAAGAATGCACATCAGAAATTCCTGTTCGCTTGATAGAGGACAAAGAAATGATGACGGATATGTCCGTAGGCCACTTCGGCCCTTCTATCGGGTGCCGTGGCAACTAGGCGCCGAAATGGTGCTACAGCTGAACGATAGTACAAAACCTCTAGATAAGTTGATAATTGAGGCTTGGTCATTCTAAGGGGTGATACCTGTTGAAGTAGTCCACTTCGCCACCAAGTAAAGGCGGAAACAACATCATTGTCAGCCGTACCAGAGGAGAACACGGATGATTTACATGCGTGCACCCATGTCAATTTGTTTGAAGAAAGAATGGGACAGCGAGAGGGACCAGAGACAACCTACCGCAAAGGTCCAAAGTGCCCATATCCCCAGTGCTTCTTCAAACCATGTAGATAGAAGATGAATGTATGTGCGCCACCGACATCCGTTAGCCGCCAGATAATTCAGTGTCTCCAGCTGGAACCACCGTACGAAAGTACACGGTTCTTACAGTTGATAATGCTTTATCGAGCCAAGGACATGGAGGTTTATGTGAACCTCATCCTGGAAGATGACCAAACTTTTTGTAGCATCGTTCGTTCCCTTATGCTGTGCCATATCCTGTCCACCTTCATCATCATCATCATCATCATCATCATCATCATCATCATCATCATCATCATCATCATCCTCATCATCATCATCATCATCATCATCATCATGATCATCATCATCGTCATCATCATCATCATCATCATCATCATCATCATCATCATCATCATCATCATTCATCGACAGCACGACATCAGTCTTCAACACAGATGCTTTGCTGCCGTACAATCATGATTTAGTTGAAAGCCTTATTGTGAAGAAAAGAATAAAGATGGACGGAGAGGTGACTTACTGCCGCCTCACTACAATCATTCCGAGGTGCCTACACCTCCAAACACTCATTCAGGCAATCTAGATGGAAACTGACAACAAGATCGCCACTGACATCGGTTGGCAGCCATATCTTGCAGCGTCTCCAGCCAGTCGCAATGGGGATCACGTGGTCCCCTTCCTGGAAGGCGAGTAGCACCGACAGAACCCGAACGTTTCGTGATTTCTTTCATACCCTTCTGCTGGTTCAAGGGTTGGCCACCTCTCTGCTTCCGCCACTCTGGTCATGGAAAACAGCACTCTCTTCGGCAACCGATGGTTAGGCATACGCAACACGTGTCCCAACCAACGCAGCTTCTGGTGCTGGACACATTCTTCACTCGAAGTACCCGTTGCAACTCTGAATCAGGCACAGCAAATAATGCAGGCGGTAACTTGGTAGGCATAACAGATAGCCCAACCACCTTAGCTTTGCTCGGTGAATTCGTCGATTGCTTGCCTGCTGCCTCTCAAAATATCGATTTCCTGATCCCCTGATTGTAAACATTCGTTTATTTCAGTTAAAATTTCGAGGTATCGAGGGTAAAAGTTATAAATGTTACACGGATCCCGAATTGATCAGGTCTCGTAGCCTGCAGTGTAGTCTGATACATGTGTCCTTCCTAGTTGAATGATATACAAAGAGACAAACATACAAATCATTATTTTACATGAGGACTTTCCTGAGGAGTGAACTTTTTTGCGTGGCAAATCATAGAAGAGGGAGGATGCTTGACTCGAGATCCCCTGTTAGAATAAGGGCGGTTATGGGAACCAGAATTTCCTCCGACAAATGAAGCAGCACATGAAAAGGTCGATTTTTCGTAGTTAAACTTTATTCACTGTACAGTAGTTGATTTATTATTTAGTGTTTTTGTTTTAGAAGCTGTGTTCCAAGTCGCTTATAAATCCATTTCTTGTATTACAGATCTGAGCAGACCGCTTTTCAGAAGCTTGGTTTCAGCATACAGTACAATGAATCGGCGTCCACGGAACAAGCTAAACAAAGCCAAGCGAACAGTCAAACGAACGGATGAGAGTGTAACCACGGAGGAAGCATTAATCGGCTACAAACTAGAGATTATGCGAGATGAACTCTTTCGTCTAAATGAGAAAAAGAAGCAGTTTAATCAGGTTTTACTATCAAAAATGCAGAGACTGTCAACCATGCGAAACGAAGGAGTGCGGTATCTCACGGGATTGGTTCACCAGGTAAAAGATGCGTTAGCAGAAGAGGGTTCCATGAGTGACAGCTCAAAAGTACTTGATTACATGAAAGAAACTTGGAGCTTGAGGACAGCAGCAGAGCAAAGACTAAAGGAACTTGAAGTCAGAATATTATCAGTTCAAAGAGACACTGAAAGTACAAAATCAGAAATTGAAAAGTGGCAGAAATTCGAGATATTGACAAAACCAATAAATGAAGAGCGTATCAAGGTGCTGCACCAGGAAAAGCAACAAATAGAGGCTAGATTCTGTTCAATTGCTGCTCACATGCAAAGCCATCACTCCAAGATGGCAGAGGAAATTAACCACAGAACGCGTGCCGCTGTAAACGAAGCCACCGAGATGGCCGCGAAACGGGCTCTGGAAGATGTATATGCTGGTTGCTGTGAGGATAAAATTCGCCTTAGTTGTCTGAAGGGTGAGCATGATGAACTACGCCGCAGAATGGACTGGCTGGCTTCCGAAATCGACAGGCTACATAGGGAAAATAGCAGGATGCAAGAACGTCTCTTGCAGACAAACCTCGCACATCGCTCCCCACCGAATGTTGTTGGTGAACTCCCACGGGACGACAACAGACCACTTAAATCCGATAGTATGTTTGACCTCAAACTTGAAGACTACTTTTCAAACTTGGACCTAAACGACGCCCTCAAGTCTGTTTTGCTTGGTGCAGAAGGTTGGTTCTCAAATATTATGTGAATAGATGCTTTGATATCTTACTCTTTTTTCAGATGTTGAACGTGCTACTCTTCAGGAGAGCAGAGAATCCTTTTCAGAGATTGCATCCATAAACAGACAAAAAGCGGATTCCCCGCTTGACGATTCTGACCGAATTATGCATGCCCATTTTAACTGTAACGAATGAAAAAATCGATGACATTCGTGATGTTGAAAAATCCAACGTTTTGTATTTTTGGCAGCAGAACGAACTGACTCTGATTCGGGGTCACAGGACAACGAATAGCATCAAAGCATTTCTTTCAGAAGAGGAGGCGTGCCATAATTCAGACGTGCGCGATGCACACAGCGGTCCAGTGTCCACTGTTTTTCATATTTGTACGACAATATCTCAGAACTAATTCTGAAAGAAGGCAGTATAACCTACTGGACTGACAGCACTGTGATTTTATTCTGGAGGCTCATCGTGCAATATCTATCAGACATTGAAAACAAAACTTTCTCTCTTTGAGCCAATATTCTTGATGTGTTTGTAGATTACTCTTTGTCTTGTTAAACAGTGTTTCTTCTGGTGAAATAAACATACACCACGCTGACAAAATGATGTTGGATGAACTTTTGCATTTCACGGTTTGGAAACTGTCCGTTAAAATTAAGGTCATAGCTTGATAAGACTGCTGTCGTAAAGAGACTGGACCTTGTCGTGGTGTGACAAGTTTTGAACTTTAGTAACCCACAAAAGCGTGCCGGAAGATTTTTATGCACCATTCACAGTTTCTCTACTGCGAGGTTGGTCAATCGATGGAGGTCTGACAGTCCTTCCGGGTCGGGGTTTGGAACGGGTTTTTTCCCTAAAAGTTTTAGGTTACTCAATCCCTGCTGCCTTGCGGTCAGGCTTTTGAGCCAAAGACACTGTCTGGGGATCCTAATCGTATTGATGTCAGCTTTGGGCATCCATGTACAGCGGATAATGAGGTGGTGAGAAGGACATAGTAAGACCTGAAAACTGGATAGTTCTGGCCTAACACATAGAGTGAACAGCGATCTATTTGTAAACCATTGTGAACCCCTCGAACTACCGTGCGGCAACTCGGGCACCTAGAAATAACGCGGCCTGGTGTGGATGTGGCCTGTTAGCATAGATTAGCTTCATTTTCAGGACGAAATGTCCATTAAAAACGCTTCGGAAAACCTCGGAAACCGGGTTCCCGTCCTACTTTCCAGTTTCGAATACGGTTTCTGATAGACTTATCGGTCTTCTGTAGGACCCGTTCTGTTAAGCTTACACCAACGCATACCAGCGTGTTCTGAATAACTGAGAGGTTTTCGACAAATATACTAATCTGAAAATCAATTTGGTTTTACGAGAGAATCACCTGAAACTCAGCTGAATCTCCCGTTTTTGATGTTTCCAGGCAACTGAATGTGCTGCACCAGGCCGCCTCATGTTCCAGTTGCTACGATATTCGAGATATCGCGATACATGTGTATACGTAATGCACTACTACCGGGAGGTTTTATCAAGATGGTGACTTCGTTGTTCTCGATTAGCTTTCCTCGCGTCTTAAATGAATGAAATGTTTCTTGTACCAAAAGCTATGATCCTCGAAATTATATCAACTATTGTAGGAGTCTTGTGATAAACACCTACTTGAAGCAAAAAGCGTTTATTTTTTGTTAATGGTCTCTACATGCTTTTGGAAAGAAAGTAATTTTCATCGAACTGTGGATTTGTGTTTTTCTCCAACATTCTAGTGTTAATCGTCAGTGTCCCCACACATCTCACTTACTGCCGGGCGCACCTAGTTACAGTAACTCAGGAACGATTGTGCATACCATAGACACTCGTGCAGAGCAGCAGGCGAACAATCAGTTGACAATGTAACTTGCTGAAGAAATATTGTGCTAAGAGGGTTTGTTTCGGAAAAATGGAAGTTAGCGCCAAGGTAGGAAAATCAGCTCAACTGCGTAGCAAAAATCTAAGGCGGTAGATAAGCACCGCCAACTAGTGGAAGGATGAGCAACTGGCCCCGGTGAATTCTCATAGTCTTATCCATCATCATCATCATCACCATCATCATCATCATCATCATCATCATCATTATCATCGACAGCATGACATCGCTGTTTAACAACGATGCTTCACTGTCGTACTGACTGCCCCCCAGTAACCACCTGTGAGCCAAACCACCAAGGATCAGAATTATACGACCATCTTGAGTAGAGAGCAACGACTTCTCCGTCGGGCTGAACATTTCGAACAACAGTTATCGTGATTACCAGCTTACAGTTGATGTAGAAGCCCGGACGTTGAAGGTGGACCTCTCTAAGGCCTCGGAGGTTTATGACTGCATACGTTTCCTCAAGCATCAATGAGCTTCTGATTGACTTGACTTTCCACCCGTGTTATTCAAACGGAGGGTGGTGTTGGTCAAGTCCTCAGTAAGATCTCGTCTAAATTTTTTTGCGTGCATTTGGGAGAAAGGGACTACCCAGAAAATAAGAGAGTCGGTACCAGTGCCCATTTTAAAATAAAGGCTCGCATTGAGTGTGATAACCACAGGGGATCATCTTGCCCCTGTTTGTAGCGAGAATTTTGGCGTCACTCGTGCTAATTTGCCATATAGCGACTTGTAAAATATTGTCTCGAGGGCAGGAAGCGGGGTTACGACCTGGTAGGGGTTGCGTTGACCAAATCTTCACACAGGTGCTGGAACAACGCCGCACGTGCAAACAACCCACAGTTCTAGTGCTCCTTGATTTCCAAGGCGCATTCGACTCGGTTGATTAGTCTGTTCCCCCTGACGCACTTGCCCATCAAGGAATGCAGCAAAACTAACGTAAACATACTAATTTCTTTATATCCTCAGACATTCGGGCGTGTGAGAGTATACAGGGAGCTCTCCAAAAGCTCCCGTAAACAAATGGGTGTCCGTCAGGGTCGCCCGGTCTGTCCATTTCCATTTGCTGTGTTGACTGATGAGCTAGTGATACGAACGCTGCAAGGTTTTCACAACCCTGGCCTTCAACTAGCCGCTGACGGCTGGAATACGCAGACAATATCGTTCCTGTCTTCGAAGAATAGGAGAAAACACAGGAAGTTTTGGATGAACTGACCAAAGTCCTTTGCTATGCACTTTTCACCGGGCGCGTTAGAGCACGGGATTATGCAAGGCCGAATGAATTGCCCCAATCTGACGCAAGCTTGTGGAACGTGTGCACTCAGAAGACTACTCAGGTTAAGTGGTCAGGCGGAATTCCTTTGCGGATCACGCAGTCGGATTTCGATTGTCTCTGCAATCGACAACAGTATAAATCGGCCTTGATTGTTTCAGGCTCATTGGATATATGACCTGAATTGCATGCAATTTGTCCACGACGTGGTGGATTTCTACCATTTACTCTCAGGCCAAGGTTCTTTCCAACCACAGGCTACGGAAGAGGAGTCGAATTCGCGTACTTTTCTGCCTCGTTGTATGATCAAAGTAGGATATAAGGAACGAGCTTATAGATGAGCACACCTCGAGGGCGGCGACAGAGCTTGGCGGCTGTTCATTCATTTGGCACACCATGCCTTCTGTTGACACGCCTTTCCTGAAGCACTGGTATTCTTTTTTTCAACTTCGTAGGCAGCTCTTATTGTAACGGATCAAAGAAAATTGACCAGGAAGTCGAAATGGCTCAGTGGTTAAGGCGCGAACTTACTAACCAGAAGTTTCATAGTTCAAATCAAATCCGGGTATCTCGGCTGTCTCTGTACAGGTTTGGGCATCCCGGCAGTATATCAGATGTCTTGCTTTCTCCGGGTGCCCGGGCTGCTGTTTTTTGCTAAGTATGCTTTCCCCGAACTTTGTGTTGTGTGGTTCTAAAGACCTCCTTTCGACTTTTATTTCCGGTTCAACAGCGGAATTTCTATCAGCGAAGTAAACTGAACAGTTGTTGTCCTTTTCGGTTGAAATTACGCATGAGGAAGTTGTTTAGGGAATGACCACATAGCGCAACTTGTCTTGTGGCTGAAATTAACTACCTGGTTAGCAATCTACTGATTACTTATAAGTAGCTAAAAACTGAATCTCCATACGGCAACATCTTGGATTCCTTCATGTTTGCTGAAAATCAAAAACTGATATCTTCTTGTTTCAAAAGATGATGAGTGGTCAACCTCATTGACTGCAAAAAGCTTTACATATTGACTAGGGTTTCAGGCGTCCAGTAATTCATACACAAGATATTTGTATCTGGGGGGGGTACTCTTTGGGACGAATTCCGTTCGGATATTTGCTTGAGTGTTAACACACACACGCGACTGTTGATCACCTCTTTCTCCCTTTGCGAGTTGCGCACGATTTGGTGTTCAACTGGAACACAAGGCTGACGGGAACTCGGGGACTGCACCCAACTGGTGAATCCAAAGTAGGGCGAAACCGGTCACGTGTTGTGGAAGAGTCTTTTAGCAACTTTACGGGTATGGTTCGGTTAGGAAAAGGCACTGCGATATTTGGACTACCTTATCTACTGAGACAAGAGACGAGCTTTGTACAGCATGTCCAGTTGAAAAATATCATAACCAAGAGATTCATCTGGGATTGAGTATCGTTTTTCATTAAAGGGAACTTGATTTGCAAATGCTGCAAATTTCGGCAGCTCCGTTCGTATGTGCTCCAAGGACTATGCCGTCAAGAGATGCGACCGGTGGGTGTTGGTACACTGACCAATGATATCGCTTGGTTCGTTTGCTCGGGTTCGTACGTAGTGATTTCCAAACTTCATTTGTAAAAAATATCTTCAACGACGCTGTAGGATGATACAAGGTCAGTAGTAGCAGTAAAGTTTGATCTAAAAAGATACTTATGGAGCCGTTTGACGGCCCAATATACCACAAGTGCTTCTCGTTGAGTATGAGAATATCCACGTTCGACTTTTGACAGTCGACAGGAAATGCAGATCACTGGTCTGCCACACTGTTCAAGGATTGTTCCTATTCCAGTGGGTGAAGCATCAGTAATGACGGTCGAATGATGTTTGGTGGAAAATGGTTTCAAAACAGCTGAAGTTTGAAGATAACCAAGTAATGCACGCAACGTCTTTTCATGCTTGGAGGACCAAGAAAACTGATTGGCAGATATGACTTCAAACAAGCAACTCGCATACATGTATGTTCGTAATGCACTACTCATAAGGTTGCTGAAAATTCTTCGACAACCCAAGACCGGTTTCGCCCTGCTTGAGGCTCATCAGGTAGGCGCAGTCCCCGAGTTTCCGTCAACTTGAACCCAAAGTGGACTGTTTTTCGAGAAATACACTCATCTGCAAATCAATTTGGTTTTGCGAGAGTGAGTGTATTTCTCGAAAAAAAAGCAACTTGCATGTTTAGCAAAATTAGTAATAACACGAGAATAATACTGAGGTGCTCCTAGAACAGAATGCAGTTCTTGTAGATTGGTTGGTGATGGCGCATTTACTAAAGGAGATAGGCGGTTTGTATCGGGTTTAAAACCGCTGCCATCCACAATGTAGCCCAGGCATGAAAATCATGGAAAACCAAAACTGCATTTATCAGGGTGAATGACTACATTGAACTCGAAAAATCGATTTAGTAAAGACAACAGACGCATATCATGTGTAACTTTATGAGCAACGTGTACTATGCCATCATCTTGGTACGTCTCGACTCTCTCGAAATCTTTTGTACAGCTGGTGAAACATTCAGACCAAAGGGAAGGAAATTGTATCAGAATAACCCCAAAGGTATATTGATCACGGTAAGATTGCTAGAGGCTTCGTCCAGTGGTATGTGAAGATAGGCATCTTTTAGATTAATTTTTGAAAACATACTTGAGCCTGATAAACGACACAGTAAATCTTCGGGCTCTTCCATAGTGCATGTACTTTCTAGTAACCGCGTATTCAGCATCAGTCGGTAGGCTCCGAAAATTCTCGGAGTAATACCATCGGCCTTTGGTGGGGTAACTATCGGAGTTGTCCAATTTGATGACCTGACAGGAGTCAGTATTCCTCTCTCACACGTTGAATTCAATGCTTGACGAACAGGTTCCCGTAAGCCAAATCGAATAATTCGTCTCTTTAGAAATGTAGGATCTCCTGTAGCCTCGAGTTTCACTTCGGGTATTTGCATGCCACCTGTAGCCTTAGAACATTTAAGAATCAGTTGTTTGAGTTCATTCACATTCACAGAAGTCAGTGAGGTGATACTAGTTCGCAGTGAGCGCAGAACTTTGAGTCCGATAATCGATGTTCCCGAGGTTGAAACTAAAAAATTACAGTCGACAGGGGTACCTTGGGGCAGAAATCGTGCAACTACTAACTAGAGGTACAAAATGTCCAGTGATACCACCGCGGATATTAACATCTGTAGGCACTATTGCAACACTGGGATAAAATGCAGTTAGATCTGATTGTGGAATAATGGACTCAACACTACCAGTGTCAACAATGAAATCATGTTTCTGACCAGAAACGGATATCAAATTTTAAAGATGAATTCTGGGGCAAAATAGATAACGAAAGAGTAAAGATGTCTTCAGCTATTGCTTTCCCGTCAGTAGTTGGATCAGAAGTTAAGTGACACACTCTGTTGGACTTACAGACAAGTTGAAAGTGTCCCGTTTTCCCGCAGATAAAATACTTCGTTTGTCTGAGGGCATGAATATCTGGAATGATTTTGTCCACAAGATTTACAATTCCAAAATTTTTGAACCGCTGAATTGGAATTACGATCTGTGAAGCAACGTTTTGATGAATTTCGAGCACGAAACTTTGTTTGAGTTTTGAGTTTGTTGTCTATCTGCATCCTTGGATTATTTTTTTAGAATACTTTAACAACATTGCTTCGTCAGCCTTCGTTACATGCTTCGCATCTTCCTAATGCTCACATATTTTCCGAATAGTTTGGAATTGTTGATCTGGATAGAGCGGCAGCTTCTGTTGTAATTCGGGCAATTGAATACCAGCAATGAGTCTATCACGCAACTGGTCTTCTAGGTGGACACCGTAATCACATTTGGCTGCCTGTGTCTGTAACTGTAATACAAAATCACGAACCGATTGAGAATGGGAGCGGGTCAATACATTGAACGTAGCTCTTTTGGTTGCCAAGAAGTTAATCGATCTGAAGTGCTGTTGAACTTATTTCTTCAATGCATTATATAGGAAATATCGATTGGAGATTCAGGATATACTAAATTCTCGATCAATTTATACGCCTCCTTTCCAACAAAATGTAGAAAATATGCCATGAGTTTCTCATTATCCGTATCGGATTTTGTAAGACACCATACGTCAAACCGTTCCAAATAATCCTCTACGTCTCGCGCAGTTGAATTAACACTAAATGGTTCCATTTCGGCAGGCATGATGAATTGTTCCAATCGCGACGCCAAAATGTGCTAACTGAATTCAGCACGTATATATCGGTATAATCAGACGAACTAGAAATTCAGAATTCAGCACGACGTAACAAGTGGCACGTATGTATTCGAACTGATGTATGTTCACCGTATTTGAAATATTCAAACAACAGAATAATGAATGGAGCTTCAATCATGTTCATGATAGACGCTTTATAAATCGATTCGATTTTGGGATTTTATCCTTCAAAGAGCGTTGTCAGTCGAAATACTTCATGACGGATGCATTCGAAAAAATAGTGAGTTAATGATGGTTATACCATGTTGCTGTATTGTACTTTCACGTGTAAGTGCATAATAGACGTCTCACTACTCAAATTCTGGTCGACAACGCTCAGTTATTGAGATATACAAAGAAGCCATGTGAGCCTGAAACCACAGGCGGCTGCTACCTCATTTTCCTCATCGTTGACCACTAAGGGAACTGAAGCGGCGTCAAACCGGTCAAACTGAGGAACGGTGTCGGGCACTTACTGTTTTTTCAGAAAGCTGTATGCGTTAAAATCGATCCGGATGGTTTGATCCTCAAGTCCATCTTCAGGTGTTGTCCAGGTTGTATCTTTGCACCCAGAAAGAGAACTGTACCTAATCAGAAGACTTGGATCAGGGAGCTTTTAGGATAACTTAATGACATTCTTTAACGCTAACTGGTGGTCTTTACCACTCATTCTGCCGTAATGACCCGTTTTGTACGTTTTAAACCAACGTTAACCCTAGCTGACCAGGAGAGCCGATCAATTCCGTCAATCCATTCAACGCCGTATTCTCTGAATTGTCTACGGTAAGTGAGTTAGCTATTCGCACTCACCTCCAAACGCAACGGGACACTTTCGATTCCGCTACTCAGAGTCCTAGAATTTGAAAAGTAGGCTACTCGTTCAGCGAGATGTGTGGATTCGCAATCCTTTCCTGAGGTACGAAACCATAATGAAGCCACCGGAGGATCGTAACTGGAATTCTGGAATTCGCTTGCCACTTAACCAGGAAATGAATGTCCTCCAAGTAAAGATGGTGGCGAAGAGCTGCCACTTAAGACTATAGGGAAGATGATGAAAAATAACTTGCTCACGTCTTCAAACACTACTGAAGATAATTAGTAGTGTGCCGAAGTAAAGTGTCGTTATCGTGAGTGACCCAGTTCAACATTTTCGCTCAGTTTCATTTGAAAGATATATTTGTGTGGATAAACCCACATACATTCACAAATGTGCTAGCACGCTTAGTCTGTCAGTTCACTCAGCCTGATGCTCACTCACTTCTGAGCCTTGTTGTTGATCGAGCGTAGTTCAGTGGCTCCGTATTGATTTTTGCCTGTGGTGCGGATGCCGTGCTGATTACTGTCTTTCCCTAATGAAGATCTTGACCAAACGGTTTTCTGGAGGTCTACTTGTCGACCGGCCAGATGTACGTGTAAATATATTGTTAACCATGCTGGAAAGGAACCCCGATTTTTTATTGCCGGGTCATGAATCCGACAGGTCCATCATTCAGCCTTTGCTATGTTTACATTTTGGCCAACTTAGTATGCAAAACTGGTATATTGTCAATTTATCGAAATATAGGTATCGTGCGTGTGTTTATTGGTGGTTGATCAGATGGCAGTTGATCTGTTCACCGAGCTTGGCAATTTGCTTGCAAACGTTTCGTCACCATACGAGGATACATCGTCATTGCGCAGTTGAGTAGGTGCTTCCTCCGTATCTAGCTGCGTTTATATAGTTTTTGGAGAGCATCTAATATCCTGTCCTCTTCAAAAACTATGTAAACGTAGGTAGGCACGGAGGAAGCACTTACTCAACTGCGCACTGACGATGTCTCCTCGACTGGGGACAAAACGTTTGCAAGACAATTGCCAAGCTCGGCGAACAGATTAACTGCCCTCTGATCGACCACCAGTAAAACTGGTATATCCGATAACATTTAAGATCAGGTGCCGAGGTAGTCTATTGTTATGTTCCCGAAAATCAATAAAAAACGACTTGTTTCACTCTAAGTAATCTCACTTTATTGGTGCGCTGGTTTTCATCAGCTGCATGGTGCGCCGCTCTTTGAATACTTTGTTCGATGTTCACATATTTTTGCTCTTGATTGGTTCCCTTTTTGATTGGCTAGGCGGCACCTGGGGTTGGCCGATTTTTTTGAATTGCTTGGACTTGAATTTGTTTAGATAACTGAAACCGGAGTTCGTTTTCGGTGGAAAGCCGAACTGAGTAACTGGAGCAAGGATTCGCAAATCATATAGAGTCATCACCTAAGTTTTCATGTAGCCTCCTAACCTCACACCAGTTGTCTGCCACCGTACGACCAAAGTCTACTTGAGACACAAATCATCGTGTAGCGGGTGTCCAAAAGTACGGACACTGTGACCTGGAACTACCAGGAACTACCGGCGTAACGGCGGATATTACTGATGAGGCATGCGAGTAGCACGCGATTTTCTCGTAACTCCGCCTTGCGTCTAACGGGAGGTGCACTCCCATGGGGTTTATTATGGAATCTGCGGAAATGTTTTGAAGCATTGGTTTACAATTGCGTGATAGTCAATGAATATCCACGAAAGTTTAAGGAAACGTGTGAGGATGTTCAGTTCTCAAAAATAAGGTGCATATGCGATGTTTACTTTCTTGTCCAGTAGTTTGTAACCGTTTAGTCGGTGTTTTCACAGCGGAGGGTTTTTCTCCCTACACCGGTACCAACTATTTCTTGAGAGTGATTTTTGCGGCTTTGTTCATTGATCAACAAATTCTGACATCGGTCGTACTGAGAAAAATATAGGCATGAGTAGCTTTAGGGAGTTAGCGAGGGGATTAATTTGTCCCGCACTTGGCTGAAAGTAACATTTGACCAGATAATGGTTTACTTCCCCTCCATGGACCAGAATTCTCTCTTGTTCAAAGGATTATCTTTCATTTGTGGAATACTACCTTCCAGACTTTTTATTACATTCTGCTTACTCTGTCACGTTTTAAGGTCAGGTTGCAAGACATGTTAGTTATTGACGACAGGCTTAATCGAAGGTGATTTATTAATGGCCGGAAATGTTGAAGAGTCTGCCATGTAAATCACATCGCCTAGCAATCTTTACTGATATCGGCTCAAGTACCAGTAGGTAATTGCGCTTGGTCAGACGGAAAATTTGGACAAATTTATCATATAGTCCCGTCATTCCTCAGACGGGCTAACAAAGAAGGGTGTATAACTGTTCATTGCTGATTGGCAACTTACAGAAGCCTTTTCAGTAGAGATTTCGTCCCGTCAATGGGGTCAATCTATGCTAAGAAGTTTTGAACTATTGTATAGCTGTTTCACCCTTGTTGGGGCTCATCAGCAGTGCGCATTTCAAGAAACTCAAAGAATTCCGAACTGTTTACCTTCTGACCGGTTGTTGAACAACTGGTCACGAGCTCTCACTTAGACGGGACTTGACGCCATACATCCACTGAAACTGCATCACGTGGCTGACTCGCCGCTCAGTATTTGCACAATGGAATTGATTTCTCGAAAGCTACGACATTTTCAGGGTTGCCACTTCATAGTGTAGACTGTCTGTGTTTAATGTATAACCTCGTGTATTATTGCAAATTCTCTACATTGGTGATTTGTTTAGGTAAGCAAATCTCCAAGGGCAGAAAACATCACCGACTGTGAATATGCTGCCTAATGTAAAAAGAAATCGCGAATTGCACAAAAAGGTCACTCACTTACAGTGCATGGAAGTTTCAGTTGTTTTTGCAGCTGAAATACTTTTCTGCACACTCTAGAACGTGCATGGCCCTTGTGGATACGAAATATGCGGTGGTGCTATTCCCGTAAACAATTTTTGCTCGATAATTGCTGTTACAAGTTAAAATTGCGTAAGCTGCGTTCATTATTGGCAAAAAATCGTGCAATTTCGCTGTCAAACATCAGAGTCTTTCGTTCTAACCTGGAATTATGCGCCTCCGTAAACAGAACTGCACTGGACAGTCGGTGCTTCGCGTACTGTTGTTTTATTAGCGAACACGCTCAGCCTACTAGCTTCTTCGGATTCCTCGACTTTTCGTTGGCCTTGGAGGTCGCCTACTGCATTTGTAGTGCACTCATTTGTAACGCAAAACAGCGTTGGTGCTTCGATTACTGGATCAACGCACAAATACCACATAGTTCTCCTACATGTACTGATTTAAGGCATTCTCAAATACCGTGAAGGATAAAAAAATACAGCTCCAAATTTCTCAGAAAAAGCCAATGCAGCCACTTCCGAAGCCACTGTACTACAAGTTCAAGGTCGAATGTGCGTCAAAAAGTTCGAAAGGAGATTAATTAAAACAAATCGCAAAAAATGACCGCAGATGAGGGTGATTTTTGGTCTGAGCACATATGCAAAGAAATGCAAGATTTTGGCGTAGAAAGTTTGATTTCGCTCGCAACGGTTTTGCAGAAAAATGCGTTGTGCATCCAAGGCGCGGCGGCTGACTCCTTCACTGACGACCCATCGCTTGGAAGTCTCACTCATCTTTGGTGTAATTATTCTTCCTCTGAGCCACATACTGGCTGATAAAGAACTGAAAGACGTATGTTTCGAATGTAAGCCTAGGGGGGATGAGGAAGGTGCATCTGCGAAAAACTACCACTACAATCCGAAAAGGATGTTTTCGCGTCCACAATGGTAACTTTATCAGCATGACTTCAGTTTCGACGATCCGTTTCGACTGACTGCCGCACCCCGTCTCGACAAGTCTCACCGTACGTTTGCTCAATAAAAGACCTAAGGAGAGATTTAAAAAGACACTTTAAAGCTAGTTACAAGTCACTGTGAATGGTTTCCGTTTCACTGCTGAATGCTGTGTTGTTGTGACATCCTAACTTTGAGATTTTCTTCAACATGCTGTGGTTTTTGCCTATTGGGAGAACGGACGTATCGAACTTTGTTGGACATATAGTAAAAGGTATTGTGGAATGTGTCCACTAGGAGAAGATATATACGCATCATTTCAAGTGAACTACTCGGAAATTGATGTATATTCTCCTACAATAATAATAAACAGAAGTGTTTAGCTTCGGGGACATACGGCTGTTGGCGTCTCTAGGAGAAGAATGTCGGGTCAGAACAAGCTTATATTATCTGCAGGTTGACAGGAATGCATACTGGTAACCAACAAGCTATTAGACTCCGCACTTTGAACGAGTTCACCAGGTCACGGCTGCACTAGAAAGTTTGAGCCTCCGCCGTTTTGTTCACTGAAAGGCATGGTATATCACAAAAACTACACAGTGGCCTATATCGCTTTCAGCTCTATATCTTGGGTCTGTTTCTGATTTGTATAGTACATGAACTCAAGCAAGTAAAGCGGAGGACCCCTAAAACCACACAATGGTGGTTTTCCTTGGAATGGCGACCAGAAGTTTCCAAGCTCATTTTCAGGCTGAGTGAACGCGCACAAACTACGTTTATTCCGGTACATCTCCAAAAATCATTCTTGCTGGTCACCCCTTTCTTTAAAACCGTCTTAAAGCAAGGGTTTTCAAAGATCACTTTCTTTGTATACAATGGAATTTGTGAGCGATCAGCACTTTCACCAGAATTTATCATGGCTGTCGTTTCATCTTGGATTCAGAGGTAGCAGCCATAACGTCGTTTCGTGAAATCTCGCCACTTCTGAGAATATACTTCATGGGGAAGAGATACAATAAGGTCATTCTGTGCCAACTACGTGTATTCGTCTTTGGTAAAACACATGAAGCATTTCCTTCTCTGCGGATTTTTGGTGGAAGACGGTCCACCTGGCATTTCCATAGATTAGCAGCGCTAGTCAAATGGGATGGAGCTGCTTGCACATGATTCCCCTGTAGGCCTCAACTCAGGATGACAGGACATATACCAGCAACAAGCTAGAATGCCAAACTATGAATCGTTTGGCTACCCGGATCAGAATATTTCTGGAATCTGCCTTAAACTTCATCGATATTCATCAGTGAAGTTCCATGGAGTCATCGTAGAAAAACGGAGGACTGTCGCATGTTTTAGCCTCAGAGAGATGAACGTCAATCGTTCCACCTTTGAAAAGTTGATAGATTTTGTCGCAAGAGTTATTCGCTCCACGAACAGCCTCCATTTTTTAGAGAAAAATCTCAGAATGAATTTCTCAGCTTGAATTCGGTTTCCTTCGATGTCGACATTTGCATGATTCCCCCTAGGTTGGAAGTTGAGTCAAACAGCATGCGTGATTTGAGGTCACCGTGTCATTGTTCTCTAGAACACAGCAGCTTCGTTAAAGCACAGCAATCAATCCGTGGCCATCTGTAACAATTCACGGTGCTTTACTGTCTTATTGAGTAGTACATTCGTAGCATGCGGGTGTTCCACCAATTGATGAACCAATAGCGTGTGCATATGCGCGTTGCAGAAGTTGACACCTGGAAATAACGTTATTTGTGGACAAAACACTCCTCACTCGTTCGTGTGGCATGCTTCGACGGAGAACACGGGTTTTCTCGGTCACTGTAGCCTGTTTGATTTTGCTACTTGGTTGGGGCTATTACTACGGTTCTTTCCAACAACGGTTTGTGCCACGGCGAATAGCTAACCAGTCCGCGCACGACTGCTTGAAGCGTTTTGGTGTTCATGGCGTAAACTACAACTTCACCGTTTCACTGGAAGAGCGAGACTTTCCGATTGGCTTCAGTCTTCTTGTGTATACCCAGCCTGAACGAGCCACACGCTTGTTGGCTGCCATATACCGGCCACAAAACGTCTACTGCGTGCACGTAGATAAGAAATCTTCTGAGGAAGTTACCCAAGTATTGTTGAACTACGCGACCTGTTTCGATGCCAACCTATTTTTTGTCCCAAACGAGCAACGAATAGCTGTACACTGGGGTAGTGTATCTGTCCTCGAAGCGGAACTCATATGTGCGCGGCTGCTACTCAATCGGACAGAGAAGTGGAACTTTTGGATAAATCTGACGGGACAGGAATTTCCTTTGCGAACCAACTGGGAACTGGTTAGAGCATTGAGGCTGATGAACAACACAAATTTGGTGGCAGCGACTTACAAGGGCCGGAATCTATGGCGATTTCCGCCAAAGAATTTGTTCCCGCATAACGTGAGTGAGAAGACTAGTTTATTAGAGTTTTTATACGTCATTTAGAACGCTTTGGACCCTTTAACACAACTACAGGCATTCTTTGTAGCTAGGTTCATCATCCCGGATAGCAACTTCTGGTAGCCTACAACAAACAGACCCTAGATTCATCACATAATTATACCGACATACGAACAGTTGCATACAGTTGTACTTTTACTCGTTTGGAGTAAATGGGATTTTCGGGTAAATGAATTCGACTTACACCCTTGAAGAGTCAGCTCGCAGAAATAACACCTAAAGCTTCGGGATCAGTAAAGGGACAGGGTTTTTTTAAAACTTAACGGGTGTTCGCAGTGGTTCCAGGTGTCTTGAGCACCCTTGACGGTTTAATCCCCAAGGATCGTTTTAGGACTGATTGACCAGTTTCTATTCGGGGAGCTGGACGCAGGCCAAAGAGGATACAAAAGAGCAGCTTTTAAAACCACATTCCTCTTCTGCGCGGCAGTGTCAAGACTGTCTTCTTGCTGCCGATAGACTGACCGACTGTCTGCGTGAAAGCCTACTGACCCGTCAAAAAAACGTATCAGTTTGGGCTGAGTTGAGAATGAGGCGAAAATGGTTAGTATTCTAGAGGTGCACTTCATTGATAATTTGAGTTAAAACAGCCAATGAAAACTCTTTGAGGTCAGACGATGTGTCCAAATGCTGCCAAGGCATTGCCAAGGCTTTGTCATCGCCAAGGCTTTGCCATGTTTTGTCAGAAGTTAGGCCGAACGTCAGTCAGATCCCAGTGTGCAAATCCATCCTTACTGGACGGTATCACAAGAAAGCGGCTGGACTAAATGTATACTAGAAATACTTTTTGATCAGTTGACCATTTGGCCACGAGCGGCTGATGAGCAATGTGATTAGCTCCCACTTAGACAGGACATAGCGACATTCATCCTTCAATCACGTGAACCACATCAGGTGGTCACGTATTGTTTGGATCCTCGATTGACCACTTCTCAAATGGGATGCATGGATAAAATTGCTTTCGAAAATCACGAATATACCAAAACCACCAGTACCTTCCCTAATCTTTGGTTGATATTTAATCATTAGTGAATTATCTTTACCTTTGAACTTTGCGAGTATCTTCTAAGATAGCTTTCACACTATTCTCGTTGAAGCGGCCGTTGTTCTGTCCTGGCGAATTGAACATTTCGCAGCACTTCTAAACGTCCTGATTGAAGCGTCTTTACAGGTGCGTTAACGGTAGGCATAGCAGGAGCTATTCGCCGGTTGCTCCTCGGGGGCCTGGTGAGCTGCGCACACCTCTAGAATAATAGTACGTTTGCCTGTCCAATCGATAGAACTTAGTTGATTTCAGTAGGTGCTAGTGGGTCACAGTGTAACTCAGATAAAATGGACTAAACTCAATCGCGTCTGAAAGTGTCTCCTCCTAGAACGTACACGATGTAGGGTGTACGGGGTTGAAACAACTAAAACAATGATGTAGTGTTCAGCAAAAGTGAGTGTAGGTGATGGGGTAATAATTTACTCACCGACCAAAAATTTAACCAAAAGGCCATTTTGAAGAAGGAGACAGAGGGACGTACCCCAGAACGCATATGCCGATATCTAAAGTTCAGTATCATCCTCATCGACTGCGTAACATCAGTCCTCATCACGGATGTTCCACTGCCGTGCGTGGGCTGGGATACTACCAGGGTGCCCAGCCCTGGACAGGAGGACGATTAGGGTCCTTGACCAAAGAGCCTGACAACAGTGCAGCGGTGCTTGGGGGGAATGCCAAGGAATCACCAGTTTTGAAGGACGCTTTGTCACACATGTTCTAAACTTCAACCAAGTGGACCAGGAGACTGTGATTGTCAGACCCTTTTTATCGTTGTCTAACATGGTATGAGAGACTTCGGAAATGCCGCACGGACACAGTGCAGTATAGCTCAGTTGTTCACGGAGACAAAGGCTTTCATTCTTTTCATGACGGTGTCTCCAGTATCTCTAAAAGCGATGTCTCTTTCAGACGGAGAAAAAATGCCAACAACCAAAAATGCCTTTGAAGACTCAAATTCTCCGCCAAACAAAACCTAAACCTGTGACGTTCTTAAGCGGAACAGATTCGTGCTGGAACAGCAGCCCAGCATGTGTTTTGCAGCGCAATGTGCAGTTTGTCCACAAGTATACTTAGCTCTTATGTTCTACAGCAAAGACAAATATTTTTATAGTTTAATTCTCATTTTCTCTGGGGTGTTTGCGTAGTGCGCATATGATTCGGTTTTCATTACGGAAGTGCTCAGCCGCATGGTGAGTTTCACTTTGAGACGCAAGCTTAGTACTGTATTAAGATGAGCTGTTGTCAAACGGATGCACCTGGGAGAAACAAAAGTGGCAATCATCCGGTAACCGAACAGGATGGACTTCGGGAACTGGTAAGCTTCAACCACGCAAATGGCACAACATAATGGATTCTTAGTTGGTCGCACCAAGGTTCTATGACTGTGAGTTCTTTTCGGTGATTTGCGACAAAAGTTGACCAAACGCTTTATTCAGCCCATCCATCGTGAATAGTGGGGCAAGTTGGACTTTCGACCTCCAGAGACAAAAATAGGAGAAATTGGAAGCGTAGAACCACAAACAGCATCACAAAGGTAAATCGTGACTGTTCATGCTTCATTCGACTTTCAACTAGTTCTAGAAACAGTCCATTATTACCAGTTTTTAAAAAGCTTTTGGAGGGTTCACACTGCTTCTCATACCCAGCAACATCTTGCCAGGTCTTTTGCTTCTAATAGCTTGACTTGAACAAACTCCATACTAGTATGTCCGACGCGAATTTCCCTTCTGTTCACCGCAATAAATTCAACAGGGTAGTACACGCTTTTGAGAGATGGTGATTTGTGATGTAACTTGAAAATATTTTGCCCGACGGGTGACGTGCAAATCAGATTGGCCGGTCAACAGTGTCCAAACCGCTGAACATCTGAGACATGAAACGTTTGCACGGATCCGAATGCAGTGCTGCTTGCAAGCCCATAGCATTGATGCACGACCGATGGGATAATGTCGACCAGCAACACATGCAGAGGCCTGTTTGTAAACCCTTGGTCGGCCCAGTGATGATTGTATGACAACGGGCACTGGCACTCACATGAACACTTCAAGATGGTATTGGCTAAACTGGTGGAACTTCAGTAATCATACGGCTAACGACTTTGTCATCTTTAGGGGATAAAGCCACACAGGTACTCGTCACAAAATGAGACCAACTCACCTGTGTTCCTGAAGGTTACTTTTGTCATTTAGGTTAGTAGTTTGACAGCTGACAAGATCGATCCTACTAAGGAACATAAACAACCATGTGCGCGAGACCAGACGGTGGAGACCGCATTGGGACATTGTACCCTTTGCGAATGGCTCGCTTGTTTGTCAGCCCTGTTATGCCCCCTATTGTCAAAGTTGCCCACGCTTACTTCGATAAGCATTCTACAGAGCATTCTTCGAGTACCACGCCCACCATGACCTGAAGTGGAAATTAGGGTTCTCCAAACTTGCGTGGAGGTCATCCCAAACGCGAAATTCCGGGGTTTTCGAGAATTCGAACTCCATTAGTAAGCGGAACGTGGACAAGTTGTTTTAGGATGAGTACAAAAAATTCGTTTCAACTGGCCAAAATAGTGGAGCTGGTTCTGCATCGGATTGCATTAAATTCAAACGGTGTTTGCTCCACGAAGGACTGGTGTTCAGGAATGGCTCTATCCATGCGATCCGAACGACTTCTCGGAGACATTGTAATTGAGAGCAGTCAAGAACACCAACATGTCGTCTGTATGGCGTCCAGATGGCACTTTTGTACAACAGTTAGGAGAGCACATCTGTCCAGTAGGCTGTAATCTCGGTATCTACGATTGTTTCAAGTGCAGGTTTTGACAACTTCGGCGTTTATTTCCTTGTCAAGTAACAGGTCTGCGGGTCGTGTGTTGTCAAGATAGCGGGAATACATGTGGCACTCCGCCTCATATTCTATGGTGCAGACTGACAAAATCAGCTGCTTTAAAAATATTTATATTCAAGCCAAAGCAGGACGCTGCTGAATCGATCAACATAGTCAGCCACCGCAACTCCGTTCCGGAATTCGTACGAGTATTGGAACTACGCAGCAGCGTTCGGTCTGGGACGTATTCCGACTTGAAGCAACAGCCAAAAAGGTAATGCCGAATTGGTGGAAAACCTATGCACTCTCTGAAAGTCTCTGTGCAGAGGAACAACTGGGGGCCGAGTAGGGATAGGGCAAGAAGACAGCCCTACTTCCTTCCAGTGTAGACTTATACCTCGCTCGAGATATTTGGGCAGGCCCGCACTGGAAGCTCCATCATGCTGAGGTAGAACAATGTGCCCAGACACCGTAGTTTCCTAGAACCATTAGCATCGTTTTTCTATCGACTGAGTCGGAGGATGTTATGCCATTCAAAACCAGTCCACAGACCAACCACTTCACTTTGTCTCGCTGCAAAAATTAGGTCAATCGTATGTCTACCGCTCCAAAATGCACACTGCTCTTCAGCAACGTTTTCCTCCAGATTGACATACTGTTGTCCGCTGTGCCAAACAGGACGTTTCAGAGGAAGCTCTCCGTCCCCTGTCATACTCCTTGATGTTTATGCAAAGCAGTTACGGGCGATTCTCCGAAAGTTTGTAGAAGGTCTTACGCGTCCCAAAATATGCTGATCAGGTAGGAATTCTCTTCGCTGTCGTCGGTCTACTAAGCCTGAGCAGTCCAGCAAACATCGAGTCCAATCCATCGGATCTCCTGTTTGACTCTGGTTCATGGACGTCAGGGATGCTGCGGCCGTGAGTAGGTCAGTTAGTTAGTTCTCCATTGTACATTGCGGCAGATATACAATATAGCTCAAACCGAGGTATCCTTGGCAGTTGAACAATGTCGAAAAATAAAACTTCTAAGATGCTAAAATTCGGCCGGCCTTGTCAGGTTTTGGGCAGGTTTATTCGTCTTCTCTCGGCGGAAGATTTCAGTCCGTCGGGTTGTTTTAGGTGCTTACAGGATTCTTTGTGGTAACGACTATTTGCGTAAGACTGGGGCTGTTTAGTTCGGTTGCTCCACCACTCTTTTTCTGTTTTCTGTGCGCTATTCAGAAGCCCCTATCCGGATGCTCCTCATTTGCTTTCGGGTCTCTGTGTGTGTCGGATCCTGGAGTGTTTGGATGTTTGTAAATTTTCCTCTTGAATCGTGGTGAATGTTAGTGTGTCCTTCTCATCAAACCGGCCTTGTCTGAGTTCTTGCCCCGGGTTCAACTGTATTCACAACAAGTGCCTGGACATGTCTTCATATTCAAGCCAACTGGCTTTCGGGTGCGCTTTGGACCTGATTATCCGCAAATGTTCGCGTTAGATCCTTGCAGCACCTGGTACATTCTTCAGGATCTTCAACTTCCATACATCCATCTTGGAGGAGTGTTTTGCTGTTGCACTTTTCCAAACATGATGCCTGTTTGTTCGCAGCAAAAAGTGTTCTCTTTTTCGAACAATGATGACATTGTCACTTTTGTGCCCGTGACCAAAACTTGGCGATGTTCACATGGCAAACAAGATACGCTTCAGCGTCTGTTATTGAATGTTCCAGTGTCGCACATACCATCCGAAAATCTCTATTGAGTTCGCTCACTGGCCCCATTCTCAATGAACCCAGTATCTTCTTCCATGTCTATAAAGCCTTATCAACCCGAACATTGAAATGACCCAGAACAAAGGGAGAGTCGCCCAAAATTGCAGATCATACCAGGTCAAAAATTTAAGCACAGAATTCGTTTTTCCTATACAAATGTGGAATGGAGTTTCATGTGCACTGATAAACGTGGTAAAATTTACCGTCAGCAGCCAAAATCGGGTGGTTATCATGCTCGAGTTGATGCAACTTGGTCGGTACATTGTCCTCCCAAACAAATGATATGCGCACCGTGCTAACTTTAGCCTTGTTTTGTCGTCCCAATCCGAGCCAGCCCCATGTAGCTTGGTTTGATCAAATGGCTGCGCTTCGCTGAGTGCAGCCATGTAACCGATAAGACACCCCCGACCTCAGGTCGAACTCACAAGACAGGAGGCTGACGAAACCCGAGGGCAAAAAGGGTTATGGCATGAAAGTTTGACTGTTAGTGCTGCTCTCTGATTTCAAAACATATTACTATCTTATTGCCTAACGCGCCGCTCCAGCCAAAGGCGTTTTTTGTGTGCTCACAGTGTGCAGATTTTGGGTTTTATCTATTTTAACCCGTTTTCCCTTGGTGAAGACTCAGCCCTGCATCCAAAACTGTAGAGATGCCGGACGTTCGGGGAAGCGTCTCGCTGTGCCACCACAACTTTTCCCACCAATACTAGGGGGTTTATCCCAGACCGCTCCGTAAAACCATTTCTCGTTTGGTTGGTTTTCACCGTAGACTTAACTAAACCCCAGCTGAAGCCCCCGTTTATGGTGCAGCAAATTCAGGTGAAGACCATCATAAACGACTGATTTAGCTGGTTTTCATTTGGGTCTACCGTGCAAACCAAACTGGTAGACAGCTGAATGTATTTCACGAATTTCGCAAAAATTGGGTTCAGTTAGAATATGAAGTTGACTGAATGGAAATTCGAGGACCGCGTCTGCATAACAAGACCCATGGACCAGAGATGAACCCTAAACCCCTTGCTCCGAGGAGGGGTGCTCTAACAGCTGGGCCCCAGTGGCCACTGGCTCGATTCGTGCACATGTACTTGAATTCTACTTCAATTTGTTTCATAAATCTGCTTACCGGATTCAATGACTACTGTCTGCGAGCACCAGGAGTTCGCTTTTTGTATAACGTCCGCTGTAGACCAGACAATGATTTCCGTAATCAGCGTAGAAAGGCTGAGTTGTCGTGGACAAGCTTCCTCCCCTAACACACCTAATAAAACGGACGAAGTAAGTAAATCTCACTCTGTGAGGTTTGCGTAAACAGAATAATATGGAACGTTTTTTGTTTTGTTTGGCACAGTCAAGTAGGTGTTGGTTTTTACTACACACGCTGAGGTTTCACAACTGACGGTTATGGATAGTAAAAATCATGGTAATTCCTTAGCATATAAGTAGTTGTGAAGCAGTCAATGATTCACAATGATCAAGATGAGTGCAACAGTTGTATAAACGTACGCAGTTTTTATTGCGTATTAATTGGTCAGGGTCATTGTCGGCCTTAATTGTGCGTTCAGTAGTGCTGCAGATACCTGACTAGCAAGCATCCATTGTAAACACCAGCTTTCTTTTGTATTTCTCATTGAAACTAAAAGAAAGACCATCAAGCTTCGACAAACAATTATGGCCAAAAGAACCCCAGAAAAACGTTCTTCAACAAATTTAAAACAATCGGAATTGTGTGCCAATCATCCAGTGCCACCAGCGTAGTGCTAGGTCGGAACTGTCTGCCGTTAGCCAGATATCTTTCTGTTCCCCGCGTCGACTGAATTTTGAATTTTGGAGAATGCCGGGGCACCAAGTTCGAACTCAAAGACTATTCTTTAAAATTTGTAATAGTTTAAACCGGTTTGTTTTGAAGCATGCGGTGTAATATCTTCTGTCTGAGGGGAAATCCCCCATGAAGTGTTCCCTTTGGAAGTTTTGGTTGGGCTCTTCAAGGATTGAAAATGCTATAAAAGTCTGAGGGGAAATGCTTGCTATAGACTCTCTAGAGTAATGGTCAAAACTAGGGTACCCCTCTTGGTTAGTTAGTGGATCATCGGTCAATAAACCTGGCAGTCTTGGTCCTCCTTTAAAAATGCTCGCAACGTAACTCTTCCCGGAACATAACAGCACTTTTTGAGCGGAGTTGTTTTTCTCTATATGAACTTCAGAACAGTCTGTTGACCAGGGCACTAAATCCAAGTCACCACTCGCTAGTTTCTTGCTTATCAGTTCAGGAATTGTGCACACGTAGAAAGCTGGTCAGCAGCGGATCCGTGTGTATCTGACTAGTTGTATCCAAGCATGGGTAACCTGCCCTCGTTTTTTTCCAAGTGGCATAGCAGCTATACAGATGACATCGTCCTTATTTTTGAAGATGAACACATCACAAGCACTGCCGAATGAACTTACCACCAGCGTACCATGTTTCGTCAAGCGCCTTGCACTTACCAAATGGAACTCATGCTTCAGGATGTGCGGCATCCGAATTGCCCTCTGAAAGTAAGGAGCACTGGAGGCTGCAAGAATGAGACATCGATATTTTTTATTAGTTCTGACGTGTGTTTTGTAAAGTCAGTCCACAGCTCTTGAAGGCCGGAATCGAGTTTGCCAATTCGAATCACATATGGCGTCAACTGGGCATATCACTTGGTCTCAAGTGAGGGAGCTGTGCTGTATGTTTGCATGCTGGTCTGTATGGGGTGCCTCTGTGGCGTTTTCAGTTTTTTTTTACTACCAACGTCTCAGAAGCGTTGCTAGTATCGGAAGGCGTCGAAGAATCCATAACGGGGTAATTAGAAGACGTGTTCGGTTGTGCGTAGATATCTCAGTCACTGAGAACGTGTATCGCTGTCAATTGCGGTCACTGGGTTATGTGCTAAGCTTGCTGAGTCATCGTCCACTGAGAGGGGCGTTCTACGTGCTTCGTTCAGAATGGTAGAAACTGGGGTCCGTGGCGTGGTGGGAGGTTTTGAAAGGGATAACATGGAGTGCGGATGCTGTCGGTCCGGTCCGCCTTGCAAGGTGTGTTGTTCATGATCCTCCGTGTGCTTGCCTGGAGACACTGCAAGAAATGGCGACTACTCGATGTTAGTGGCGTTCATGCTGTCAGTTTCTTTCCAGATTGTCTGATTGAGCGGTTGGAGGTGTAGGCACCTCAGAATGCTTGACATAGCCCAGCACAAGGTCCCCTCCCTCACCCATTCTTTTCCTCTTCTTTTCACTCTAGGGCTTCTAATGTATATATACATATATATGAAATTAGACGAACTTTATGGTTGTACGGCAGTGAAGCATCAGTGCGAACACTGATGTTGCTGTCTTTAATGATGATGATGATGATGATGGTTCAATAACTACGAAATATAGGGTGTTCATCGACGGCGAACCGCTTTAGACAGTGACAAGCATGTACGCGTTGAAGTGGCACGGAACCAATTCCGCTCACTTCGCTAGTAACAAAAATCCTACCGCAGTTGTACTTTTCAGGATCAAGCCACATCTTTCTTGTCGGTCACTAGCACGGTTCTAGAAGACTTCTTGCCGTATTCCGACATGCCGGTGCTGAATTCAGTCTATGCACTTACGGCTAGTTGTGGAAATCTAGTATGCCAGTCATATTCCAGTAACTCACATCATGTTCTCCCTGCTTGTCAGTGTCACAATAGCCCCTAGTTAATTCCAGTTTCTTGTTTGTTTACAGATTACTTGGTACAAGGGACCGGTACATCTGGCAGTCAGAAGGGAGTTCGTGGACTTCATGCTGAGTGACTCAAGAGCGATTTCACTGCTAGAATCCTTAAAAAAATACGAATCTGAAAGGGGAAGTGGTATTCATCCGGAGGAGACATATTTCGCCACGCTGAACCACAACCCGCACTTTTTCCCGGTCCCAGGAGCGTTCCTCGGAATACACGAATACAATGTGACCGAAGGAGTTACTCGATACAAAGTGTGGCAAGACAGTGGAATTGCTTGCGGTAGTGGACACTGGATTAGAACGGTCTGTATTCTTGGTGTAAATGATCTACCCCGTCTATTCAAGAGTCCTCACTTTTTTGCCAATAAATTCCTACCTGATGTTGAACCAGAGGCTTACGAGATACTTGAAAGCTGGTTAGCCGAAAAAGTTTCTTTCGAGTCAACGCATCGCACGCTGCACTCGTCATTTAATGCCAGTGTCTACGCGAAGTTAGAAATGACTTGGAATCATTTGTAATGAAATGCCCCATTCAGTAGCTTTGTCACAACTGCACACTCAAATTATGAATTGTATAAATTTTCCCAACCTATATTTGCCAATCGTTTATTTAAACAAATAAAGCATGTAGAATGATGGATGCATTGTTTCGTATTTTTGAAAATCCAGTGTATTTGCGCTGAAGTATTTGGCAATTTCGTAATAACTGCTTACTTCATGAGACCCGGAGTTTATCAAACGTGCAGGGACTTCTAGCCACAGGTGAAAGATACGTGGTTCTAGTAGACCATATGGACACAAAAGTGTATGGAGTTTGAGGTAACAAAATAGAGTAGGCCGTAAAAGTTCGCAGCATGGTAGGAGGTGTATCAGATCGAGGCCAGAGTGGAGTCCGATAAAATGCTCACTCCGAAGTCTTTTCCACTTGGTGATTTCAATGTTGATCGTCACTGATTAACAGAATCCGCATTCGCACCGCACAGACAGGTAGACAGCCCAGCAAGCAGGCAGGCAGGTAGGCAGAGAGGCAGGAGACACGCACGCACGCACGCACGCACACACACACACACACACATTTATGCGCCTACATGTCCACTCTAGCAGTTTACTCAGCCTGATCATCACTCACATCTGAAATCAGCCTCTGATCACTTGAGACTGGTCTACATTTTATTGATTAATGTGGATGTTATTTCTGCCTGGCAGGCACAGTAAGGTTGAGGATTCAAACTACATAGTGGCTGTGTTATTACATGTAATGGATAGAAGTCGAAGTCATTTGATTCGGGACTGTGTTCATTATTCATCTGCATTTTGTCCACGTTTGGGGCACCCACCCAAACCGGCACCTTTTTTCTACACACCTTACTGCACAAGCTGTTGATACGCCAAAGGTGGACCCCCTGCCAAGTTAAAAGACACCATTCTTTCCTGTCCCTGCTCGAATCCTACGGTGACATATTTCAGGAATTTGGCAGCAGCGTCTTGGGGAACACAATGGTCTGTCACCAATGGGAACAACCGCCGCTAGCAAGCGAAACCGTGAACTTGGTTACTAGTCAACACTGCCTGATAGACGGTCCTAATCCATCCACTACGATGCCTACAAATAAACACACACACTTCATAAACTAGCATCCACCAAACATTTGGAGCTGAAAACCTCAGAGCTCAAAGTTTACTGTCGAAAATTCCTCACACTTAATCAGTTCTCTGGGCATTCAACTTTACTGATGCAAGTTCAATAATTCATATGAACTTCCATAGACAGTTCAGTCGGGTTGTTAAACTTTGTCGGTGGAAACTCTCTGAAGCTTTCAAAAAACTTGTTTCCCTCCTAATATAACCATTTCTGTCAATTCGGCGGAACTAAGACGATTTTGGCATCTCAAACGGTTCACTGCGCTACTCGACGAGTATTCACATTTTGTCCCTGTTGCACGAATTTCACCAGAATTGATGTAAAGACGAGCTGGAATGAAAGTGATATGATCCATAGCACCAACAAAGTGATCGGCCTTTCTGTTCATCCTTGAATTAGGAGCAGGAAAGAATCTAATCGATTTCGACCATTACAAGGCCAGTCGCGCTGGGCCATGACGGGACCAGTGGTTGAACGTCATAGGATTGTTTGTGCTACAGGGTTTCGAACGAAGTAAGTGAAGCCTGAACTACCACGTTCAACGACAGCATTTGTGACGTAATCTGTGTAGCTTGACGATCGGGTGGAGGAATTTACTGACTTTGTGGACCAGTCTTTGAACAAGGTATGGTTATGAATGTGAATGCCTAGCATGGAGGAAGGTGGCATATTTTGTTCCTCAAGGTTAGCTTCTATATGGGAAGGATCTCCGTCGAATAAAACAGTTTTCTGGAAGGAGTTTTCCTTTGCCGGCTTCTCTTCCTGTGTCCTAGTTGTTTCGGAGGAGTCGAGGACAACAGAAATGCACAAACTCAGACGTCATATACAGAGTGTCTCATAATAAACGCAATAATAATAATAATGTTAAAACTTGAACACTAATTTAAACATATATCATTTTTTATATGAACATATATGCATTAGGAGGTTTACTGCGAATAAACTGGCATTACAAAAAATTTTGAAAAAAAACCACTTTCTTCTATAACAATTTGGAGGTGGTATGAGATGTGACACAGCATGTTTAACTTCTTCAAGCGTCATTCGTGCACACTCCTCTTCAATTCTTGCTCTTAACTCCACCAAGGTGGCGTCTCATAATATGATGCACGCTGGCGCGGGGAATGCCGGTCAACTGAGACACCTGAGTTATTGACGAAGATGCCATGGTGCTCTGGGACTGAAGTTGCTCGACGGCATTCTGTACAATGGGCGCTCTTTCATCACTCAGAGACTTCCTCCCTTTGCCAGGTAAATCCAATGCAGATCCAGTGGACTCAAATTTCGCAATTAAGCTTGTAATGGTCGACACGGTGAAAGGATCTTTGATGAGACCATGTTTGGTTTTGTAACCACGAGGTGCAGCGGTGACACTTTCACCAAGGGAGTAATAGAGTATCACAATTTCAATGCGCGTACTAAAATAAATCGTAGAAAAATATTAGTGCTTGCATACAAAACCTCCTTTATGTGGCTACTAATTATAAAAAAAATTTTGTCATATTTTTTTAATTGGCTACGTTTATTCCTTTATGTGGCTACTAATTATAAAAAAATTTTTGTCATATTTTTTTAATTGGTTACGTTTACTTACCCAATCAAATTTTGCGTCTATTATGAGACACCCTGTAATTAGGTCTCTACTTATAGAGTGCTACTCTGTGCATGCGCATACACTAGTTATACCTGCAAGTAACAAAGATTTCATTGTACGTAGTATTCGTGGTATCCTCTGGTAAGCTGAGCTGGTAGGCCACATCCGAGTAGGCGCTTATTCAAGGGGGTTCATTGGGGCCAGATTAACCGACTGTCAATTAAATGTCTGTAGATTCAAAGCTCAGGTAGGCGGTTGCATTTTAATAGATTATCCCGACATTTGTGTCCACTTCTAATGCGCGCAATCTGAGAGAATGAGACCAAGAACTTTCCATATAAAATGGATGCGGTTTACAGAGCGAACTATTATCCACTTACGCAGAAGGGTCGTTAATTGGAGCCACGCTTAATGCCTAGTCAGAAAGACCGGAATGAATATAGTTGGTTTTAATGAGACACTGCTGAGTTTCTCGCTCAATGTGAGGAGATTTGGGAATTTTGATGGGAGTTTTCTGGCTGTGAGTAAAACCAGTCTACGCTAAACGGCCTAGAAGCGCTGGGGCTTCTCGACGTCTTAGCATATACATCAAGAACCCGCCCCCTTACAGCTGTTGGTGAAATCCCTGAGATATCCAAGTACATTTTTGAAGGGAAACACTAACCACATATTTGCTGAAAACAGTTCGATAGCTCACTACCAGTTTACACTTGTTGTGGCACATCAGGAAGTTGTAACGAATAATTGGGCATCCCGTTATCTCCAATATGATTTGTGTGAGTCGGTGCAGTGTTTTTGAATTTTGAGAAATCTCCGGTTCAAATAGAACATGTTATTGACGGAAATTCAGTGTCCTTGTCTTGTTGATGAGCCAAAAGAAGGTCGGAACCAGTTAGGTCCAAGAGTTATCAACAGAATTGCCAGTCCTGTGCTCTGGCAACGAAACAACAATAGATTTTTTTGTTCTGTTTTTTACAGACCTTACTATAAATCCATTCTGTGGCGCTTTACGTTTCTATTCAATGCATCTTTGCATTCGGAAAATACGCCATAAACACAGCAAGCACCACTGAATGGTTTAGGCGTGTTGTAAATACCCCGGGGGAATTTTAGTCACCTAAAGGCGTAGTTTACCTCTTTTCGGTTTAGTCTAGTATTGGCATGGAGAGGAAATGGACTTATCTACAATCAGTATTAGCGTGGGTATTAGACCTGCCCGTTTTAAGCCGTTCGATTTTCTGACAGGAACTTGGTTGTTACAGTGGACATTAGCACGTACACCAAGATAGGAGTAATTGGCCAGTAAATAGAAAAAATCGTTCAGCTGTAGCACCTTTTCGGTGCTTCGCTGCCATGCCAATCGAGGGAAGCATGAGGGCTGAGATACGGCTTGGTTGCCCAAGCCTAGACAGGAAAAGTCGACAGGCAGAGGTCGGGTTCGAACCACGGACCTTCCGGTCATTAATTCCTGCTCTAACCACCGAGCCATCTCGCCCCTATCTCGATTGTTTCGTCGATTCAGCTGCAAGTCTAATGCGAACGTAACACATAATCTGAGAGCTCATATTTGTTTGTAGACAGCCAGAAGAAACTTTCGAACGCGATCGAACTACCAAACAATTCCTTCAAAATAAACTCAGAACAACTAATGGCCGGTTTCGCCGTTCTTCGGACTCAGTCAGAGGATTCCACTTCATTGAATCTGATGTGTAAGTTGAGCAAGCAAGTTGCGAAGCACCCTCAGTTGCAGATATCTTGAAACTTGATTATTTCTCCCAATTGATGAGCTCCAAATGGGAAAAAACGGACTGGAGCCTCGAGGCTTCCGCAAACTTACGCCATTTTAGACAATAGAGTAATGGTTGAGCAAACGTGTCACAATCGCCTCTCTTGTTTAGAGAGCATGTTTTGTGGAGGATCTTGGAGCGATCAGGCTGAACGTATGGGTTGAGTCCATTTGATAACCCGTTGTTGGGAATGTGCGAAATTGACCGTATGGATCTAAAAGTTTGCCGGTCACGCGTTTACTTCTTGCAGTATCAAACAGCATCACCATCACTGGCAGTAAGATACCAATTATATGAAATGGGGAAAAAACGCTGCACAACCCTGAGACCAGGATCGAAGAGTGGACCATATAGAGAGCTGCAGGGGACCAATTCAAAAAGCCTCATCAGCTTAAGCGGAACGATCAAAACTAAGGCGCCTGAAAACCTTCGGACAGTATTAAAACAAACACGTCTGAGCATCCTATCAAATAAAATGAATTTAACAAACAACCTCGAGTCTCGGCAATTTCCACAGTAAGCTTTGAATTAGAGGCAAAATAAAATCCATCTTTCTGAACGTTCAAGCAGCATCTGGTATCCAGGTTAATTGTAATAACTCGGACAGAGCATTTCACCGACAAACGCGTCATTGAGGCCAGAGGTTGGCCAACTCTCTGCTTTTGCCACACTGAATTAGACAAGGAAAATATTACTCTCTTTGACGGAAAATGGTTCGGCAGGCGTAGAACATGGCCCAACCAGCGCAACTGCTGGGGCTAGACACATTCTCCAATATAAGCCCCATTTACACACCGAAACGTCCGCTAATTCATTTGGCAACTCACATGATTTAGTATTCTGGTTGGCGAACACCTAAAGACGTAAACTTTCTGCTTCTCGAACAACAAAGCAGCCAGTACTGTAGTCTGACACACGTCTCTTGAGATTCACTGGTATAACTGTTTAACTCCATAGGCGTGTCAAATTAGCAAATGCGAACCAAGCCTTGCAGTTTAGTGCACTGGCCTCATCTGTCTCACTAAAATCAGGGCAATTTAAACTTCCGAAATAGGAAAAAGGCTCCGAAACGGAGTTGTAAACGGTGTGCTCCGTGACTGCGTGGCCAAACTCTGTGGGTGAGAACTGCATAGCAAACGAATTTGGTCAGTACATCCAAAATTATCTGCGCTCTCTCATCCTGTTCGAAGACGAGGATGATATCATCTGCGTACTCCAGCCGTCAACCGTGCACTCATAAACCTCCGAGGCCTTAGGAGGTTGCACGTACTACATCCAGACTTCTACGTCTGCTGCAGGCTCCGGATGAGTGATAGCTGGTGGTCACGATAACTCGTGTTTGACATATTCGGCCCAATTGTCGAGGCGTTCTGCTTTCTTCAAGATGGTTGCGCGCACTCACTTCCACTTGAAGTCTGATAATTCGTCGGGCCATATTATATTCGGGACTGGCTGAGATGTTTCCCCGAGCTTTAGGCAGTGCCACTGTTTGGTTTGAATTTCACTGCCTGAGTGGTCCCGAGAGTAGTGTGTCTCTGGAAAACTCCCAGCACTGTGCAACAGTTGACATCTCGCCCAGTATCTGATGGTGATGCAGGTGGAAGAGATCGAGTTGATGTTTCCGCCAAAGTCGTCCAGGATCCGGATCTGCCAGTCTCTCAGTTGCTAAGCGATTTGACTGCGCGCTACTCGGCCGTGAAAAGGGAAGAGATAAGCTACTCTAAATGATTACTAGATCGGATTCCACAAGTGTGTTCCAAAATGAGCCGCAGTCAGTCATGCATCCGCGCCATCAGTAACTGATGGCGTTGTGATCAATTTGAGTTCATAGCCCGTACGACGTTGGAGGACGACATGTGTCCAGACGACCTCGGCTAATTTGAAACGTATTATTTGAACTTTTAGCTCGCCGAAACAGAGCATTCAGGACGTCACAAATCTTGTCTTTGATGGTTTCAGAGCTTCAGTCGGTTGGGTCGCGAGCAGACACGACAAACAGAAAACAATCCACTTCCCGCTTGCGAGACTCCTTTAGAGAAATTGCCAGACGAACCGCACAGAGGCGACTGTCAACGGGTGAAAGGAAGAAGGCCTTCGCTGTGGAGTTTTCTATTTGAGAACACCAACTTAACAGTTACAGACTATTGAATAGGGGAGCAAAACTCTCATATGCATCTCGTATACAAAACTGAATATCTACCGTCTCCTTGAACGCGTCTTCCTGAACTTTTCTGGATATTCATTGACTGTTACTCAAATGCAGGCAAACGTTACAAAGAGGCTCCACAAATTTCAAGAGACGCAAAGCGGATTTACGAGAAGACGTGCTACTCACATGCCTCATCAGTAGTATCCACCGTTACACGGGTATTCAGTCAAGCAAGGGTCCTTGCGAACGGTGTGATAGGATGAGACTAACTCTGGCACACCCTGCCGCAGCAGCCGTTGGATCAACAGCTGTGCGCACCCTGAAGAGAGTGGAGAGTGACAGGGCAATTATCTCAACCATTACGCTTGCATCTT
Organism: Clonorchis sinensis; assembly: GCA_003604175.2. NCBI lineage: Eukaryota > Metazoa > Platyhelminthes > Trematoda > Opisthorchiida > Opisthorchiidae > Clonorchis > Clonorchis sinensis. The sequence continues at coordinate 2,711,114 of CM030375.1, read as the reverse complement.
GAATTCTTGCTTCTGGTACAAATCACATTTCAGTGCCAGGCGAATTCAGAGTGAGAACAAGAGCAGCTTGTTAACTGCTTGCCTCTGAGTGTGAACATGGATACGGCCGGATAGACAGGGCACCGAGACTTCAAGATTTATTTCGAGATGCCTGAGGATATCGACGCTGGACTACGCGCAGATGTAGCATGCAAAACCGATGCAGGATGAACAGAGTCATCTTTTCTAATTGTTGGGTCTACAAAGTGGACTTATCAATGAAGTGGGCAGAGGGAAAGAAAATTTACGGGAAAGAGGAAGGAGGGAGGCGTCAGCAGAAGCCCGTTTTCGCTTACCCCTCTGCTGTGTGCAGCGAGTAAGACGATCCGGCTGATGGCACCACATGACGGCCGATGTGGTTTGTGTTTATTTGGCTATGTACAGTTCGTGGTTGTCCCTGGGCCGGGATAGTGTCAGGGTGCCCACACGTAGACAGCGGGACAATTAGGGTCCTCCGCCAATGCCTTTGGCTCGAACGTTTGATCGAAAGGCAGCGGAGCTCAAGGACAACTCCCACTGAACTTCAATTTTCACAGAACAAGTCACCACATGTTCGAGCCCCCAACCTGGAGGACCAGGACACTGTGTACGTCAGACCTCTAACCACTGACCAGCCTGGTATGAGAGACTCTGTGAATGTCACACGGACACGGCTTAGTGGGTGACCCTCAGAAGTGTAAACAAAAATAGCTAAAAGGGAACCATCGGAAAGCTCAGTGAATCGAAAGTTAACTGGAGAATTTGAACTAGTTGAGTGGCCTTCATCGCCGCGCCTAAAACGGCTTTAACATCGATAGGCGAAAAAGCTGTCCTTTAAGACACCTCTAAGGTAATATATCCGAACTCCTGTTTAGTCTTCCAAGAATCAAAAAATATTCTGCAGTCGACTTCTCTCGACTTTTCTCATAAAGGCGAAAACACCAGTGCAGAAAAAGTTTGGCTAACTCAGAAGTAAAATCAACGCCTTTCCCCCAACCTCCATGGACCACATTTAAAAAACTGGGCCAGACAGCAAAGATATTTGTGGGGCAGGTTTCATAATACCGCAAGAATTTTTGGATTATGCTTCGTCAATAAACACGCCTTTATTGTTATCGGTTCCCGATATAAACTCATTTCTCAAACTGCCTTTGTTCCGTAAAATAATTTACTTTTTCGTCAGTAGAACATGGACCTTTAGCTGAAAAACTTAGCTTTGGTGACTGGCATATCAAAAATCCTCAATTCGTCCCTAATAGTTTGGGGTACTAGTGGTCAATATTCTGAAAGACAGTGGATCTGGTAATTTAAAACCGCAAGCAAACTACCGTTTCACACGCAAGTACTTTCTGCCTGTTCATGGGATCTTCCGGTACACAATGACGGACCGAGAAGTCCTTTAGTGTTCTAAGGAATCGAATGGATGTCTAAGATTTCGGATGTCTAATAGAAAACGTCTGGGCAGTGTAGGCAGTGCAAATGTCGCACCGTTAGCGAAATACACTCATTTGTGAACAAATTTGGTTTTAGGAGAGATTCAACTGTTACACAGCTCAATTTCTCGTTTGTGATGTTTCCAGGAAACTGAATGTGCTGTACCAGGCCACGTCATTTTCCAGTTGCTACGATATTCGACGTAATGCTCTACTAACAGGGTCGCTGAAATTTCCACTGGTGATACCCAGCTTGTAAATTCGAACAACAGGAGATTTTGATCAAGATGCGCTTTGAGGCCCATAGTTGAAGTACACGATAGCACCCTGACCCGAAGTGCTCGGACAATGTTTGCTTCCACCTAACTATTTGTTGTTCCGCAAAACCCTAGTCATCTGTCCTATCCACAAGTAGGATCTATGGAGATGTATCGAGAGATCAAGTCACACGTATAGTTCTGAGCTAGACTATCAGTTTCGCTCAGCCCTAAATAGATCTTACTCAAGAACAGGTTGTCGAGTATTTACTCGACACATAATCAGTCGTCAAACTTAGCCAACGATGTATGAGGTGACAGTTGTTTAAAGCAATTATCTGAATCTCAGATATAAGTTAGGAATATTTCTCTTGTGATTAGCAGTCTCAAACAACCTGAAACTGCAGTTTATCCAGAGTACATTTACAGGACCATAAACTGCGGATACATTATATTTAAATCTCGAAGTCTGAACCCAAAGGCAAATAAAACGCCCGAATGCGGAAAGCTCTGCTCTTTTAACCAGGCGCTGGACTGCCCTCGATTGCCTTTTGGATACAAATATTCCGACTCGGAAGCCACTCCAATGTTAACGTTCCTCGACACTAACTTTAACGACGCGACGTTTAATCCGGCAATAGGGGAAACCGTTCAACAAAATTAAAATTTTGCGACGTTTTCAACAAGTGAGAAGCCGCTCTTGAAGTGGATATTCCAATCGATGTTTTTTTTCATGTAACCCGAGTCCTCTCGTGCAGAAACACAATAAGGCACTGTAAAGCCGTTTCTTACTTGCTGAGAAACATCAGCAATATGCACTCCCAATAATCTCTATAGACGTTTAACTCCAAAGCTTCCGCCTATTAGTGGGAGACTAAACCGTTTGGTCGTAGACAGCTGTTCAGCAGTGCGATTTGCTCGCATTTAGACAGGATGTACCACCACCCATTCTTCAATCACGTGTATCACGTGACTTGTTGAATGCCAGCTTAAGTGACGGCTACTGATGAACACATGGGGTAGGATCTATTGGACTTAAACAAGCTTTCATCCTATAGAGCAGTAATACACTACTCATAAGCTTGCTGAAAATTATTAAACAGCCAACGACCGGCTTTCCCCTTCTTGCGGCGGAGTCCCCGAGTCTCCGTCAAACTTCCGTTCACCCTGCTGCTAAAGTCAATCTAGACTGATGAGCTGAAAAGTACTGTAGAGCCTTTGAGATTCACACCCAGGCCAAAACAAGTTAATTTGATGTTGACGTGCGGATTTGTGAGGACTCTGTTTCTCTTCCATGGAATTTCTAGCATAAAGGATATCGAAGGAAACAACGAATGCTTTTTGCTACAAAAGTCTAGGCAGAAATAATCGTTGGAAGTCGATTGTTCATTCATAGATTCGCCGTCTTGCCCTCCAAGTACCTCCTTAAACTTATACCTTTAGGTTTCAAGCAATTCCTGAAATAAAAACCGAATTGTAAGAATTCTACTCTTACAAAAACTAACTGACCAAAAGGACAGGTGTGAGATTCAGCTCTGTTCACCCTGAACATGAATGAGTAACGATTTCGCGAGTGATATGCGTGCTTTAAATGCAAGTATAAAATGGGTTTCTCTCCAACAACTGTATGTAGCTGATAGTTGGACACGGGGCTTCACTTTACCCTTGTTCTGATGAATTCTTCGTGGCCTGTGTTCTTCATCTTCAACTACATGGTGTTCCAAGCACGTAAGCGTCTCTGAATTTTTGCTGCTCTGTTATGTTCGTGTAAAATAAATCATGGAAATCATGCGCCAATCATCCATCATTAACTCTGTTTCTCTTCAAACTTTAAAATTTTCACTTTGATCAGAAGGCGGTGGTGTCTATCACAGATAAGTTTCAATAAACAACTTCATCATTGACTGTTAGGTTTCTCTGCCTAAACAATATTCCTCAGCAAGATGAACTTCGCTCCTCATGGGGTATAAACAGTCGGCAGCATATATAAAACGAATACAGAAATCTGCATGTACTGTGCGCCCACTTCACAGTCAGGCTCACAAAATATTTCCTATTCTTTACCTAGTGGAGCTATGGGAGATTTGATACCGTTCATATTTGGAGTAACGATGCAACCTGCGTATCTTTAAATTTGTAGCGTTCTTTCGGGTTAATTGCACGTGACCTTGGTTCATTCCTGACAACTTGCTGAAAATAAGCAGAAATGTCGTAACACAGACATCATGTTACGGTTACAACACGACACAGACCGCCACAAATGGCTTATGAACAGCAGGTTCTTGTTGAACTGTTATCACAGGATACGGAAGGTTTTATTTGGTACTTGTGTGGTACCGGGAAGTTGATGCTAGTAAACTTGACAAGGTCGGAAATGTCGTCCTTTGTTGTGCAAAATCTGTAGCGAGATTCAGGTTTTTCATCAAAAATTGAGAACGGAATTATTGACAGAATACTTTCAAAAAAATGCACCATCCGCTGATTTGAGTAAAGCTTACTAAAAATAAAAGAATGATCCATAAGTGACCAAGACCCGAGGAGAAATTCGGGCTTCAAGATCGATACGAATCCGCGTATATCCTCTGGAGTAAATTTGAATTCTGAACCATAGATACAATACTAAAAATCTACCAATCTACAGTTTTCGTAGGAAATAGTTTAAATTTAAATTAGGGATTTCTAAGCAACATCAACACCCAGTTGTGATGATCCTCAGAACACGCCTAAGATATAATGGGTGTATTGTCGATACCTTCCACAATGTATATCTCTACTCTGCTACAGAGAGAGAATCTCATTAGTTCAGGGAGACTGCACGAGCATGAGCATGTCACTGTTTGTTCCAAACAAAGCGATTCCAAGCGGTTAACACCCTGTTAAACACTTACTGTATATTGAGGCTTCTTATCAAGTCTTAGCAATGAACATGCTTACGGTAATCTTATGAATACTCGGCTTGAGGTTTCCCCATATTCAACCTGATTGCCAAACATAAAGGTTGCGTGTTATGCAAAAAAACTTTGATCTTTAAATGTGTAATGACGTGAGTTATCGTCTTTCTAAGGTAGTGAGCCTTGGAATAACTTTGTTCTCTATAAGATCCGCTGAATGGAGAATCCTAACATTGTTTGTGGCGTACCAAAAACCAGTGAGTTAATAGTCCCATTGTAAGCTGGTTGTAACTCCCCTCTAGACCGGTCTCAATTAATACGACCCAGACTATGCATGCCGAGTCATCCATTTTATTCAGACGTAGAAATACAATAAAGAATTCATGATGTTTACATTTGGTTTGAAAGGCCCTTCTATTCTGTCTTTGGGCGATTATGGTTTTTGAGCCTGCACCTAAAAATGAAAGCTAGGAACTGGATTTTCGTTAGTGATACAGGTCAGTAGTAGCGCATATCCGGACATGCATGCATACCGGAAGTCTTGAATGCCAGACATTGGTGGCAATAGTATTCCACTAGCACACACACACACTGGATGCATATGAATTATCATATGCGGTCACGTGGATGTGTTTATCCTTGTACGATGTGGTTGATTTTCCTTATATCTCGCAAACACTAGCAACCAATTTGGTGGTCTGTCATTGGAACAGTCATCTCCGGTCAACTTCTTCCGTTCCCATGAATTTCGGGCAGTGGCTTTCAGCGCAGTCATCGTAAGCTTGAAACGTCCACGTAATCAGCCATGTGTAACACACTTCCCTGAACGGACCACATAGATGGCGGTGACCCAGGAACAGAGTTGACTGGTCAGTGTCCAAGTGAACGCACCAAACCATTTGAAGTCAAACTACTTCGTCGAACAATTAAACGCGGATCGCACCAGCGAGACTTCATTAAGAAGCGGGGGAGAAGCAGAAAACTGAAGAGCTAAAGAACATTGAAGCTAAAACATTAGTTCAAAATCGAAAGTTTCTTCGTAAACTGTGGAATTCGAAGGTAAAGTACTATTAAACATCGAAATATTCAGCAGATGAAGAAGTTTGCGCTTAGTTTGAGGCAAAGCGACTAAAAACAAGCGAGAAATCGGGACGAAAGTGACCATCTGTAAATCGATCGAATGAACGAGAACAAATCGCTGACCACGTGGTTCTACGGCGAAATGAATGCAATCCATAATCCCCTTACGGCTACAGAATGTCTCCACAAACATATCGCCCATTTCACGCACTGTCTATCCTTTTCTCAGAAAACGCTTAGTCTACCAGTAGCTCTGGCATTGCTAGGGGAACCTAGCCACCGACTGACAGCAAAAGCATATGGTAACAAAGATAGCCACTCGATTCCACTCACATTTTGCAAGTTGTCCGATGGTCTGTTTAAAAAATCTTTTCAAAAAATTAAAAGCCATAGAATGTCGTCAAGGAAATCCAAGCATTAGCAAGCTATAATTGCAATGAATATGGGGGGTTGAGTTGTGATAGCTTCCCCGAAAGGTGTACTATAGAGCTTATCTACAAAAAACCGTCATTGTATTGTTATAGTGACTACAGTACCCTCAGAAATCACCACATTTTGTTATTCTGGTTGTTCACGCGTTTCAATAACCGGCGGTCGGACACCCCTAGTTTCAAAAGGTAGAATAACGTAGCTTTTGTCGCAAAGGTTGGTTAATTTAATACACGTGGCCAAAGCAAATTATTCACTGTGAGACATTTCACAACTTCCAAACACATCATCCATTTTCAGTGAACGATTCACTGGTCTTCTATATTTGAGAACACTGCTTGGGATAGAAAACCATCCGCACCGAACCAAAAGGAGTCACAGTAAGGAAATGGTTTTGACCAGATAGCATCACCAGATAGGTCATTCAATTGGAGAGCAAATTGCGACGACGAAATGAATATAACACACTGTAGTAGCCACTGATACTCTGACGAATATCAGTCATTAATCTAGCTGGCCAGTGCTCGTTTCGAGTGTGAAATCGGCTGTGCCGTCAATGGAAGAGGCTTGTGTTGGAGTGAAATGACTCTTGAAACTGCAATCGAGGATTCCATATTCCTACGCGCGCTTGCTTACAGGCCTGAATGGGACACGGCGGTATTAGGATTTAGATTGGCCATTCCAACCACAGCAGAACAGCCTATATGCAACGCCGGGTTGAGGAGGGTTAAATAACGAGCATTACCTCATGACTCTGGATAGATACATGGTTCTATGCTGGTGTGGATAATCCTGTATTTGTGGTCCATTCTCATTTCCTAAAAGCAACCCAAGGGACCGTAATTCTTAGATAACTCAAGGTATAAACCAGCCAAATTATTGTCTCAAAGCAAAGAAAGCTAGCCAATCACTTTTGCTGAAATATCATCCAAGCCTCAAAAACACCCATTCTGACTTGCCTTTATTCGCCCTCTTTTGAACATCAAGTCTGCTTGACCTGTTACAATGACCTTGGAGAAGACGTGGACACAACCGAATCCGAATGCACTGCCTGTGCGGTAAGCGCATCCTGTTTTGTATAAATAAAGCAAGATTTTATGGTTGAAAAATCAAATTTTGGGCTCTTTCTTCATTTGGATCAGGTGCGTCGGTAGCGCCTAAAGCACTAGCTTCATCTTCATCGTCAAAATCATCCTCATCATCACCACTGCTATCTCAACTACCACCAATGTTATAGTCATCAAGGCTATACCTATCAAATACATCCATGCATTCATTAGAATCCCGCTTGTTTTCACGATCGTCATAGTCAACCTTTCCTTCAGGATCTTTGGCACTGAACTGAGGTGCAACTGTCGGGGTGCTACCGACGCTGAGACATAAACTGTGTGTCTCTAGCCCTCACATGCCTTTGGGAATTATCGATCAACTTATGAGTACTTTTCTGTCGGGGCCACATTTAACTTCATGACACGCCTCAAATCACCACGTTTGACACCAAGCTAGAGGCGCATTTGGAATTCGCTTTGCAGTATTTCCTTCCGACAGCATCTGAAAGGACTGAACCAATTGAAACAAGGTGCGGGAACTGACGAATACTCTTGTCGCTCAGAGAAAGTTCAATCAGGTCTAAGTCTTGCAGTTTGTATCCAAGTAATCCAAAGTGATCCTCAAATGAGGAATTTTGTAGGTTGTTCACTCATTGTATTGTGTGAGTCCGAACATTCGAAGAATGTTCATCCAGTCAACACCAGCAAACATATCGTTGCAAGCAAGAGGGGATGGATAATCCGAACAACCGTGCACTGACAATGTCTCCTTGTTTCAGCCAATTGGGTTTTATCGTCGGTGGATAGGTTTGGACAAAATGCGGATCGCCTTCGTGGTAGATATTCTCACCAGTTTTATCAACTTAACAGTTTTGTGGGACCAGTGCAATCTTTGAAATGTCACACCGCAAGTCAGGTAATCCCCTGCTAAAAGTCAATAACTCTCCCAATGAGTTATCACAGTAAATGCATTTTGCGGATGATGGGTAAATGTTCATTTACGTCCCCCTTGAGTGCACACACCGCCGGCGGACCATCCACGACCGAAACCTAAAGTGTTCAAAATCCTAGCCACAAATATTTGGGTTCAAACCAAGCAGAGTTTCGCTAGTCTCACAAAACCACAGGTAAGAAACATCCCACCCAACTGCGCACTGATGTTATATACTCGTAAGATGACGGAACGCTTGCCGACCAACTGCCATGCATGACGAACAGCTCAACAACCAATCACTACGGTTCTTCGACGCTCCTCCATCTCACAGCCCTATCGAACTTTCAAGATTCAGTGTAGATTCAGTTGTTTCGCTTTTCCTCTGGCCTACATTCTGAGGTAACTGATATTGAATTTCTCATTCTCCACATCTAGTTTGTGAAGCACGAAGAATTTGGTATCACATCGATGCTATTTCGTGAATGCATGAAAGAACATCCATGTGTGAACGAAACGTATGAAGGAGCCAATTTTATCACAATGTACAGTTGTTGCTATGAAGACTTGTGCAATGGCCAAGGAGATTTCTAATCTGTTCACGCATATTCCATTCCGAATGTTTGTTCGAAATATCTAATAAAATGGCTGGATATGAAAAATGTCCTTCCTGTGAGCAGCAATAATCAAAACAATCGATCGATTCCCATTAGAGAGAGGAAACCATGGCGACCATGTGGATACCGCTGCTGAGTCTGTGGATCCCATGTAAACCTAACTGAATATGATTGGCCAGCAGACTCTCAGGGGATGCAGTACTTTTGAAGATTCACTCAGTTAAAGGGCAAGGGATATTTCTCTAATGAAAGAATGAAATTTCGCAGCCTTTAAAAGCTTTCTTAGTGGGCCTAGAAAACGAAAATATAAACTTATAAAATGGCGGAGAGCCTCTTTTCAGCGATACAAAACCGGTTTCCAAATAGCTGTCGCGTCCCAAGCCAACGATGCGCTCTAAACGTAAACATGTTGAACGACCATGTCAATAAAATGCCTCTAAGTATTGCGTTGTAAATAGGACACGATTAGTTTCGGGATTGAGTGTGAAAGACGTTGGGTCCGAAACTAGAGCAGGGTTCCTAGAAGTCAACAAGGAACTGGGCGGTTGCGCAAGACTGAGGAATATCAGCAAGCTGTCTTTGAAGTCAAGAGTAACCAAGATCAGTCATATCCCACGAGGGTTCCGTAATTTTCATGTGAACTCTTCCCCCAGAATTTTATCTTCAGTCCAAATCCCGTCCAAATATTCATCGTGAAATTAGCTCAACAAAGGTTCACATGGAGAGCAAACCAGAATACAAATGTGGTAATCCACAAAACTGATGGAGTGAGTGGATTTAAGAATGCAGGCTCTCAGTATACTCGCATGAAGAAGCATTCGCCTTTCCTGAAACAATTGCTCTGGTGAGGGCACGCCAAATAATGGTAACCCTGGACTCGTGTTCTGCAAACACCTGCATATCTGTGAGGTGAGGCCAGCACAATTCCAGGTTGTTTAATTTGTGGCTGATTCCAGCAGTAATAGGATATTTATGAAACACATGGCTAGAAGATAGACGCACACACAGGTGGACTGTTGGAGTGAAGGGTAGATATACAGACAGGAAACAGACACAAAGACAAAAATTGAGACTTAATAGATAGATAGATAGATAGATAGATAGATAGATAGATAGATAGATAGATAGATAGATAGATAGATAGATAGATAGATAGATAGATAGATAGATAGATAGATAGATAGATAGATAGATAGATAGATAGATAGATAGATAGATAGATGAGAGATAGATAGATAGATAGATAGATAGATAGATAGATAGATATAGATAGATACATTGATAGATAGATAGAAAGTAGATAGACAGATAGATAGATGCAGATGGGCCTAATAGGCAAATAAATGCATGGACTGACGTACACATCGACAAATGAAAAGTTGGACAGATGGAGAGGTGCAAACATAAGCAGGTAAGCTCGCAAGATGAAAGATATTTGACTGGTTGGACAGGAACCTGCTACGCCTCCAATAACAGCGGAGAAGTGGTTGTCTCAACGAACAGATGGAGCGCTATGTCATTTGTCGATAATAATTTTATGTCCCAAATTGGTAACCTTGAGTCAACTTATGCATTTCGAGAATCCTAGCAAACAAAAAGCAACATTCTCCGTTGTCACTGAAACTATGAAGCACGAGTGACATTGCAGTAAACTGTTTATATGGAACACACAAATGATGAGGTTTGTGAAAATTCTTGGACAGCTCAAGTCTTGCTGCTCTCTTATTCGGGCCAACCAGGTAGGCACAATTCCTGAGATTCCGTCTGCCTTATGTTGTGTTTGAATCCAGCTTGGTCTGGAAATGGGTGTGTTAAGCAAAAGAGTGTGGAAGGACTTTCAGTGAACTTGTGAGTAGTGTTCTTCCAAGAAACTAGGCGAACATCTCGTTTTTAGCAAAGTTACCTGAGTAGATCTGAGAAAGTTTGGTTTGTGTGAAGTGCAGTCAGGATCACTCCATAGCAGAAAGGTTTAACTGAGGTGAAACGGTAACCTAGCAGAATGACCGTGTTTGCACTGTTCTTCTAGTGGAATCAACTGGATCGTAAGTCCGGGCAGTGCGTGTCCTAGATCCAGTTGATCAGTTTGACCTAACACACTTTACGCTATTTCAAGCGTGATCGAGGTCATTCTGCAAATACAGGGTTCACCGGCATGTCAACCTATCAACCAGGCGATTATTCTGATATGCCCTGCAAGCCATTTTATAGCTTGCAGTCTCCAGTATGCGGTGACCTAAACTAGACAGTTGATCAAGTCACCCACATGTAGGACAACCAGAGTGAGGTGCACAAACGTTTGTGCCAGAGGATCGTTTTTTTGGTGAAGCCTAATATCCCACCTACGCCTTTTGAAATTTCTGATGGCACTCCGGCTGTCACGGTCCACGATATGGTATTGGCCATGAGATAAGGAATGCAAAATAAAGAAATCAGGTAAGTTGAGTGCTTCTAATCTAACACTAACGACTTCTGTCTTCCAAAATGCGTTCAGTTCACACCTTTGTGCACCATCAGAAATTTCAAAAGGCGTAGGTGGGATATTAGGCTTCACCAAAAACGATCCTCTGGCACAAACGTTTGTGCACCTCACTCTGGTTGTCCTACATGTGGGTGACTTGATCAACTGTCTAGTTTAGGTCACCGCATACTGAGACTGCAAGCTATAAAATGGCTTGCAGGGCATATCAGAATAATCGCCTGGTTGATAGGTTGACATGCCGGTGAACCCTGTATTTGCAGAATGACCTCGATCACGCTTGAAATAGCGTAAAGTGTGTTAGGTCAAACTGATCAACTGGATCTAAGACACGCACTGCCCGGACTTACGATCCAGTTGATTCCACTAGAAGAACAGTGCAAACACGGTCATTCTGCTAGGTTACCGTTTCACCTCAGTTAAACCTTTCTGCTATGGAGTGATCCTGACTGCACTTCACACAAACCAAACTTTCTCAGATCTACTCAGGTAACTTTGCTAAAAACGAGATGTTCGCCTAGTTTCTTGGAAGAACACTACTCACAAGTTCACTGAAAGTCCTTCCACACTCTTTTGCTTAACACACCCATTTCCAGACCAAGCTGGATTCAAACACAACATAAGGCAGACGGAATCTCAGGAATTGTGCCTACCTGGTTGGCCCGAATAAGAGAGCAGCAAGACTTGAGCTGTCCAAGAATTTTCACAAACCTCATCATTTGTGTGTTCCATATAAACAGTTTACTGCAATGTCACTCGTGCTTCATAGTTTCAGTGACAACGGAGAATGTTGCTTTTTGTTTGCTAGGATTCTCGAAATGCATAAGTTGACTCAAGGTTACCAATTTGGGACATAAAATTATTATCGACAAATGACATAGCGCTCCATCTGTTCGTTGAGACAACCACTTCTCCGCTGTTATTGGAGGCGTAGCAGGTTCCTGTCCAACCAGTCAAATATCTTTCATCTTGCGAGCTTACCTGCTTATGTTTGCACCTCTCCATCTGTCCAACTTTTCATTTGTCGATGTGTACGTCAGTCCATGCATTTATTTGCCTATTAGGCCCATCTGCATCTATCTATCTGTCTATCTAACTTTCTATCTATCTATCTATCAATGTATCTATCTGTCTATCTATCTATCTATCTATCTATCTATCTATCTATCTATCTATCTATCTATCTATCTATCTATCTATCTATCTATCTATCTATCTATCTATCTATCTATCTATTTGTATATGTATCTAGCTATCAAACACCTCAACAATCTGCTTGTCTGTATGTTTCTTCAACATCTTATTAGTCCAATGCCTCAAAAGTGTGTGTATGACTTGCTAAACAGACTTGATATGAGGTTTACCCTACCAATTTACCGAGCTTGGATGACCTCGGGAAACGTACCTGCCACCTAATTTGTCGTTAGCGGGTATTAAACGAAATTTCGACTGGATTTCCCATTCATGGTGAACTTTAACTAAACGTGCTGACACAGTTTTCCCCGTGAGTAAGATAATCGGTCAACCGACTCGATTAGACGTTTCCAAAAAATTTGTATAACTAAGCAGAGTAAGTACGTCAGATATCACCTAGTACGTTTAGCTGTCGCTTGTGCAGGCTTTGAATGATAGGTTGACGGTGTTGGAACCAGTTTGGAAAACTCAAACTGCCCGTTTTCTTCGTGGCACATTTGAGTTCATTGACTCTGTATAAGACACAAACGTCAAAGCCACACACATATATGGACTCTAAACATTTCATCTCTTCTTGCCAATGTATCTTGTTCGAAATGGCCGACTATATGATTGATATATCCAACCTTTGTGAAATTCGTTCACCAGTTCATTTAATGGAATTAAAGCGTCCATTTTGAGGCGTATCCATGGCACAGTTTTTATTCGTCGTCTTATCTACAATGAGACCGGCGCCTTAGTCACGGATTCTCTTCTTTGGCTACTTTTGGCCAATACCCGTAGATAATAACAAACGAGGCGTTTTACCATCAGCACTGGAGCCGTCGCCATTTTATCCGTTTAGTATTCATGAGTTTCACACTAAAATCAGGGCGATTCTGGACCCATTTACCGCGCCACAATTGGCACAATGGTAGTTCAGCAAGTGATAAGAAGAACAACATGTCGATTAGCTTGTGGACATTAGGTACAAAAGAATTCTTCTCGAGTGTCCAACAAATGTAGATCATAGTTGCTCCGCAGCTAACAACTTAGGTGTAGGTTTGACGCGCATTCATACAGAACGTATACCTAGAATTTATACTATGATGTATCTCCACCAGTGTCTTGATGTGGGAGAGGGCTGGAGCCCAATATTTTGTGAACGGCTGTTTACTTTAAGCTGTCCCGCAGATGCGGCTGTGATTCTGAGACAATTCCATGGAATTTAACGACCTTATGAGAAGTTCTCGTCTCGATCAATTAGGGATTTACTTCTTCCGTCATGAATAGACAATCATAATGATTGGGTGGACGGGTGCCTGTGCGCGCGCCTTACACAATAATTTATTGATCTTTCACAGGTGTTTCGCAAGCTGCGTCTACCAGACGACTGCAAACCTACCTGGACATCTTGCTGAGTACACGGTTTCAAGAAGTCGAATCGGACGAGTCAAGCAAATGACCAGAACGAATGCTGATCACGCGGTTATTACAAAGCGTAGTGTCAATGTGGCGGAGAATTTCACATGTATCAAATGTCATCAAATAAATTCAAGGTTGTTAGCCGAGGTATAAATGCAGATTCAGGGGTAATCGTCAGTTGGCTACCTCAGAAACTCGTGTCATCAAACTAACCACGTGGATGCTTGGACCGTGTCTTGGTACACCACTTACCGTCCCTGATGGATCTCGGATAACTAATAACTCAAAATGTACCGTTTTCCACTCATATTGCCACCTCGTCTGTTTTGTACGAATATTTTACCAAAGCGTCCCATTTGTACCTGCAGCGTTTTCCCTAAAATTTATTGAAAGCCAATTTTACATTGTCTAGCGTTGTCTGACCACTGGTAACCCAAACTATTAGGGAGGAATTCAGGGATTTTGGCTGTGCTAGTCACCAAAGCTAAGTCTGGGAGCTAATGATCTGCGCTCTACTTATGGAAACGCAAATTATTTTACGGCACAAACGCAGTTTAAGAAATGAGTTTATATCGGCTACCGAACAGAAGAAAAGCATCTTCATTCACCAGGCATAATTTGAAAATTCTTGCGGTATTGAGAAACGTATGCAACATACGTCTTTGCTAACGTAATGTAGTAGTTCACGAGTGTTGGGAGAAAGGCGTCGAATTTGCTTCTGAGGTGGCCAGGCTTTTTCTGCACTGGTTTTTTTTCTTGATGAGAAAAGACGAGAAAATGCGATTCTTGGGGGACTGAAGGGAGTTCGTATATGTTAGTGTAGATATGTCTTGAAGGACAGCTTTTTCGTCTATCGATGTTAAAGTCGTTTTAGACGCGGTCACTCAACGAGTTCAAATTCTCCAGTCAACTTCCGATTCATTGGGCTTGTAGGTGGTTCCGTTCTGGTTATTTTTTTCACATTTCTGAGCGCCATCTTGGAAAACAACCGTCTGCAGGTATCCGTCGTGAAACCTTATAGAATTAAGTGGTTCTGTGAAGAAGGAGAATGAGATGAGTCTCCTAGTTTTGTGTGACTGTATTTTCCGTTTTTCTTCCAATGAGTGACCAAGTTGGAAATACAAATCTCTTTCAATGGACAGTAAATATAATGTTTCGTGGAGTCTCAATCTTGGTATATTTTTGAGGTCTCCTCAAGTGGGGCAGACACTGCTGGGCTGTTTCAGCTGGCATAAAATCAACCTTATCTCATTTAGCATGTTGGGATTTTACCTCTCTCAGCTTGTTAATCACAACGTGAGGATTAACGAGGATAGAACAGCAAAACAAATGCCCTGAAAAATAACTCTCTGCAAGTTAGCCACATATTACAATCCATATAATCGGTCACGGAAGAGACTGGACCCGTCATGAACAGACTCGATCTTACGACGGTGTGACAGTTTGTGTACCTCCACCACCCACCAAGCTACAATAAGGTTTGTCCGTATGATATTCACAGAGTCTGTCGTACCAGGTTGGTCAATGTCTAACGGTCAATGGTCTAACGAACACAGTCTTCTGGTCTTCCAGTTTGGGGGTTGGAACATGTGGTGACTTGTTCTGAGGAAACTGCTGTTCAGTTGGATTTCCTGTCAAACTCCGCTGCCTTTTGATCAACCTTTGGAGCCAAAGACTTTGGATGAGGGCCCGCATTTTACTGCTGTCTAGGTGTGGGCGCCCTGATATTGTGCCAGTCCAGGGACAACCACGAACTGTACATAGCCGAACGAACGCGAACCACATCGTCCGTCGCGTGGTGCCTTCAGCCGGATCGCCTTACTCGTTGCACACAGCAGAGGGTAAGCGAAAACACGCTTCTGCTGACGCCTCCCTTCTTCCTCTTTCCCGTAACTTTTCTTCACCTCTGCCCTCCCCCATTGATAACTCCACTTTGTATGTGCGGCACTTAGAAATGATGACTCCGTTCATCTTTCATCGGTTTGGCATGCTGCATCTGCACGTCATGCAACGTCGTTTTCCTCAGGCATTTCGGAATAAATCTTCAAGCCTCGACACTCACTCTATCTGGCCGCCTTTATTGTTCACTCTCAGAAGCAAGCAGGTCAACAACCTGCTCTTACTCTCGCACTGGACTCGGTTGGCACTGATGTGTGTTTTGATTTGTACCAGAAGCAAGAATTCAAGATGCAAGCGTAATGGTTGAGATAATTGCCCTGTCACTCTCCACTCTCTTCAGGGTGCGCACAGCTGTTGATCCAACGGCTGCTGCGGCAGGGTGTGCCAGAGTTAGTCTCATCCTATCACACCGTTCGCAAGGACCCTTGCTTGACTGAATACTTGTTAATAGCCGCCCCTGTACGGTTCGTCTGGCAATTTCTCTGAAGGAGTCTCGCAAGCGGGAAGTGGATTGTTTTCTGTTTGTCGTGTCTGCTCGCGACCCAACCGACTGAAGCTCTGAAGCCATCAAAGACAAATTTTATGACAAACTGAATGCCCTGTTGCGGCGAGCTAGAAGTCCAGATAATACGTTTCAAATTAGCCGAGGTCGTCTGGACACATGTCGTCCTCCAACGTCGTACGGGCTATGAACTCAAATTGATCACAACGCCATCAGTTACTGATGGCGCGGATGCATGACTGACTGCGGCTCATTTTGGAACACACTTGTGGAATCCGATCTAGTAATCATTTAGAGTAGCTTATCTCTTCCCTTTTCACGGCCGAGTAGCGCGCAGTCAAATCGCTTAGCAACTGAGAGACTGGCAGATCCGGATCCTGGACGACTTTGGCGGAAACATTAACTCGATCTCTTGCACCTGCACCACCATTAGATACTGAGCGAGAAGGTCAACTGTTGCACAGTGCTGGGAGTTTTCCAGAGACACAGTGCTCTCGGGCCCACTCAAGTAGTTGAATTCAGACCAAATAATGGCACTGCTTACAGCTCGGAGAATTATCCCCGCCGGTCCGAATATAGTGTGGCCCGACGAATTATCGGACATCAAGGGGAAGTGAGCGCGCGCGCTGATCGTCAAATCTGATGGACTTGAACATCTGAAGGTATGAAAGAAGTCAAGAAAGTCGGAATTATCGAAGATTATTTCAGTTGATCCGTTTGACCGGCTAGATGTGAGAGTGCAGGTAGTTTTGGATGCACTGACCAAAGTCGCCTGCTATGCAATACTCAACCACAGACTTTGGCCACGCAGTCACGGAGCAGGCCCCTCACAATCCAGTGAGACACTCGAAGTTGTGGAGCCAGTTTCGTATTTCGGGAGTTTTAATTGCCCTGATTTTAGTGAGACAGATGAGGCCAGTGCACCGATCCGCAAGGCTTGGATCGCATTTGTTATTTTGAGACACCTGTGGTGTCAAAGTAAGCAGCGGATTTTGACGTCATTAGGTGTTCAACAACCGCCGTCACAGTATAATAGATCACGTGGGTTTGTACTGCCAGTTCCTTAACAAGAATACGAGTTAGCGAGCGTTCCGTTGTTCAAAGGAAACTTACATTTGAGATTGTATTGAGCACCAGAATTTGCGTTTGCTGAGCCATGTTCTATACCTACCGAACCATTGTTTGTCAGAGTGAGTGATATATTCCTTGTCTAATTCATAGTGGCGAAAGCAGGGAGGTGGCCAACTTTGGCCTGGCGGAGGAGTATGAAAGGGATTACGAAAGGTCTGGATGCTCACCGGATTCACACCAAGTGATACTCACTGCACCTGGTTGAAGACGCTGGAAATTGTGACTGCTAAGCAATGCCAATGGCATTCATGCCGTCAGTTTCTATCCAGATTGCCTGAATGAGTGTCTGGCGGTGATATACCTCGGAATGATTGTGGCTGGTTGGCACCAAGTCCCTTCATTTTCCACGTTTATTCTTTTCTTCACAAGGAAGCTTCCAAATGAATCGCGGTTAGAAGGCATCGAAGCATCGATTTTGAACACTGATGTGAACACTGATGTGAATGATGATGATGACTACTCACCATCAATCCCAACCTCTGTCCGAGGTATTACAACTGACCTGGATACCAGATGCTGCTTGGACGTTCAGGAAGATGGATTTTAGTTTGCCTCTAATTCAGAGCCTCCTTTAGAGATTGCCGAGAATCGAAGTTGTCTGTTAACTTCACGGATCCAATGATTAATTCATATAATCCGGGCTTTTGCCCAAGCTTGTGGGGCTGGTTTTCGGTTTTGTCGTTCAGCGACTTCAATTCACCTGAAAGGCACGAGCAAAAATTGCATGTAGCACTGCTGTTTGAGTTCTCAGTGTGGAGCAGTAAGCTTGGCAGCGCGAGGGCTCACATAAAAGCGTCTAGAGGTGCTTTGAGCTGGGCAATAAATGCAGCGTGAGAAACAGTCGAAGGAGACATATTCCATAAATCTGTTGCTTAATGAGTGTGGGCGCTGTGGCCTGGGAGATCTTCGCAACATGTCCCCACCGTATATTAATTGGGTCAATGGTGAAAAACCTGTTCGCCAAACCTTGGTCATACAGAGCATAAGCAAATATTAGGTCTTCTCGGAGGCGACGATTGTTTGGAGGAAAGCAGTCAAGTACCGCGAAGCGCGTTTCATGATCAATGGTTTTTGGGCCAAGCAACCATTTTTCTAGAAGCTCGTTGAACTTGCTCAATGACGCTTGTCTTCCTTTCATCTCGAATAGACAATCTGGTTGGCCTACTCAAGAAGCTTTCTGTCATGGGCCCCATATCGTACCTGAGATTCCATGCCAGTAATACGAGGGGTGTGTCAAATCATGTGTAGAACATCGAGCGCCTTCCTAGTTGATTTTTCCTAGTGCAGTTCAGGTGCGGGCAAACTAAGGCTTATGAAATCTACGAATGCGCTTTGGCAAGGTCACCAATAAGAACATTCTTTAGCAGGTTTACGAGTTCTTGTCTTTCCGACTGAAATGAACTTCGTATCACTGAAAACGTGAAACGATAGGCCGCATTACCAACCTGCCAAGTGAGCGTCAAGCGGGTGTTGACTGGCAAACCAGGCTGTCTGGTGGTGGACCAATATAGTGGTACACTTTAAGCGCATAAGCTGCCGGACCACGAGTTTGAGGCGTGCAGACCATCTGGCAAACTTGTTGCGCAATAATCCTAATGTGCACCTGTTCGCCATGGTCACATATAATCAATTGCCATGTGAATCAGTGTGAGCATCTAAATTTCTACGTGGACTGTGGCCTAATTTGTCGAATTTTACCCACACCCCTTTTCTGAAGGTCTGCCGTTTTTTCAATAAAAAGCGGAGTAAAATTGTTGCACCAGAGGTACTTCCCATTTACGAGGTTAGCAAATCGATATCTGGTGTGACATTCGACTTTTTAGGCACATACTCCGGAAACGTTTTGTCGCTCGGTTCCCAGCAATCGCGAGGATCAGCTGGAGTTGCAATGTGAGTAGAAGCGGTAAAGTGTAAATGAACCAAATAAATAGTTCGGAACGAAATCTCTGACGCAGTTCAGAGTGTTGTAACGTAAACAAAGCATCAAAAACACAGTTAGACATTGGAAAATTATAAAACAAAGCAATGCCGTTGGTTCCAGTCAGAAAAATTAGATTGTTTCATAGTCTGTTTGCAATTTAATTCGAGTGGAGATTTTTGAAGGGAGGTTTAGTTAGACGGTAAACTGAGTGGTTGTGTTTTGAGTGTTGTCAGCATCCTCAGTGGTATCAGTTAGTCTTATTGCCCCCTTTGGTTGAAGCGCATATCATGGTATAATATTTCTTTTCTACAACCATAAAAAAGACAAACGTTGCAAGCTTTTTTGTGATGCGCCTGTGTGTGTGGGTCTCTTACCATCCAATGGCTGGTTGGATGTGAACAGTCCGCCAATCTTGGCTGTTATTCAGAACGTATATTAGACAGGTGGGAGGCGCGCCCTTGTTATTCACTGTTGTTTATCATGGTTGTCCAGACTGTTTTCGTGTTGGCTATCCTATCCATTAGCCACGGTAAGTTGTACATCAGGCTTGTTTTTTGTAAGTTATTCAAAATATTATGTGGACAAGTGTGCATTATGCCTTTACTGGAACGGAACAAGGAAGCACCGAGAGCTAGCACGACTTTCATAACCGCATATCACAAATAAAATTTCAAAAACAAAAATAACTATTTGGTGATACTTTTTGCAGGCGGAAAGGATCCTCGTGAGTTTCATGTCGTTTTACTATCGCTAACTTTTTGCTAATGGGTAGCCCCAAAAACTGTATTCCAAATATCCAATCTGAAGTATAAAAAAGGTTTAATCTCCTTAATGAGTACAACGACATAAAGATCCAGTCACAGTTTTGCTCCAATTCAGAAAACCTCAGACCATTATCCTCTTAGTTACCAACATCGAGCAGTTAGCGTCAGACCATGCGTCGGCAGCCGGTTTTCTCAAACATTAACGGTGACTTTGGACGCGCTTGTTGACCTAAGAAGTTGCTGACCGATTCGGGCAGTGCGACAGGGAAAAGGATTTTTTAAGTTGATTAACCGAAGTTTCACGGATAGCCAACGTGGACGCCTGGGATGATTTAAGGAAGCTTAGCCGTGCTAGCTGACGGGAAACTAGGCTGAAAGTTCAGACCGCTTACTGGAAACAGGAAGCTCGTAACTGATTGGACCAATATGCCTCAGGAAGATGTTTTATTCCGCTCTTTCTCCCTAACGTGTCGACGATGAACTGATTCTATTGGGAATAGAACCGGCTGCAAAATGATGTCGATTTGGGGCTTTGTTGAGGGAGAACGGCTTGCTAACATTGTTTTGGAGCAAAACATGTGACAGCATGTTGGAATTCTCAAGTAATCTCTGCCTCCAGTTCCAAAGACCGGCCTCACACCTAACCGAGGTATGAGTTGGTGAACACTAAACCGTTCAAATATGCCAGGTTGTTGACGTTGGTAGAGTTCAGGAGTACGCCTTAAAATATCGATTTTCTCAACCCCTGTACAGCTGAGTGTTTTGTATGCATATCGTGTTCTGATGGCTCCGCATTCGGAACCTTCTCGCTTTTGACATGTTTACTGTGGTTTACGAGTGCCTTTTGCCTGAACTGCCTGAAGGCACCCATCATATATCCCAGACTAATGATCAGCCTCCAAGAAACATGCTGAAACCTGTCCAGCTATTCAAATGAATGTGCGATTTAACCCGATCCTACTAAGATTCTCTAAATCTGTGTAATCCTTGAGAGGAGAATTGAGCGGCAAACCCACTGTGAAGTCTGTATAACTGGTTGGTATACGGAGAGTAGAGGTTTACGCTATGCAAAACTTATGCAGTGTGTATGTATCAGTAAGTGCGTTTTACCTGTATCTCATCGTAATCGTAATCTTTAATTGCAAATCGCGCAAACGTTTCACAGTACTTATAAGTAGCATTTTTTCCATCGTCGACGGTCTGAGACCTTAGGTTCGGATTGAGGTAGTGGTTGGCATCGTTGGCTTATCAATGCAGGAGTAACAGGGCGAAACAAGAAAGGCTTTTTTTAAATCAAAGGGCCGTTGCAATCATCCGTTTATGTATAGCATTTCGGTTGCTTACTTATCAGGTAGGAGTTGGTCTTTTTGCTGAGCCTGGCAACTGGCTTGTAAACATTTTGTCACTGCGCGAGGAGACATTTTCAATAAACGGTTGGATGAGCCCAATCGCAAAACATTTGTAAGCGGATTTTCAAGCTCGGCAAACAAATCAACTTTCACCCAATTAACGGGCGATTAACCCACTAAGGCTACCAATATTTGACACACTGTCAACCTAATGCATCCACTAATTAGGTATTCGTATGTTGGTCAAACACAACTTAGTTGGCGAATCACCGAAACTAGGATTACTAGCCGAGTATTTTTATCGAATTGTTACAACAGTATTTATTTCATCAAATTGTTATCCACAAAACAGCTGTTCTGAGTAAGTTTTAGTCAAAAAAACCTTCAAGTGTGTTTTCCACATTTTATGACTCCTCTCGTGTTATCCTGCATTTGTCAAGCACCCAACATACAACAGGTAGTTGTCTACTACACTAAAAACACAAAGGGTGCTAGCCAAAAAACTTTCAGGACTACGTTTATCACACGATGGCTGGTCAGCAAACCACGAGACGCGTGCATTTCATTGACGAAAATGGAAAATGAACACTTTTCATAAAGGAAACCACTCACAAGGTTGCTGAAAACTCTCCGACAGTCCACGACCGGTTGTGCACTTTTTGGAGCTGATCAGGTAGGCGCATTCGAGATAGTCGACACTGTTGTTCACACACCATGACTTATGCAGGGCACGTGCGGTCACATAAAACTTGGGTATTCTTCACTCCATATTACGTTATGTAAAACGCCAACAAAGTGCGTTCCTGGCAGTATTTGTATAAATAACTGGGAACATTTTGCAGGTTAAAATTGGACGAGCAATAACAGGGCGCTGCTAGAACAGGCCAAGTCTCACAGCCATACAACAAAACAGCGCGCATTGTAGCTTGACTCACATCTCTCTTGAGATTCAGGGATACACCACTCTGACGCCGTGGGTGTCTCAAATTAGCAAACGTGACTCGAGCCTAGCAGATTCGTGCATTGACCTCATTTGTCACACTCAAATCAGAATTAATACAACTTCGAAGATGTGTAAAACGCTCCACAAAGACCACAGCCAAGAAGTTTCACTACCTGATAGTTGCCCCGCACTGTTCTCAGTTATCTATGGTTTGATTAGACAGTCCAGTAAATACCTGTGAAACTTAGAAATGACGCGACTTTAAAGACCTCATATATGTTGTCCTGGAAAAGCGTGTCGTGTTGCGCTTTTCTTAGTTCCAATGTTATCATTTAGATGTAAGAGGACCTGCTATATCTAGTTGGTCAACAAGTTTTTTTGCAATTCAGTGCAGTGGCACGTGGCCACTAACCTTACAGGCGTGAGTATCGATTGACCAGCAGACTCATTTTATAAGAAACGACAATGTTGTCTTTAGAGTCCCCGTATTCATTGCACCGAAGAACCGTTTGTCTGACCTTAGTTGTCCAAATTACTTGATTTATTTTACCACACCAGCTAAACCAAGCAGTTATTCCGCCAACCACCAAAGCCACACAAATTTGCTTGTTCACGTAAAAATAATTGTGCGTCGGGTCAGATGAGCGCTATTCAAAATTGAACTTTTTGTTCTGCCCTCATGAACGTCAACTTTTGACCACATTTATTGAATATGCATAACTTGTGCCTAACTACGTTAAGTGTTTTTTAGTATGATGTTGAAAATTTCGCTCACTTTTGCACACTTTAGAGCTCGACTTGAGTGAGTACTTTGAATCGGTTTTCAGAAAACCATTTATTAAGAAAACAGTTTGCGCCCAGGTGTACAGAGTCTGACTTGTTTTTTGGAATTTCACAGATAGAAACATGTTTCAGATATTTAGAAAAAGTTGCAGGAAATCTGCAAATCACAATCGTTCAACTTCTGCAATCGAGGCAGTGTTTTCCCCGGAATTGTAAAACATTTTGCTTCATTCCATCTCCTCAGGCGGTGGAGACCTTAAAATTCATCCATGTGGTTTTCATTGTTCAAATTACATGTGATGTGTTCAACAAATACACTCATTTGCAAATCAATTTGGTTTTTACGGGAGACTCAAGTGAATCTCTCGTTTGTGATATTCTTCAAATGAATGTGTGCGATATCTCAAATATCGTACCAAACACAACTCGAGTGTATCCGCCCCGGAATGTGAAACGGTGTAAAGTCGGGTTTAACTAACTTAAAATTGTTAAAATTGTTGTCACTAGTTTAATTATGTAGCTAAATAGTTGAGACCTTTCGGATATGTTTCGGAAGATGTCACCGTCACGATAGGCTTCAGTGAACCTGCACCTAGCAATAAACAGTAATGTTTTAGTGAGTAGGAGGATCCGGACGACTGTGATGGGCAACTGAAGTGAGTTCAAATTATAGGAACACATAATAAATTGCCGCCAGTCGGCTGACTACTTTCAGGGACGGATGGCTAACAGTGCCTGAGTCACTGAACACCTCTACAGATAGATAAAATACGAGGAAGTTGCACTTCGCAGGGATAATTCCCAGGATGTAGAGGTGGCTGCTGAGGAGGCAGGTCGAGAGCAATTGTTCGAAAGACCATATGTGCGCTGCTACCAAACCACTGTTCGAATTAATGCATTTAGCTCATTCGCTTGTTTTACAAGTTAATTGGTGTGTCTAGAGACGTCAGGATAACGTTTTCTCAGCAGTTATTGAGTGATGTAGGAAGTTTACTTCCATGTGAACATCTGTGAAAGGCGTTCGTTACGATAACTAGCCCTGTGGAATGACTTTGTTGCGTACGGGAAATCGGGGCCAATCAAGACAGATAATCAATGAAACACGTATGCTCCATTTCGCATGTCGCACATTAGAAAATGCTGAAGAGATAACTGACTAAAAAATCAGTTCATGCATTGAGGAATTGATTACTTATCTACCATTAATCACTCTAGCCCAGGCGCAGCTTGGTGAGTTTTACTTAAGGTTTTATTATCAAAATATATGGCTTTGATAAAGTGCAACTTATGAATAATATTGTGTGACTACTAATGATGCCATAGTAGTACCATCTTACCCATCATAATCAAGCAAAAAATTCGTTCTCATTAAATTTTTTCCCATTTATTACAGTGATACTAATAATAATATTGTGGCTGATGTCCTAAAAATATCTTCCCCCCATTTCGAATGGACGTCAAAAGATCATTGCAACTGCAGTTATTTCATGGAGCCAGTGTTGTGGCATCGCCACTGTTTGGTACAAACCGGTTTCAACGGGGCGATCATGATCACCATTACACATCCTTCACACGGCAATCGAAAATATTTTGACCCACCCACAAAGCGCCCGTTCTTTTTTTGCGCTATTGAGTAGAGAGTTAAAGCTTCTTCTGTTTTAGTGGCTTGCGGTCTGAGCGTTATGAATCTACAATGGGATGTGCGGCACTCAAGTAACTAGTCAGAAGCTAGCACATCATTAATGCGCATGGTGCACATTATCTTCTACTCAAGCTTCAGCCAAATTATTCTGAGTCTCCTTAAAACAAATTGCTTTGAAAATGGGTGCACTTCGGCCATCATCTAGCTGCCTTTTCACGATTGTTGATGAAGACCGTATTGCTGTCAAGTAAGAAGAACTGTGGCGAGTGTCATTAACTGTCGTTAGCAGCTGTCTCAAGATTTGTTGACCGACAATGATGATAGGATATGTGGCCTCGCCGGGAACCGTTTTGGCATTGCTAGGGAGAAAAGCTTGGGAATGTGCATCCATTTTGATAACTGAAATATATTTTGACAGATTAGCATGCTCGTTAGCAACAACCCTTATAGTGGATTAAAAACAGTAAAAAGAAACCCCATTCATATCCACAGAGCTTTGATTGAAGGTGTCCCTGAAGAAAACGCTGGTTTCTCCTAACAGTTTTATGTTTATCAGTTCCCCTCTCTTAGAAATCAAGCACAGATAAGCTTCTTCCTTCCGTGTAGATTTGTAAGATTAGGCTCAGTTTGCCCCGGTTTATCTCGCCGAAGGAACAAATTAAGGAATGAATCCTTACACTACGATGTTTCCGGCATACGTGATTTTCGCGCGTTTCGTGCGAGTTAGTTGAGACTGCACTTTTGACTATGACAAAAAGAGTCGTGAAAATGAGCGTCCTGTCCTGTTCATGCCTTTTAGAGTATGCCACTGTTTGAGTGGACGCGGGTGGATGTCTCAGCCTATTGCTCTAGCGAGTTGTTTGTGTTGGGAACGTCGGGCGTGACCTTTAGCTTCTGCGATGACATTTTGCCATGATGCGTTCTACTGTCTCCGTTTTTGCTTGTCTTTAACCCACGAGGCATTTATCTGGACCTGGATGCTACTGCGACTTTGTACCGACGCCTACAGATGTAATCCCTGAGCTCGAATTGAAGATTCGTTAAGTTTGTTAGGGAAAACGACTTAAGAGGGCAGGGTAATGAGCTTGACCCATATCGTTGTTTTGGCACGTGGAAACAGGGATATTATTGGTCCTTTAAAAGGGCCTTTGTTAAAAACTAGGTGACCGCAAGGGAAGCATCATTCTGCATTGAAGGCTAAAGCCGCCCATGAAGATAACTAAATCTTCAAACTATTGTTTCATCCGTGATATTTGTTCTTCTCTCTACTACATCAAGGAAACTGCGCCACAGTGATAAATCAAAAGGAGTGGTGGTATCAGTCCACGCTTTTATCAAAGGATGAAAGCCACAGTCCGCGAAAACGGACAATCCAGGAGACTGCACGTGCATGTGACTAAAAAGCTGGCCGAGAACAACCGTGCATCGATAAGTGTTCATTAGTTGTCCGTCTGTGTGCACTCTACATTTGAAATCCAATTTTACTCTTATATGAACTAGTCAATCATTTGCCAGATAGAAAAATTTGAATGACATTTTAAGGAAGGCCACTGTTCAAGTAGACAGGAATCTCGTTATGGAGGTAAAGTTATTCGCAGTGAATCTCAAATTAAATTCGAAACATTCGTCGCCATAGTACCCTGAAGAGTGCTACGATTTGGCGACAGTGTACTTTATTGCTTTGACGATACGCACGATATGTTGGAAAGGGCGAGCTGGCATTTGTGTAAACGTTCCTGATCAAGGCAGAGGACTTTGATGCGGGGTCGCAGAATGATGCTCAGGTCTCGGTAGAAACGGTAGTTTTTTTAAAACTTGTTTTATTTGTTGGTAATCATATCAAAGGATGCGTCTTCATTTTTAACAGACCATGCAATGTTTGTCGGAATCTATCACACTTGAAAGTCGAAAAATAGGTTGAGAATAGTATTTTGATTAATGGCGTGACAAAACATAGGTCCTCGAATACACACATGGACAAATTGACTCCCAAGATCTTGGACAGCCTTCAGTTTTCATACTCACTTGGGTCAGTTAAGTCAGTTTACAATCTTACTGCAAACGTTACTGGTGGTGGGCTGGTCGTTGTTCTGGTTGACCTGGGACATGGAAACGCGCCGACAGAAACCCGAGCACAATGAGAAATTCCATACACGATTAGCGTTGAGCTGCATGTCCATTCAAATGATCACCCCGTACCCGAAAAAAAACCGAGGATGCAAGTTTGGAGGAGCCAGTTCGAATACCACTAGCAAGCACAACTGGTTGACCATAACCGCCGGTTCAGTTGAGCCCCACACTGCATGCGAATAGTCATCACATGGGACCCGTTCTTGGCACACAAACATGGCTAGCCAGAACTGTTCACCATTTAGCCAGGTCTTCACAACGATGGTGATTTGCAGTCTTCTCCAGCACGGTTTTAGGCATAACACTCTGGAATTTTCGGAGTATTACTGCAGACCTCTTACAGACGGATGCGCAAAACACCATAGCATAATGCAGTGCAATAAATAGCGTGTACGAAGCAAATTTTCAGATGTCAGTGAAAATTCACGATGCCGCTAACTGAGCGCATGTATCCATATTTTTTGGTAGCTGATGAGATCAAAAGTAAGTTTGTCCATGAGGTGTAAATGGGAAGGGGGTGAATGGTTGTTCCCCCAAACGTGGCAGCCTATCGGCAGGTAGTTTGTCTTCTGCTGACAGAAAGTTTTGGTATTAACCGATGGGTGACAAATATTTTTGCTTCGGGCCACTCTGTCCATTCGCTTTAGTGATTTTGTTCGAGCCAGTCACGTTCTGAATTAAATTTTCACCTGAGATACTATCAACCTGTGATGTGGTTTACAATGATACTATACTGGTTTTTTTTCCTTACCGGATCGGTGAGACAGGTCGGGATCCAGTTAGCGGTTACGACGCTTGTCAATAAACATTTTTTTCCTCGTGTTTGAACGGCTTTCCGAAACGTGATAAGAGAACTAAACATGCGAGGATTTTCGGATTGGCTAGTATGCAATTTGTTTCGTATGGTTCTCCGTTTTTCTCACACTGGACTGTTTTTTCGGGTACTTCTACTTCAGGAGCGTTTGTGTGTTGTTTTTATTGATTTTTTTGGGATTTTTTTTGCAAAGTTTCATTTTTCCGTACAAATCCGATGCTTACCACGTATTTTCTTGCGTTATGTTTATCTCCGCTTCAATCAAGAGGGTAAGGCAGTTTGACAAAAAGCTGATTTGAATTTTTCTTTTTGACTGAGTACAACGTCAAATTTCGCAGCCGCGACTATTTTCTGACAGATGAAATCAGTCCATTCACTTAAAAGACATCTGTTCGTTGAAGCTGGGGGCGCTTATGCAGGAAGCCAGCATAAGAGGGGTTCTAAGTTATGGTTGTGAAACCTGTCTTCTCCCATCTGAACGCTTTAAACGCACCCGGGTGACTGATGCCTCCATAGAATAGCACGAGTCAGCTGATCTCTGCAAGAAGTTTCGAGGAGGTCAAGCCAAGACATGGTTGAGCGAGACAAAGGAGGCACCAATCAGATTTGGTGCCGTTGGATCCTTGCATCTTCGCGGACAAGTTCCGTGTGATTTTCTTTACACGTAGTTATAAACCCAGTGGGGCATGGCAACTAAACAATCCAGACCTTGTTTTTACGCTGTTTTATGAACTGCCTAGCTGAATCTTGTCTGTCGTTGTGCGTTCTGTGAAGTGTTGAAAAGTTGACGGCCAGATTAGTTCATCTGATTTCCGTCCGCAGGTGAAACGGTCTTGCCTCTGATGTCTTTTTGGTTTCTCCTCACCTAGGACATGTTTCAATCACGGTTTCATGGTAGTTGAGCACCAGTGGTTACCGCTGCGGTGCCGCCGTTGATCTGGGCATGTGTGTGTGTAATTTCATATGGATTATTCCTTAGATGGGGCATGCTTTCTAGCGATCGATGGGCGTGGGTTTTTAACTTATTTTTTCTATCTTGCGTCAGAAAAATCCCACGTTTTTTTTTGTCTAAATTTCCTGAAACGAACTTGGGAAATTCTAGTAGAACATTATGCAAAAGTGTCTCCATGTCATCCGAAATACCGCGCGATATATTCCACAACAATGAAGGTGTAAATTCGCGATATTGGCTGCCTCAGGAAGAAGGTAGAGCCATATTCACAATTCCAAACTTATGTACTGTCATCTATACGACCGGCAAATTGTTGTTATCACTTATTACTTACTGAGCATATTTAGTAGTGAAACTATTTGACGGATTTGGGTGTTTCAGCATTTGTGACATAAAGATGGTAACCATCATGTTCGCATGACTGGGCTCTCTCCCCAACTCCCCAAACCCCAAAGGTCGTTAACCTATGCCTTACTCAAGCGAACAACCTAATTACTCTTGGTTTCGTTTTGACGAAGGTCACTGAATGCGGAAGGCAATTTACTAGCCCGTAGGTTTTGAGTTAAAAGTATAGTCGCACTGCAAGCAACTCAGACAAACTAGCGATCCCGCCTTTGTAGGGGATCACCTTTGAACGTAAAGGGTTCAGTCAAGTGGCTACTTGCCAGCGGTTTGGACTGCTTGCCAACCTCGACGGCCTGATTTATCTTGGGTTAACCGGATGTTTGCATATTCCAACACTCACTCGTACACCAGTAAATAGTTGTGACAAACGGAAGATCTGAACATTGATTTGGAAGGTTCTCAGATGCTCAAAGTAGTGGGGTAGGTGATGCCCAAATGGATGTCATACAATTTTTACCCTACTTTTGAACACTCCCCAGGTCGACTAGGGGTTCCTACAGTAAACTGGGCTATCAGTGTTGTACCGAACGACGAGTCTGCCAGTTTCATGAGTTTAATTTTCAGCTTTCAGCTGTATTATGTTGCCATGCCACCCGGAAGTACCACGGGGGCTGGAATACTGCCAGGTTGCCCAAGTCTAGACAGGAAAAGCGGAGATACAGAAATGAGGTTCGAAACCCGGACCTTCCGGTCAGTAAACTCACGCTTTAACCACTGGGCCATCTCGCCCCTCTGATACTGCATAACAGAAAGTTTATTTTCAAAATTTACAGGTCACGTATTCTGTAAGTTGCCTAACGGTCGTCAAGCTATTCAGTGATCAGGCTATTTTTCCATACTTGTTGGCTGAAATTTTTGCACAGCAACATGATACTGTAATTTGTGAGTACCAGTTGTGTCTAGATTTTGCACATACTTTTGTTTCGCTCGACCTTCAGATACCGACAATATACGGTTCTTCCTCTTATCAATGAGAACAAGGCAGTACAAATAGGATAGGTTTAGATTACCAACATGTTAAACCGCGCGAGCCACATATTCTGTGGTGGTATCACAGCATTTTCGAACA
The DNA here is from genome assembly GCA_003604175.2 of Clonorchis sinensis. Taxonomy (NCBI): domain Eukaryota; kingdom Metazoa; phylum Platyhelminthes; class Trematoda; order Opisthorchiida; family Opisthorchiidae; genus Clonorchis; species Clonorchis sinensis. Next base: position 2,681,031 of record CM030375.1, on the reverse strand, counting down.
GCTAACAGGCTCAGGCAAAACGTTTCTTGTCGGTTAAGGGGGTTTACTCACGGATTCCCCGACCACGTGCAGTTTTTGCATCTATCCATCATTCATAGTTGATGAGAGACAGATTCCAGCCTTGCTTCTGATGTCTGGCGTTCAATGGTTAAACACGTTTAGCCTGTATTTTCACTTTAGTCACGACGCGAGGAAGAAACACATCAGTGATGTTTACGGGCAACATTAGGCGGCGTAAGACGTCAAAGTATGTAAGCAGACGAAATCCCAATATCGTAAAACGGATATGTATTAGCTGTTTATTTAAAAATTGTCGAATGATCAATGCCCGGGTAGGGCCTGAGTCAAAGCGTCTGCACGCACATTACCGGTAAATAAGTCTTAACTGATATGACCTCGACAACTGTTAGCGACGTGAGGAGGCGGGCGACTTGTATCAGACAAAATTTCGCGATCAGCGACTGTGGAAGTCGGATCCTAATCAAAACGCTTCTTCGCTGCTCAAGGTAACAGATCTTTATCTGTTCTACCCGTCTTTTTCGTCGAACCCTACGTGAAAATTTATGCAACTTGCAAGGCAGCACACAAAATATGACCTCACTTGTGGAAACTTCATCACATGGTGTTTTGAGTAACGTGCGCTCTTTTCTGAGTTCCTTGTGAAATGGTGGGAGATATGGACCGAGGTGACCAGCATCACCGACGTCTGGCAGAAATGCAACCTCCGAGTAAACCTTAGGCATTCTTCAGCAAAAAGGACTAAATCAAAAGTTCATTCAGTACTCTATTCAGAATGGATGTTTTCGTCGCATATGGGCGGAGAACAGTAGGTTTATCTGGTTGCCTGTCCTTGGATTCTTCCAATGTTCTTCAGAAGTTCATGTAGCTCCACATATTTAGCAGTTGTTACCGCCAACACGGACTGGATTTTGTTACGTAAAAACCAGTGGAGTTTAAAATATGTTCCGTGAGCTCAAAGCGATTCAAGAACAACTCGAAAACTATCTGGAGGCTTTGATTGGCCAGTTTAATTCAAATTTCAGCTGCGTAAAATGTGCCCTAATATATGCTTGATACAATTCTGCACTTTCTGAGGTATAGTTCGACGAAACCTCGGGCAATTTTTGTCTTCAGTGTTTTCATCAAACTGTGGTGCTCACAAACTTCCTTCCTTGTATAACACACCTATTCGTTTTCTAGGTGGCAAAAACATGGTTGCTTGTAATTTGTGAGACTCAATAATGTGCAATATTCGACCTTGAACGTAAATGCTGTCGTACGAGTGGAGGAAGTTAGAGTCATGTGACCACTCAATGCTTAGGTTCACACGCTAAGTTCTCCTCCCCGATATCAAATTTTCATAGTGCCACCCAAGTATGCCAACCAAGTGCTTTGTTCTACGAAGTCTAAGTGCAATGCAGACACCGTTTTGAGGGGATGGGCATTTTGGGATCAGCGATGAAACTTTAGCCATGTGAGTTGTGTTTGCAGAACAAAAATTGAGAGAATTATAGACATTGCGAACTATCTTCAAAGAGCGGTATCATGGAGGAATACTTAAAGTTTGCAATCTGTGATGTCGCGTTATTTGTGGCTTACCAGTTTACCCTGCACTTCAACGTCTATTTCGGGGACAGCTGAAAAAGAAAGTAAGTAGACTTTGAATTACTCATACTCATAGGTACAGGTTCCACAAAAGTACTATCTGCAAGGTTTGCATAATGCATTTGTTTGATGAATGTGTTCGTAACAATGGGACTGGATTTCGGATTGACTCAGCCATCTTTCTGCTTTTCTTTACTCAGAAAGTCAATTGAAGAGTAAGCTTCCATTTCCCCTCTTTTGTAGAGTTACAGAGCTTCGCAGAGTTGTCACAGAATTTTCCAAAGGATCATCCTAGAATTCGCATGCTGGAACATGAAGCACTCGGTAGAATACTCTGTCGCGATTGGCTCGCGTTTCGACAGATGAGTGCAGCCGTTTTGCGACACATTCGTTCAGTCATTGTGACTTGCGCTGTGACTTGTGAATCGGCTGAACTTCGGGGAACACTGAATTCTTTTCGTGTAGCATTTTTGTGGTCGTAATCCGTAGTTGAGAAATTCCAGCACTTATGTTTGGTCCTGGGTTCTTCGGTAAACATCGTGTGTACGGTTCCCTCGTGCGACCCTCGCTTGGTGCACGCGATACGGGATGCATTACAAATACATCTAAATAAATACATCTAAATACATCTAAATACATCTAAAATAAATACATCTAAATAAGCGTGAACGACGTTCACATAGCTGATTCTTGTTTTTGATGCCGATAACCTTTGGGATTCCAGATTAGAGAGTAATTTGGCGATGATGAATGGGTTTTATCAGTTAGTAGTAATAATATCATAATAGTAATAATTATCATTGTTTGTTTTCCCACAGCATATTCTATTGTTGTTGACTCCCTGACTTCAAACCAATTTGCTAACGGACAAAATGTTCCGAGCTTGACCCTTGTCACCATCCATGTACCCTTCTTGAAGACGCTTTATTTTTAATCTCCATTAGCTGCAGAGTTGCTGTGTCCCCAATCAAACACAAATAAATTTAAACATGTGCTCAGTGCAATATATTTTATATTTCTGTGAGACCTCTTTTTACGTCTTTTCCAAAGAGAACTGAGGAGATCTATCGTACAACAAACCTTCACTTAACTTTATCGTAAAAGAAAAAGCAACAAGAAAGCAACAATCCACACACTCATAGGGGGTTCCTTTTATCCTGGACTCTATCACGCACAAAACCGGCTCTGGACCTCCATCAGCTGTTCCAGCGTTGCTCAAATTTGTTCTCCGATCTACACTACTGATAAAGAAGTAGTAGTCCCAATATTCTACTCTACTATTCCAGACACAGATTATCCGCAGTCGTGGTTTTGCGTTGATGGAGGAGGGCGCTTGCCATAACTGCTCGAAATATTTGTAATTATCGCAACTGATGTACCATTCAACCTGAACAAAGGGTTCATTTAATTTTTGTTTATTTCATTTGTTTGTTTTCTATTATTAGTGGTTAGTTACGAGAATTCAGAATCCATGTCTACGTACACTGGTTTGAATGGACCTTCTGCTCTTCCGGAGATAATTTCTGCTTGGTCCACTACGGAGTGCACGTGCAATAGACTATAGTACGGTTTATGAAATGCTTGTCGGGAGTGCAAATATTTCTTCAGACCGTAGGCCTTCGAGTATATAGCACTCCACCCAATAGTTTTCGGACCATTCCACACAAGCTGGTTGGAGTATATCCAATGTATTCCGCTTGAGCACTGTGTGTGGCTTGGAGATGCCAAAGAAAACGTCGTGTTTGTAACCTCTGGTAAGCCCTGCTGTCAGAACCTTCAGTCAGCTATTGCCAGGACAACCGTGCTTAGCCCTCGTAACACTTTCAAATCGAGATTGTTCCCCATTTTGAAGAATCTTGCACTGATTGAAGCACAACTGACTTGCGATTATAGTAAAGAGTTGTCGAACGTGACTGTTTTACTTTTCCAGTTTTGTGCTGAATAAGGCTGGGTCTTAGATGAGTCCGCGCTTCAGTCCGGATTCAGTTTCATGATGCTTGGTAATGTATCTTGAAAGTTGACAAGTGCCACATGCAACTCCACGCGAGTTATCTCTCTTCCCACTATTTAAAGAGGCATTCGGAAATACGGAGGACCTGGTAGTGGAACGGATATTCTGTTTGCACAAGGCTGTTGAGTTCAATGGAGAATAGTCATGCGTTTAAACAACCGGTATTGGTTGCGCAATGTGTACAATTATCAACTTGTTCCGAGTAAGAACCAACCCCTACTCTGTAGTGCTTTGACCAAACAGTTAAGCGAACAAAGTCCAGACACACTGGGAAGTAAAATTTCAATTTCAAGTTTCTGGAACAACAAAAGCTTCACATATTGACTTTATGCAATCGTGATCTCGCAACTACAGAATTTTTGTCAAAGGAAGGCAAGTTTTCTCTTGGTTACCTATTTCTATTACCTGTTCCATAATATTTTATGTAATATAGATTGTTAAGTCATATAGGTTTTACCTGGAGATGAATGGTCTCCGTTAATCCCTCAGGTGCGGCTACTACTGAAAAGCCGTATTTTCTCATCATTCTGAGGACTTGTGTTTCCTCAAGGTGGCGTCCAAAATCTAGGAGGCTGAACAAACTACTTCATGGGTTCCTCAACAAGACATTTTAAAAATAATATGACGTCATCTTTCAATGTATTAGACAGGTTTGCGCGCACTAGCATAGGTGCATGTGTGCAATTTGACCGGCGTCTTCCCAGGTAGCAGAGAGCGAGCTGTCGCATGTTCGGGTCCAGTCCAAGTAATCCCGTGTTTTGCACACAGTATGTATGCTTAGATGTACAATAAAAATGTTCCTATGCTCAATTTGTGTTGTTTACAACTGCGACGTAGACTATGGTGCGATGATACTTCGTTGCACCTCAGCTGTGATACAAAATATTTATCAAGGTGTACCAATTGGAAACCCAGAATGAGGCAGTCAGTTCCATCCACAGGAATGAAAAATCACCTAAAATATCCCAGCAACTAGACAGTTTCAGCACTATCCCGGGGACGTGGTCTTTCTGGGGTGGTGTGTCTATGGAGGCAGTTATTCCAAGTTATCCGTCGTCACCTTCTTCGAAAACATTATCATAACTTATGGGTATGTTACTTTTCCACCCCGACTCAACTAGAAATCCAGGGGGGTAAGCAATTACGCGTGTTTTAGTAAGCCGCCAAACCGTATTGTAATTTTCGGCCCACACGTCGAAAATCCTCAGTGGAAACCAATTCCTCAATGACTACTTAACGTCTGCCCGATTGCAGTCCTCGGTGAGTGAATTTTATCAACCCTGTCCATAGTTTCTTTCTATGAAATGTGAAGCACCTTTCTACTCTTCCGAGAGAGAGAGAGATGAATTTTCTAACCTCTCATACTTTGAATGAGAATGGCTTTGAGAATGGCTCATTCTACCAACCAGTGAATTGTATTTAAGCTGAACATTTGTGCCGTTGTGTGCAAAGACCCGAAATTCGCATTCTACTTTACAAGGCGTCCAAATTAATCTACGGTATGTATGTATGTATGTATGTATGTATGTATGTATGTATGTATGTATGTATGTATTTGCGGCGGAAGCGATGCAGTGATTGAATCGAACAAGAATGTTTAATCGCACGGCTGGCCAACTGTACGTAGCAGAAATACATGTGTGTATTAGCAGAAAATGCGACTAAATTTAACTGATTTCCCCGAGTAATTGAGTGGTATGAAGCCAGGATCACGGGATATTGGACCGTAGCATGAAAACGGCTGAACAAACGGACCAGAGATCAACTTTATCGTAGGAACCGGACGGGAAAGCCAGTTGCTATACCGCCAGTTAGGGTGGCACAGCGAGGAAAGTACGTAATGATTGGTCGAGACAAACAGCTTCTCAGGAAGACATGAAATAGGACAATGGGCCTGTATGAACTGAAAATACGCACAAACACATCTGATGCATTCTCCATCCGAGATATCGGTTCGGTGAAGGGACGCACGCAGCAAATGGGCGATTATGGACAGTAGACAAGCGGTCATGCGTGACAGCTAAAATGTACGTGCAGATCGACCTTTGTACAGCCAAATGTATGAGCGGTGTGTATACCGCGCTCCCTTCAATCATTTTCGAAGATCACCAGGAGTAAATCAAAATGGCCTAAATGTCTTTTAGAGTGAAACGCGCGTCATTTCCCATTATTTTCACGAAAATTTCATGCACATTGCTGAAGCCTGGCTGTTATATCTGACTGCTGTTCCCACTCCACTACCTGGTGCCAGAAAAAAACTCGCCGACAAGGAACGCAACAGCTTTATTGCAACAAGCGGGTGTGTGCAAGTGCAAAAGATAGAACGCTCCGCGCTATTTGAAGGGCACTTTCTGAGATTGATCTAGACTGTCTGAAAGGCGTTTGTTGAACACCCATCAACATCGATCGTGCTTCTATGAAATGTCTGAACGTTGGCCATATTCGGTCGTGCTTCTGTGGCGTGCCAAAACGCTTCTCGGCTTTTGCTGAGTTGTTGGAATAATTGACTAACCTGGATGCTTGCGGGCTTTCCTACTGAGATTTTGGTGGAGTTTTTGGGTCTTAGCAGGCTTCGGGCCTTCTGGGGTCAGTTTTAGGAATTTGACCTTCCTGATACTGGCTTGGCTCAAATGACGTTCCTTCCAGTAATGGCAATCGGAGGGTTTGTTTAAGCAGTAACTGAGGAATAACTTGGAGCTTCATATGAGGTAACTGACTGTTCGCGGTCGAGTTATGAATGCACGCGGAACCTCAGTTGCTTGGCCGACATGAGTAAGTGGAGTCACAGAACACCTTGACTTGAAAATTGTCTTCTCGCTGTGGTTTCCTTTACACTTGGTCAAATAGTTGCGACTAATCGGGTGTCTAAAATGAAGATCAGTCTGAATTTGCGAAAAGCAGTTGCTGATACCAACAATGCAAGCATGGATAAGTTCATTATTCGGCCTGAGACAAACTGACTTAAAAAATGGTGGTGTAAATTTCACAGCAGACAAATTTCTAGGGTCACCAAAGTGACTTTTTGAAACCTGAATGATTATTGTCATCATGCGTGTTGGATTGCAGCAAACCGTTAGTTTCGCAGCTTTCTTCACGATATTATGAGAAAATTATACTAAGCTTCTACAAAAGTGGGGGGTTTGCTTGGTCAGGTACGAAGGGTTCATAGTTCGCACGTAAAAAGTTCAGATTCTGATGATTATCAAACCACGAGGATAATAAATGTCTACCGCTTTCAGCATTAGCAAAAATAAATATCAAAAATAAGTAAAAGTCTTAATTTCCTACTAACATTTCCGTGCATATCCAGAAAGCACTAAACTCTTCACTTTTATGGAAAATTCTCCGATGGGAACACGCAGTTTGACCTAGCTATGGGAAATTCGAGTAAGATATTGCAATACAGTGTGAAATTTACAAGGATGGAAGCCGTCAAGTGACTCAACGGCCAGCTACGCAAAGGAAGTGAATAAACTACGCTAAAGGTGAAAATCAGTTCATGAGGATGCCGATAGTTTGAAGCAGACTTTTGAGTCCCCTAAAGGTACCGCTACTGTGTACTGACGTTGTACGCTTAAAGCCCATCATGTTTTTCAAAACCCGGCCTTGCTATTTCAATGACAATGATGTTTTCAGGTCCGCTCTCCGACTACCTTTTTCGACGCTTCGAAAAAATTTGCCATCCGTCAAATACTTTAATTTACTTGGCTCTGCCGCTAGCAATATATTGCTGTCTTACGTTGAAGATTCTTTGGCGGGGCGCGCCAGGTTATGACGTTGAACGCGGCGTCCGCCATTCATGTTTACACTGAAGATCGTTGAACTCTGAATTTTTTGTACTAACTGAATTAAGATTTGCGTGTTTTAAGCAATTAATACTTTTATTTGGCACGTGATCAAGTACAGAGTACAAGACAAAAACAGACCTAACTTCTCCATGTTTCAACGTAGTTTGAAAAGACGTTTGGCCATGACAATGAGTGAGCAATTTGCGTGAATTCTCCGTAGTAACAGGGACTGGGGATGCCAGAGATAGTACAGTGATTAAGGCGCGATCTTACTGACTGGCGGTTGCGTGGTTTGAACTCAACCCCTCAACTGCTACTGTGTTGGCTTGGGCAACCTAGCAGTATCCCAGCCCTAATACTTCCTTCGTGCGTTACAGTTGAACGCGTTTTACGACTGGGTGCGAATGGACCACGGAGAGTTTACAATGCTTCTAAGAGGCAAATTGTGGTGAGCGGAAAGAAACCAGTGCAATAACTGAAAACTTTGGACTGTATTATTGTCCTCGGATCTGGAGGCTTTCAAGTCAAGTTAAATTCATCATGTGAACGTGCTGGTGATAAATGGCAATATATATTCCGAGTATTGGTTGGGAGACGGGTGCAGGACCATGTAGTGTGTGTTTGAAAGCGACCTACGAGATCAGTAAATGCTGGTGCCTGCTAGATGACCACCAGCGTACGAAGTAATACTGAATGTTTAGGAAGCCATCACTCCAGATCTGATGTCGAATAGAAGCCAAACCATGTTGACGGGAGCTTCATGCGTTCTGACCTATGAAATATATTAGAATACGCAATGACTACCAAGTATCAGGTAATAAAATCTCAAAAAGACGGTCTAAGATATATTAAGGCTTAATTTATGATGTGAACATGGTATACGTGGTTCCGTACGATCCAAATCTATGTGGGGTAGCATGGAATTTTGTTGCTTGACAGTTTTATGAAAATCTAAAAACTGAGGATGATGTTCGGCTGCCTTCTGATACGGACTTATAAGAATTTACTGCATAAATCGGTAGTACACTCTTAAAAATGCTTCGCATTGGTAAACATGCTACAAGCGCTTGACGGCTGCGCTGTGCTAGTTGCTGGGTGCTATGAAACAGGATACTGAATAGAGCAAAAGTGACCCTACTTCATTGAAATTTAAAACAGCTGATTGTTCATTTAGCGAACAAAATGAAACTATACAACAAAACCCTCCAACGCCATTGCGACCGTAGCTGGAGAGACGTTGTGTCCGTGAAGGCTGTCTGGTCTGGACTTGGGAATATAAAGGCCGACCATGTGCATGATGAGATGATCTTGTGCAGTGGGACCACCAGACCAATCACAAGCCTTCATAAGAAATTAGGGTTAATTTTAATTCATTTTTTTTAAATATTGTGCCCCCGAAGAGAATGAAAACTCAAAACTGCCGACCCAGGTGTCTAGCCTCAGGTTGTGTGGACCTGTCATAGTCGTCTGATTTTGTGCAAGGTACGGAATGCATCGGTAATGCATCGAAACCACAACCCGTGGAACCCGAGACTTTCGCCTTATATCCCTGTGCAAAATCAAACATGTTGCTATTTTTTGTAATTTATACAAATGTTATGCGTTGAAGTTGAAAGCCAGGTACACAACTATTTTCAGTAAGCTCATGCATAACATGCGTAACGATTTTGTTTCAATATGGGTGGATTTTTAAACGCTTTCGCATTTAGAACGTATTCTATGGATGTTGAACGTAGCTCGATATAATGTTTTTTTATTTGAAGTTATCGTAACTCACTGACCATCTGGTGATTTGTTCATCTGTTTTCAAAGGACTCAAGGATATTGGTAAATCAATCTTTTCTCCAAAGCTTGCTAGGTTATTCACCTGCACACAATAAAGCTGTTCGACTAAATTATTTATCTATCGCGCAGCATTAAAAACACAGAATCAACATTTGTACATAATCTAGGTGATATTTTATCAACCTTTCAGCCAATGAAAGCACGGTTTTCCTGTGTGCCTTCAAGACTAAGTACCAAGTACCGTGAACGCCAGTGACTGAAGGGTCCTGCTAGACAAGGTCATCTGCCATGTTATTGTTTGGGTGAAAAATGCACTTGCAGGGTGTTTACTCAAGGACTCCCAGAACCTAGTCAAAATTGTTTTTCTGTGGTACTGTAAGTTTCTGACGTCAATGTTTAACCGGAGCAAACGTTGGCTGACTCCAGTCTAGATGTTCAAGTATGTGATGAACCGAAGATGATCACTACATTATCCAGTCACCAAACGCTCTTCATAAAAACGGTTTGGTACAATGAGGCTCAGCAAATTAATACGGATGAGCCACGCTGACCATAATGATGAACCGTCCCCTGGAAGGATCCATTTTCAAACAATCACCTATATCAACGAACTGACTGCCCCATTGAATTACTTATGGGCGCGGATGACAAGATTTTTCAACTGACAACTTTCTGAATTTTTAATCACGAACTATCTAGCAATGCAGTGTCAAGCCTAGACTTCCGAGTAGATTATTATACCTTAGGGCACTGGTTCTTGTGTGGTAACGACCTTCCGGCATTTTTCAAGGTCAAACTAAGGACATATATTTTCAGTGTCACTTTTCTGTAGGTCGCCTGTTGTTCGGAGCACTAACGTTGTCTCCAGTGTTTTGTCTTCTTACTATTCCGCTGTATTAGGCGTCGGGTTCAGGCAACATAGCTGCGACGAAACATTGTCACATTCCGCTCGTATCATCGTTTGCTTGCCGCGTTATCAAAACACAACAGTTCTCTTCTTTGAGCATGTGCCAAAAACTGATCCAAAAAATATAGTGGGTGTTTTAATGATAGGACCGAATCGGCATTAAATATTTTCGGGCCAGTGCATTTGTGAAAGGGGATAACCATGGTGACCATGGAGAAAGTTACACCTTCAGGTAACTATGTCGATCAAACCGGTCACGGGGAAACTTGTGAAGCATCGCTAGTGGGAAAGTCTTTGGCATTCATGTACATTGAAGAAAATTCTGATGACCAACTACTTACGCGCTGGATACAACTAACTTCAGATGTCCTTCATATTATATTGTATTATATAAATATACTGTATTGTATACTTTTATTATAGTCCCTGAGATAAAGGGTAAGATAAACTCATATGCTCTGACCCTTTTTCATTAGTTTATTGGAGCTAATGTCCAAAATGTAATTGGAACGAGCTAAAAGTGGAATAAACGAAACTCTGTACTTCAATCAGTAGAGCATAATCGCTTTAGTTGTATTGTTCAGCGCTGAATCTGGAAACATCGGAACTACGTGCGCAGTTGATGAATTCGTATTCAAGTCGTATCTGCCGGTAAGACAGGCCGGATTCGTTGGTCGCCCTCGTACAGCGCTATCAGTTCGCACAGGGTTGGAAATACATTTGCACGAACGCAACAGATATGCAAACATGCCGCGGGGAGCAGCATTGGCGGAAGTTTCACGCAAACCTCTGTTTAAGACAATGGACTAGCCAGATTGAGACGTTATAGCAATAAGATGTCAGTGTCGGTTTTCACATCAACATCTTTGTGAATTATTTCAGATTCAAGGAAACCTTTATTCCACTGTGATGGAAAATCCTATTGTAACAGCGGATATTACTGATGGGGCATGCGAACAATATGTGCTTTTCTCATAACTCCGCTTCGCGTCTAATGGAAGGTGGGATGTATTACGGAACTTGTGGAACTGCTTTGCAGCGTTTGTTTACAATTGCGTGATAGTCAGTGAATATCCACGAAAGTTCAAGAAGACGCGTGAGGATATTCAGTTTTTGAAAACAACGTGCATATGAAATGTTTACTTTCTTATGCAATAGTTTGTAGCTGTTTAGTTAGTGTAAGCTCATAACTGATTTTGCGGCGAAGAGTCTCCCTCGCTTTCACGGGCATTTATTAATCATCTACACCATCAAGGATAGCAATATGGGTGTAGACACTGATAATTTGCTGTCTTATATAGGATTCGTTTTATCTTATGTATACTCAGTAAAAAGAAATCACCAGGTAATGAAGGGACATGAAGCTCACTGTGAGCAGTCTGAGATGCACGACGAAGTCCTGCCTTTTAAATACCTTATTATGAGTCCTCGAAAGCCGTCTGACGCCAAAAGTCTTCTAAAAAGCTGACACCTCGGTCCGCATATTTAATGTCATACAGTCATATAACAATGGAGGCCTCGCTATATCCAGGTGCACGCGACCATTCAGACTGGATGATATAACATTGTGGTGTCACGCAGAAACTTCACCGGAAAGACTCACGCCAGAGTGAGTGCATCAACCGATATATGTGAAATCCTCCACAACTATCAGGCCTCTCCTTGAATTGCAAGAGGCTCAGAGACGTTTCTCTCGGATATGCCTAAATTGTCCTAGAATTTAGCACAACAATATTCCATAGGCAGCTGGAATGGGCACGATTTGTGCCAGAGCAATTCAAGTCGCTAACCCATAAAGCGATATTCACAGGTTTTCCAGGGATGAAGGACATGTACACTTATCGTTCACTGAAATGATTCTATTGCTCAAACGCTCTATATGGAACTTCTGACATCTACTAAAACATCCAGCTTACCAAAACACTGCGTAAATGTAGGACGTATCCTGCTTTTGATGTGAGAACAACATTTGTAGACCTGATAGTCTGCAAAGAATTTATTAGGCGGTCCTCAGGAATATATGCACCATCTAGTTTAATGTAACATTAAGGTCTAAGTTTGACAGCAGCGCATAACTGAACCAGTTGCTCCTGTGTAATAAAATTTTTGTTTGACCGTCAGCTTTCAAAAATCACCCAGAGGGGAAGTTTCCAAAACTTGCATCCAAATCAATGCATAGTTTCGTCAGTTAAGTCTCCAAGAATGGCGACATATAATGTATATTGTAAATCCCACACTAGGTAAAACATGCTTTAGCCAAACAGCACGTGCAGCATGGTCGGCGCACGTTTACGGCAGATAAATTGGCTAAAATTTTTGGTTGAAAATAACCGCAAGCCACTTTGGTTTAGCAAGATATATTCCCTCCATGATGTCGACGTATTAGATGCCTACAATTTTCACACAATTTGGTCAATGTAATTACCGAGAATTTAGTTGGCTGAGGGATATCACTTATTTCACGGAACGATGTTTTTTGCGACAAAGTGCTTCAAAAAGCCCCTATTAATCCTGGTGTAGGTGGTCAAGAAATATTTCGTCGAGTTTTCATTCATCAGTTATATTGAGTTCATGCGGCGAGCACAACCAACCGCAGCATTTTACATACGTGCACGAAGTAGCATTGGTATACTCCGCGCTTTGTTAGGCATCATGGGTCCAGTGTGATTAGTTTTTAGGTCTGACGAATTAGACCTGAGCTACTTGGGCTACTAAAAATAACCTTAAAAAATGCTCACTGTCACGATTACAATACTTTTTTGTATTTTCTCACAGTTAGACGTCCATTCTCTTTATATTTTGTAGAAGCAGCGGCGTCAGGCAGTCATCTACAAGTATGGGGATTCCTTGGCAGGAGGCTTGTGTGCTTCATGGCTTGTTGAACAAACCCCCGAGATTAGGTTACTCGATGAACGCAACCAGATCAGTTGTTGACGTTTTACGGGAAACAACGCCAACCCGCCACACTCCAGGTGGTTTGGCCTTCGTGAACGACACAGAAGAAAGTGTTTTTTGTTGAAAAGCGAACACATTACTGCGGTTTTATTCTGTAGCTTAGCCATGGTTTCGAAAGATGGTAAAACAAAACTTACCTCCAGTGTGCCCACATTTATTGGGAAACTTTAGGCTGCATCTAATAGAGCATTCCAGCGGCGTTTATTGCCCCACACATATCGCATATAAGCACTAAGCAACCTTGGTTGCAGAAAACGTGGAGGAAATATTTGCAGAATATGGATATAATCGGGATCCACTAATTTCTGTAGACTGAATTGTAAAGCAAACAAAAATGAAAATTTTAACCTAAAGTGAGATTTTTGTGAGGTACGAAAATTTGTGCAATTTTCAAAACAAACAGGTCATTGTTTGGTTTTTATATCGTAACGTAGAAAATTGAATTACTGAGGATTTCGGTAGTGACGTTAATTGAAAATTCGTAAAAACAATCCGTAATCAGTGAAAGAAAAAATACGATTCAAAAAATCGTTAGCTTAATCCTGATGTAAATGCACAGAAACGGGATGCTTTTTATCTGACCAAGATATACATAAACACCACGAGACAGATGTTAAGGATGTTTAATTCTGTCTAACAAAAAACTGGAAAATGGTTATACAATAACGATTAGCCGTTATTCCTACAGAATCCTGTTCTCTTTAACACAGTGTGAGCGTCCGCGTAAAACTAGCTGCGTACAAGTTGAATTAGACTCTTTTCTTACTGAGAATTCTTACACTGCCATATATTTATACATTTATAAATATACTTGTATGTTTGCACACATATCTTTACATAATATCACATTTACTTGTAAAATATTTGGTGTGGTTTTTCTGAAAATTTTACTGACAGTAATAATCTGGTTTATATGATTTGTTACAGCGAACAATGTAACAGGTTGGTGTCACGAGTTTAATATATATCTTGGAGTGTCAAGTTTGTGCCTATCGTGCACCGAGAGTTTAGCTAGTACGGCTTTGTGCAGCTTTAGTTCGCATGAAGATAGACCTGTCCCCTAAAACTTTTTTAAAATTTCAAAAATATTTTTACAAGCATAACCACAGCTTTGTTTTTAATTAACAGCTGAAATTAGGTTATATATTGAATCCAATACATCAGCACTAATAGAGGACCGCAGGTGATATTAGACCAAAGGTTTCCTTCGCATTTTTCTCTAAAGTGCTCATTACTTTTACATAAAGTATTAGACGAAACATTGTAATTTTTTGCTTTCATAAAATCAGTTTATTATGTGACTTTACAGTGAAGTCAAAAGACGGTGAGCATTTCGCTTTTTTGTGGAAGAATAGAGACGTTTAGACAAATGTACGCAGTTGCAAGATTTTCTTATATTTTTTGCTTATAATTTCTAAGAATAAATCAATTTTCTCTTGTTACGCAGATAAAAATTTCAATGACCTTTTTACTTGTTTCACACCTACTTTTGTTTCTAACGATAAGCTACGGATGACAACTGATGTTGATTTTATGAGTAGTCCCGTATACGACGATTTGACAATCGCAGCAGCCGCCTAGTGAGGTTTTCGTAAACAACAACTTATTTTGCGTGTTTTTGTGAATTTTGAATCCAATTGCATGTTAAAACTGACTAGAACTGCTAATCGATTGTTCGAAACACGGGTCAACAGAGTGTGATGTCATGTGAGAAAAATTTATTGAGGTTTCTGGGCGCTTCATGATAGTGATATTGGTTTAATTCTAAACGCCCATGATTTTTGTCCATCTCAGATAAAGTTATAGGTGAGTGACTCCGCAAAATTATCTCCTTGGTCTCCACTTTCGTTGGCTTATCGCAATAGATTTTTAAAAGACCTACAAAACGGCCTTTGTGTTTTGCCGAGAACCGTAGTACTCGAAGATTTTTTCGGAGCCAAAATGCTCCAGGAAAAGCGTTGCGTCACATATAACGCATTCGTTCTGGATAAATTTAAATGAACTTTTAGGCTAATAATGTTCCCTATTTTTTGTGATTGCGCCTAGTCACTGCAACCTCACTATCCTGAATTTTGAATGTTTCAGTCAATTCGCCATTGGACACGGTCTTTTCAACTGCCGCTTTTATAGAGCGCTCACCGTTATCGTGGTTATAAACACTTACGATGGTAAAGTTTTTTCCCATCTCAATCGTCTATTTCAAGGCTTCTTGGTCAACATTACCGTTGGTATTGATGATAACTGTGATTTAAAAAATACTAAAAATATTTAAGGACGAGCGTTCAACCCATGGTTGGAATATTTTGATACGCACACTAAACAAAATCTACGGTGCGTGGGTGGGGACTCTTGTCCAGTAATGTACCACAAGTTAGAGCTTTCGGGCAGCCACAAAACGATGTCTGACATGTCAGTTATGCGCCAAACGCGCTTTTGACTAGTGAGCACTTGTTTAAGATGTAGTAACATGAATGTTGTGCGTTGTTTTATAATCGTATCGCTTTTCCTGTTCACATGAAATGAGTAGGCATTCGGGAAATACGGAAATGAGAATTCTTGTGTTTTGGGTTGGAAACAATGAGTTTTCACCTACTTAGGTGCATACCATTATCTCACGCTATTATAAATTGGTCATTGCAGCCTCTTACAAAACTAGGAGTACACACATTCCATGTATGTACTAAGCGGCTCTTGCTTAGATTCGCAATAGGCCTGCAAACATGTCATCCGCCATGCTTGGTTGGATGGGTAGTTCCTGTCTTGGTTAGCAAAATAAGTGCTGTTTGTATCCAGCTACTAGGAGGGCAAATTACTTCGTTTGATGGGTCTAAAGGCTTCTAAGAATCATACAAAAGGAGATCAAATTTGGCCAATTTTATTGGACTACCGCAATACCGAACTTTGTGGTTTCAGCCGCCAACTCAGATTAGGGTTTGAGATTCTAGAATGCGCATTCCAGCCACGTCTTACCTGACGGTGAAGAACCGAGATAGATTAACTTGATTTCGGAGAAAATCTGAAACAATGAGCAATGCCGAAAGCCAAAGGAAGCCGAATAACTGTCGGTTCACTTTCATTCCATGTGCTGCCTGCTAAATGCGTCTGGAACTTAGTCCTCAGCGAAAAACGTCCACTGTCAACTTGCAAGCAAAGGTCTTCACTACGAACGTAAACAAGTACTGCATCTACCAGTTCTTCCATAAAGAATTATCGAAAGTCTTATAAAACTCTAGTACCTACTTCTAAAGCCATTCAGTAGAACGCTTGAAAACTGTAATCCTGTGTTGAAATTAATAGTGCAGATTTGAAACTCTTGCATCAGGTCGTATGTTCGAGGCTCCAAATATTGATCGCCTAACATATCAGGCGATCAAAGCTTATACGACCTGCAGCCTTGGGACATGTATACAAAATGTCGTGCATTCTGTCTGACTGGCTACGTCTGGCCAAAAGATACCTCACATGTGAAAACAAAATCACCTGATCGAAGCAGCAACCATCAGGAAATTATACAGTTTGAATATTTTTGTAGAGTAATTGTTAGAATTCGTCTTGAAAAATACACGTTTAATTTGATTTCTTTTTTCATACTTGTCTTTGCAATCAAAAATTCTACTAGTTGTAAATATTACCAGGAGAAACGGATGTTAACGGTGGTTTTCTAATGACCCAAAAGATGCGAGCTTTCTAGGTAAGTGTTGTTTGTGTAAAACGACCTATTGATTCTCCGCATGACAAAAAATTTTGTTCCAAATCGAGGGAAGCAAAGTCAAACACAACGGTTTCTTGAATTTCATTCAGCGAACAATCTTTACGGTGAGTCACTCCGCGATAAAAACGTTTTTCTATAGAAGGTTTTCTTGAAATCGCGGTCACGCAACTGCATAAAGTTACCAATGACGGCTGAAATACGATGCAATTATAGCGTTGCTAAAAGAATGTTGTGACAGAATCGCGATATCTTTGTTGCCTACTCAATATGCAGTGCCTAAACACGGATTAGCGATATACCGATCGTTTTATAATAAACCTGGAAATGTTGAGAGTTTCTAGCCTTCTATCAAATCTCGGACTTCCCAGCGTGTCCAAAAGCAAGCTTTGCATTGCTCGCAACTTAAGTGTAGTCATCCAGAAAAGTTTGTTGGCTATGTGCTTGGGCTCCAACTATATCACGAGGAAAGATCTGTGGAATATTTTAGATGGTCACGTTTTAGGACATCCGTAATTGTACCTTCGTATTGTGGACTACCTGAGTACGATTACGCGTGCTGCATATGTGGTTCGGTCACTGACGGGGCTGCAGGATTTCATGGATACAGGACCGTTTGCATAAAAGCCTGCCGCTTGACCTTTAGTTATGATAGATTTTGATTTTTACGCACTCGTTTAAAAACCTCGTTTAGAAACCACGGGAGTGTTCATTTTCATCTCAATTCTCTTAGACAGCTTAGTCGGGGCGCAACGTGCGACGTGCTGTCGATACATTCGTTTGACTGACGAAGAGCAGCTTTGATGGGAAGAATCCTGAAACTTGCACATACTATTAGGTTGTGATGTTCACCTAATAACGTTTACCAACACTGCGAATCCAAATTCTTCAGAGTGAAAAAACAATAAGTGCGCTTTTGTAACATTTATTATTTTGTTATCTTGATTTGGTTACGCTACTATACGTTTAATTTATTACTATTATTACTACAATTTATTATCCGTTTAATTTTAGTTGGAATAACCAACGGTTAGTAAAAAAACGAAAAATAGCTTTATTTCGCAAGTTTAACTATACTCAAAGTTGGGTTGCTGGAACATTTTTACTGAAGATGTTTGCGTTCAAAATTTTTGGTGTAAAAGTGTTTGCAAGTGTTTTTAATTTTTTAGTTTCATTGTTCAGGATGACATATGCTTTTCAATGAGATGATGTTGCTCTGATGTTGATCGATAGGAAATCCCCACTAAAACGGTGACTTACCACATGGTCTCTGCAGAAACGCAAATAAAATCTGAACATGTTCTCAAGGTCACACTAGGAAGTATGAAACTTTCAAACTATAATTTGGATTGTGTAAAACCCACGCTGCAAATATAGGAAATATATTTCTTTATTTCTCGTTTGGATAAAAGATCGGAGTTGATATCAACTCGTGGTTAACCTCTATTTACACAAATATGTATATTTTTAACCAATTGTGATGCCTATCTCTGAGAGGCAGTTGCTGTGCCCGGATAACAAAAACCGAAAATGATGTTTTCGGTAGATGGGCACATTATCATTCACTGAGTATTGATCATCCCTTTACAGTAAGACATGTTGCGGCGTTTGCAAAATTTTCGAGATCCACGTTTGTCCGCAGAAGCATGTTTGGCACCACAAATATCGCTGTTTACGTAATGTTAATGGATGTTGTTTTGCTAGGACGCAGTCATGTTTGAATTCTGTCAGACAATGTCCAATCGGCGTAATTTTAACATCTGTGTTAAACAACCTGAAGAAATTCACTGCGGTGGGGAAAATGTTTAAAATTACAATCGGTGTTTGTGCAACAACTTGTTGACCACAGGTTTGCACGAGATAGGGTAGTGAACGATTAACTGGTAGGGTCGAAGTTCTTGAACATTTACTACGCGTCTGTGTATTCAGACTGATCTACGGCATACATGTGCATGCTGGCCTGTGAAGGATATATAACGACAGATTCCTGACCATAATCTGGTGACACATTGTGATTGGACAGCAACATCCAGCATCTATTAAGTAAAATGGTACACACATCAGTGAACCAAGCTAAGTTACTTTTGTTTTTCATTAGATATTTTCGTCTTATCTGATTATAACGTAATTGGTGCTGCCTTTTCCAGTGATCAAGAAAGACGGTGAGTCCTATCACAGTTGCAGATTTCGAAACTACTCAAAAGAGTGTGAGAGGGAACTTTAGTTAGAAAAATTAATAATAATAATTACTCAATAATAATAAGTAATATTAATTATTAATTATTAATTTATTTTTATTTATTTTATCATTTATTATTATTATTTATTTTATTATTATTATCATTATTAATTATAATTATTAATTAATTAATTAATAATAATAAATAATTAAAATGACGCATTTTCATTTCTATTCGCCCGCGCAGGCGATTCTTAGCACTAAGATACGTTTAACCGCGCACGAGAAGGTAGCTAATGTTTACCAGCGAACAACTTCCGTTTTGAGACAAAGTGGTCATGAATTTAGAGGAGCTGTTGCATTTTCTTTTGGTTAACAGTCCCTATCGACACTTCATAATGACAGTTGGGGGAGAGCATTCGCGTTTGCGTTCTGACAAGCTTGAGTTTTTGATTGATCATCGTACACTTACTTAATCTAAAACGTCGTTGCTATATCGCTGAAACGTATGCTTGGGCTGGGCTACTTTGGGAGCTCTGAAATGTGACCGGTGAATTTGTTGTTAAATAAACATTTGGCCATATTTCAAAAAATACTTCCATTTGCATATTAATTTGGTTTTCCAGCCGAATTCATTGTTTACTTTATACAGTTGCAGTGTTTTTCAGTTCCAGAGGGTGTTCACTGTCGGCGTAAATGCAGCATATATGTTCAATGCTTGCTGCCAGTCGGCGTACATTGCACCACAACTTCCTACCGGACGTCAGTAGGCCACCTGTAATTTTTAACAGAACGCCGCATCTGTCACTGTTAAGACAGCTCAAATAAAAATGCTAGTGGCCTGCGACTCTTAAATAAGGCCAAATAAGGCCAGCAAATGGAAGTATACATTAAACGGTAAACGAAATTGAGATACTAGTGAAGTGGATGACAGCATCGCAAACCCCTGGGACCCGCGAGGCTTTTGAGAGTATGAACGCCGTTTCATAATATGGGGCTTTTAGTGACTAAACAAACATTGACAAAATTCGCAGTGACTTTCAACCAGCCGTCCATCAGATGCTAGTGTGACGCTTCAAGCTATGTTGGCAGCACAATGCGTTACAGTGACACCTTGGATAACACAAACAGTTGCCATGTGAAAAACGTCAGCAGTTTTTGTGAAATATTTTGTGATAAAAACCAAAGCGTTTCTACATCATAGTTGTAATTCTGATGCGAAGCTCGGCATGGAGGGATGATGGATAACTAGCAAAGTTATCCAAAGAAAAACAGACTGATGCTACTAAAATAGAAGGGTCTTAGTGAACATGTGTTTTATTAGGGCAAATAAACTTGCTATATAATGCAAACACATCTTGTTACCCTACGATTAACTTCTGAGAAGAAATGCGGACGCGTTTTAGCAGGCTGTACTCAAGGTGCACGTAGCATTTTAACACTGAAACTCAGGTAGGTTTTCTATATCCCATACCATTGCAAAAAACATACGTCATTTTCTGCGTATTTTAGACTCTATAAGTAAGTTCTCACCATTTTCCGAAACAATGGAACGATTTGCCAGTCACTTCAGGGCGAACACCTTAAACAAGTCCGACAAATTCGCTCCACAGGCTTTCTCTCACCGCAGTGCAAAGGTGGCTGCATGGTGTTGCATGACGCAGCGATAAGAATTCGCACCGAAGATACGCTTGGCTGCAAACGTACTAATCTCAAGGAGATATTTTACATAAATGTATGCCCATCGGAAAGATAGAGGAACAGGGTCGACACAGATGCGACTTCGTTTAGTCCCAAAAGCAGAATATTTATCATTTTAAATTTACGCAGACGGTATTAGTGAGCTTCTTTTGTTCCGTCCCATAATTCTTTGGGCACTTAACGAGATCGAAATAATTGCATTATGCGAAAACCCAGTCACACAGAAAGCGAACAAAGGAACCTAAGCTTTGTAGGCGATCTTAATTTCCAGCTCATTTCGTTCTGTGAAACTCGGCTTTGTGTGCGATTTTCAGGACTTCCACTTAGTCTGAAAGTGGTCCTGCGCAAAACTTCAAGTAGCGTTTTTCAGTCCCTGATACAAAAGCCAATGGAGCAAAATTTGCAAAAATACTGACACTATCCTTCCAAAGATTAAAGTCTCTCCAAGTAATTTCCTGCGTTTTCTAAAACTATAATTACTTCGGTGGAACACACTTGCTTAATAGATGGGAAAAATTACGTGTAGCTTTCAAAGAGAGCGATACGCAACATTTGGGGGTGAAATATCAATAGTTTTCCGAAAATAAATTACCTGGAAAACGGTGGTGGTGGTGGTGGTCGATATATTTCTACACATTTGTCCTTGTTCTCTTCCAAGTTGCTGTCGTAAAACGCATATAAATCCAGCTGTCCAACCAAATCTTGTTGTTTAACTCAAACCCTGGTGTTTCCCACACATTAGTTCCTTTGGATAAGGGTAAGTGGAACACCGACTAAGTAAACGTCCTTAGTCTGACAAAACTAAGTTTGCTGGCATGGTTTGATCGTATAAAAATAACGTTCAAGAAATATGGGTGAAAGGCTAAATTGTCACGACCTCCAGAAGCAGAACGGCTAAAATAATATGGGATATACAGAAGTTGAATTATCCAAATACCATGAATTTGAAATAATTGGATTCCAATTTTTGCATTTTTTCTGAATATTCTTTTGATTTGCATCCATCAGACAGCAGTATTTCTATGCTCAGAGAAATGTACTTGATTTTGTGAACGACTGTTTCCCGGATCAGTTCACCGCAGCCGAATATCTATTTTTATACTTTAACTGGTTTCCGAAAAACAACGAACATTACTTCCGGATAAATATATTTTACAGCTCCTCCGGAATAATAAAAACAATACTTAATATTTCAAAATCGGGATTGACGTTTTCGGCGGCAAAATGTTGCTTTAACTAACCTTCTATTTTTAATCCCATGCATTTTTCAAGTGACAGAAAATGACCTCCGTAAGCCATTTTTCATTCAGTCGGCATTTTTTGTCCGGGTTGCCCTCACTCGAATTTTTGCACCTCATTGTGCTAAGTAGTAGTGCGTACATTTGGTCATGTTGATGTACCATCCGGACATTTGACATACAGATCGCATTTTTTGTGAACAGTCCATCAGTGATTTAAATTGGCGCTCAGCGGCTGGCCTTGTTGGTTAGTCTGGCGGTTGCTTGTTGAGAATTTCCAGAGAGGTAGCGAAACGGAGACTTGAAAAGAAGGACATCTTTTTAAAGCGTTTGGGCGGCTGCGTTTGCATGAGGTGGTCAAATGTATGGAAAGTAATGAGATCCAATAAAGCGAAACACTCAGACCGGTGGTTTGTTTGCTGTAAAATCAGCAGACTTACTGCACCAGAAAATGAGGAGAAACAACAACTATCATCCGTTATTAATTTGAATAAATATAAACTTTATTTCGTGAAGAAATTATGAACTCTACACTGAATATCTAAACACTGAATGATTCAAACTAGAAATACTTACCTTTTACTGTTTAGTGCTTGCAAGTTGGAGCTTTCAATGAAAGATTTCATTCTATCTGCTTAAACCAAAACCCGTGTAACATTCTTGAGTATTCAACACCAGATTAAAATTTCTCGGAAGGCTCTGCATTATATTTTTCGATGCAGACACTTATTTTTGCCATTCTGTTTAGGCGCGATCGACCAATGAATAGTTCACCTGAGAAACTGAAAAACTTTCGTGGATGCAACTGCAGTTATCTTATTCAGGTAGAGTTTAAATCTGGGTCCAGGCCTCTGTTGTATCATAACCAGATAACTTGACAATAGGACAGGTATGGACAAACGAGGGAGAACAGATCGAATAAAGTCATATGGGATTAGGGACAGAATTATAAACATGTGCAACTTCATCATGGTGGCACTAGGGTATATCACCTGAGCGTGTGCGTCCAAAAGTGAGAAAAACAAATATTGACTTTAGGTGATCGCATAAGCAGCTTTTGTCTAGCCAAAAATGTATATGAAAATAATTCAGTAGAAATAACTCACGTTGAATCAACATGCATTTCAGCACAAATTAAAAAGCTGGGTAAGTTTTACCTTTTGGAGGATTGGGTTATCATTTGTTCAAGAATGCTTACCTACCAAATCGATTGGAGATTAACTTGGCTAGTTTATTTCTTGTCCAATCTTGTCTTTACCAACACACGGGTGCCATTGTAAACCAGACTGTTTTATTTACCTTTTTTGTGTAGATATCGACTGGAAGATTGGTAAGCAGTCAAAACAATAATGACAACGTGTACTTTTCCGATGCCATCATCATTCTCAATTGAAATATTGCGTCCGTATGATAAGCAAAACCTCTAATGAACTTTTGGCTTTTTTTTAACAGGACACACACGTGCAACATCAAAAAAGTTAACCGAAAACATGTCAAAAACAAATAGTTTTCGATGACTGGCTATGACGGACTGAACGCCCACATAAGTGCCAATCGACCGTACTAAAGGACATGCCTTGTTAATTTGAGAACAACGTAGTAAAGCACATGTAAATTCAAAGGCATTTTTAATTGCATGAATTCCTGGGTGACAAAAAGGAAAAAGTAAACGAATAAATAATAATATCATATATTATATATAGTATAGTATATATATTATTAACATAACTCCTTCACTTACCAGCACTGATACAAGTTCGGGGTGCCAATATTTACCCAACACTCCACGCCTATCACTACTGAAATACCGAGCCTTAATCACTCGGTTGTTTAATGATGGTCTTGGGTTCATCTGACGCTAAATTTGAATTATTGTGTCACTTTAAACAACCGAACCTTCAAGTAACCTCGGCTACCTGGGCAAAACAACCCACATTAAAATATCTAATGATGTCTGCGAGTGGAACCGTTAGACGTAATAGGAGTACAATAATATATATACAGCAACATATATTATTTAGTAATATAGTAACATGAATGCACAAGAAACCATGTGTTTTGCGCTATTGAACTGATGTAACTATGAATTAGAAGGGAAACGTATGAGTCAGAAACTCATCAAGCTGCCAGAAGTGAACATTCTGGTAAACCGAGTCTTCCCAGTGTATTTAGCGTGTCAACGCAGTGTCAACGCTCATACCAGTGAGGCGAGATCGTTCAAGTGTTTAGAGATCTAATTTACTGACAGTAGAGTGCATGTTTCTGCATCTCGACTCCTCCTGTCTAGGCTTGGGCAACTTGGCAGTATCCTAGCCCTCGTGCTTCCCTCGGGCGGTATGGCATTTAGGCACCGGAGTCGTGTTACAGCTAAACGGGACAAACTTCTAAGGACTTTTGGTTTTACCAGTCTCACAAAATAACGACCGATGATGCACTGCCGGCTAGATGGACATCTTGAACACTTCCGTCGACGCAAGCAAAGAAAACGTACATAAATTTATCTTTTTCCAAGCGCAACACTTTAGTCTGTGTAGTCACCGAACTCCAAGCGAACTATCCACGAGGATGGACGGAATATTGCCATTTTTGTGGCCTCATGAGGAGCAATCTACTTCATTTCAACACTTTGCTAAACAACACGGGTGAAGAGCAATCATCGCACCAACAGATGTAGAATCGGTAAAATTAAAGTAGGTCATCCACAGGCAAGAGCAACTGAAAAATATTTTGTTTGATAAAAACGAGGATACAAGGAACGAACTTCTCAAGCTGCTGCAATGCAACAGATTATTATGAAACTTAGCATCCGTCACATCAGTTTGTCAAGGAGATGACTAACTATTTATTTAAGGGCGTTCGGGTCTAATTAAACAATGAAACCTTATTGACTGCGTTTATTATGAGGAAAATATGGCTCAGTCCTCGCATTTGTAGTTCAGCCACGAATATATTTTTCCGAAATAGTCACAGGACTAGAAAAACCTGATCAGTTTTGGCTCCCATTTGAAGTGTAACGGAGCAATGGTTGCACTTGAGGACAGATGACAATTAATCCTAAAGAATAGAGGTTTGGTGTGGCATCCGTATGCTGGCCTCTGTAATGGTACGTGCCGCTTTGTCTCAAATCTGTTGATGTGTGGTTTTACACGGAATGAAGTTTCTTAACAGCAATCACGCGGATATATTCAATTAACCATAGGTAAAAATTCGCGCTTTGGTTTTCTCCAAAAAATAAGAATGTGCTGATGCTTAGGTAAAACTGCAAAACACTAGTGGTTGTAGGTTCTTCAGTCAAATTTTCGAAGATTCTCTCCAAGGATCTCCAGGAATTCAAGCGATTTCCAAAACCACGACGGCTAACAAAACGTTTGTTTGCCAAATGGTCCGCCTGTTGCAGATTTCTTATTCCGTCTGTTAAAAACAATTGAAATTTTACGGTCGCCACCCTATTACAGAGAGTTTTCGTTCGGTTTTCCGGTAGCAGATTTTACCCGTGTATTGAAATCACAATAGTGCTCTACCACAGGTTTCCGCTTTTCGTTGTACTTCACCAATCACCCGATGAATGATAAGGGTGAAAACTGAAATTTTGGGTGTGCCTTCCAATAAGTGCGTTCGCACATAACAACATACCTACCGATATATTTGTATCGGACAATATAGATTCAAAACTGAAGTTGTCTTTCAGTCCAGCTTGTCAACAGCTATCAGGTCACGGTCTATTAATTCACAATCAGTTTAGACATTGAGAAATTATTCTGCGCCTACTAAACTCTATCAACCGAGTTTTAATTTGATACGCTAAACTATTTATCTAATAGTGAAGCGACCTTTATCGCAAAATCACCGCCGACAAACAAACGATTTACGATGGCATTTTTGCGTGAGGTACCCATCGCATTGCTTATTGCCCGTCAACAATCAGCCTTACTTAAACCACTCAGGTTTATTTTGGTAAAAATTATTCGACTGCCATAATTTTGTCATATCGCCTGAAGTATTAAATCACGTTGTTTTCATTCCCCCCAAAAGAAGCGTTTCTGTAGGGCGCTATAAAGACTTGTTCTGTGTGTAATAACTGTGTGCTGATAACTTGCTATCTCAATTTACTTATACAATAATGTTACAAAGGATATCAGCAAATTGGTGAGTGATCAGTTTACAGTCAACTTAACTTTGTCTCAATTTTACAACTATTTTAATTTTTAGGAGTTACGGGCCAAAATTGGCTTGAAGCACCGCGTGGTGTATAATCTGAATTTTTTATGTTATAAACTCAATAGACAAGCCACTTAAGAGAGTTGAAAGGAGTAGAACATGATTCAGCCATTGCACCCCGCGCATTTGAGTCAAACCATCACATAATTTTCGATGTCATGACGGCATCTCAACAATGACGCATCACAGCCTGCACAAAAACAAACGGGAGCACATCCTAAGTAGAGTGCACACACAATCGCACGAAAGCACAGACACCCATGCACGCCGACTACATCTGACTACCAAATGATCACAGGAATGCACCAATCAAAGTTTAAATTGGGCGCATAACCTTTGAGTATTCACACGATTTTTGCATTTAAAATGACAGAGTACATCCATGGAAAATTGTTTGATGTTTTAGTACGCGACCAAATAGCGGGCGTTTTCCGGGGGGGGGGGGTAATATGTGTCTCAACGCTCGCTCAAGTTGGAAGAAAATGAATATATGCTAAATAACCGTAAATCGAAGCACTTCGTGTCAGCTTTCGTGTAAGATTACAGTAAAAGGAAGCACGAGGTGGTCAACAGTTTGAGTTTTTGCTACGTTAGCTATATTTTACCTCAATAAGCTGAAACGATAAGGATTAAAATTGCGGATAGTATCCAACAATCATACAATCATTCATCAAATAACCTGCCACCTGCGGGTGAATCATTGTGGTTTGGCCACATTGACCAAACATAGTGACGTTTATGAGGTCCCGTTCATGTTGGCAAAATAGAGACGTGAACTTTGGTCATGCCTGTAAAAAGCATTCTTTTAGAATTTGAACAAAAATCGTGACACTTTATTTTGCTTTAATATGTGATTCACTTTTTCCGCTCCAAAGAAAAAAAGAAGCGTACGTACCACTTCCGTAATTGGTTAATAAATCCCATCTTTTCGACGGCGGTCAATTTATCAGCGAGGCTTTCTGCAAATAACTTTCCAATGTGCTGCACTTACAAGAGAATAAACTGAAACGAAACTATTGTATATACGCCTCTTTGGCAGATGCGACAATTTATCAGGCTTCACTTGATATATGAGAATATATATACATATATATATAGTATACATATGAGTACATCAGAATAATACTCACGGCATGTACAATTTTTTTCAATCTATTTAACACTAAACCACTGTGTTTATTTGTGCGTACCACTTGTTTAAATTGCCTGTAGAAAGTTGGATTGCGAACTAAGTCCAACTGTTATTGTTTCCCTAGCGAAAAAGCCTCTCTGGCAAGCACACTGGACACCAAATGTCACAATAACAGAAACATGTGTGATCAAATCTTATGAATTATTACACATATTTTAGAAGATCTTTCAGTTGCAGGGCATAACTCTTCTGATCCAAAGGATACCGGTTTTTTTTGTGGTCCTGAAAAGGAAGCAATGGATCCGGGTTAACGCTCCATTCTGGGCTAGTTAAATGCAAAGAATGGTTACTTGCTTTCAGGCATTCCATTGAGATAAAAGTCTGCACTGAAAGTGAGCCCGAGCACTGGCTGCCACGTTCAATCCTACACCAAATACTTCGCTGCCTATTATTTCACTGACACGTTCCACGTGGAACTGACCGCCTACTTGTCCCAAATGAGCATGAATATGGTCATCAGTGGTAGATTTTTGTGCACTGATCACCAGCTGTTCGTCAGCACTACAAAAAAATAGCCAGAAAGGAAAAAATCCGCACAAGATCATTCTATCTGGGTATTTATCAGTCGAGGAGCCACTCGCCACGTGACCACGCGATGTGCACTCCGTGATGTTGAATGAGTGGCGTTATATTAATCCTACATGAAAGGCAATTATACTGTTGATCGTGCCCAAACGGTTGCGCGCAATGCTGACACTTCCGTCTAGGGACTGAAAAGCCGTAGATTTGTTCTCACAAGTTCAGCATAGGTTTGCTATACTCTAAAACATGAAAAGCATCGTTTCGATTTTTTTATCGTGTTGCCAATTCCTGGGACTTTAAAATAAAGCTTGTGATTTTGCTGGTTGGTTTGCCTGTCTTGGTAGATACCTAAGCCGTAATT
The DNA here is from genome assembly GCA_003604175.2 of Clonorchis sinensis. Classification (NCBI taxonomy): domain Eukaryota; kingdom Metazoa; phylum Platyhelminthes; class Trematoda; order Opisthorchiida; family Opisthorchiidae; genus Clonorchis; species Clonorchis sinensis. The sequence continues at coordinate 2,652,860 of CM030375.1, read as the reverse complement.
ATGCTAATATGCATAGTCAGTGAGCAGACACCTATGGCTGAACAAGCGTTCGACAACTTCCAAATATGCGGGTCAGAAATGAATTTGGCTCGAACCAGATGGTTGCGTATGCAAGTTAACTGTAAGGAAAACCTATTTGTATGTTTGTGGGGCTTAGTGACTCTAATCTCAGAACGTCAGATGTCTTCAAACTGTTCACACCTGCTGTTTCCGTAGCACGGAAAGTTTTACCTTGCTGCAGTGAGGGCCAATTAGATGGGTACAAGGGCTACGTTCTAACGGATACAAATAGTCTGAGCATCTGAGTAAGTTCACCAGGTGGAAATGATTGAAGCAATTACGTGCGTTTAAAAACTCTAACCAAAAGCGCTCTATTCCACCCCGAGCGACCGACCGCGCAAGATTGGCAGAAAGTTCCCGGTGACTTAGCAAGGTGAAACTGAAATCCTAAAGTCAAGATAGATGTTATGGGATCTTTACAGTTCCGTTGCTGATGACGTCGTAGTCTTGCTTGCGTGCAGCGAAATCTCTACAGGAGAGGTCAGATGTGTTTTAAGGTGTGGGTACATTAATTGTGATGTTTTTTAACGTACCAAAAGTTCCAAAAAACTAACCCCCGTTTCACCTTTTTTAATCTTTACTGAGGCTTCATTCCATTAGGTCTGTACAGCACTCATGTGCCAGCATTTAGTAACGGTTTACCGCTGTCAATGACTTTGATGGTGACGAACGTACCTGACGTGCATGAGCAACCAAATAATGTTGACTTTGATGACCAGGCTCAAAGACGTTCCAAGCCAAACTTCGCTTGGATCTTGTCATCTAAATTAAAGGCAATGTCGTGCGGTGTGTGGAACGTTTGAAGGTGATATAGTCCGATAACTGGGGTGCCATGGAGAGCTTTTTCGAGAAGCTTTACAATATGTTGAACTCAGGCTGAGTACTTCGTTATTTGAGCCTGCTATCACGTATCGTCTTGGGCGTCGCTCTAGTCGCCAAATATATTTAGACGCCCTGAGATACTGGGTATTCGTTCTCGGCGCACGTAGTCGCGGTTGAGTGTATACATTGTCTTGGATATTATCCTGTCTCTGAGGCGGCGGCGTTGGGATTTCTGGCCACTGTGTTCGCTGAGGTGTGCAGCCAGGTGTCTCGGCCAGTTAGACAAGATTGGTGATTTTTCATTACGCGTGAGTGTGTTCAGCTGTGTTGACCTGTAGTGCAGAGCAACAGAGCAACACAGATAAACTGGTGGTCGAAATATAAAGAGATTTAGTAAGAGTCCCGTAGAATGTGGAACCTTTGAAGGGAGTCATGATCGAGCGATTTCACCTAAAATGACTTACTTAAACACAAATGTGTATAGTTTATTCCATCAAAGCTCACTTCACAATGAGATGTGGTTGTTAGAAAGATTTTCCCGAAACCGTTGATCTGCGTCAAGTTTTCCAACCCACATAAGTTGTGAATAATTTATAAAGAACAAGGTGTGTTTTATTCATATGTTTATTATATTTTTCTGAGCAGTTTCCGCATCATCATGGGAGCAATTATCTTACTAGGGAAAATTTTAAAAATGACTTGCGAAGAGATTTACCTGGTAGGTTACAAACCACCGGCACTACGTTGCTAAGGCACATTTCAGTGTCCGATAGCCCGAGAGTATTTAAAACATTTTGTGGCATACCTGCAAACAAAACCACCACACCCGTCATGAACTAAGGTTTTACCCGGATTGATACAGCCCATGTGGTTCGTTAACCTATAGATTTTGACAAGACAGAGCAAGCAAAATATCTCAACTCTGTAATTTTGCTTGCCAGTGAGGAAAAAAACAACTTGTTATAGGGAAATCAACAACTTTCGTGGTTTATTTAGAAAACAATTTGTTAGAGTTTCTACTGGGTAGAAGCGTGCTAATTTCTAAATTGTTGGACTATTAAGGTAAGCTACGGGTATAGAGGGAGCTTTTACAAAAAACAACATTTAGTTTTGACGTTTAAGCAAAATTTAACCAGCGAATAAAAAATCAAAAACTTTATTCGGATCACGTTCCCACATAGTTTATTCTAGTGAACTTGGGAAGGAACGTAAACAAGAAAACCAGCCAACCGCAAGGCAACCAAATTATCCGTTCCACTGAATGTTTGATAGCTGATATAAATCTTCTCCGACAAGGCCAGGTGTCAAGGTGACTCATTAACTCTGAAAACGATCAGAAAGACATACCACAGTAAATGCACTACCAAGCATTGGCGGTCTTAAAACGAACAACAACGACAACAAGCAGAATGAACATTCGGTAGTTTCATCCTAAAAGTCTCTGCCGTTTTTTTAACTATGCGCGTTAGTATCCGGTTGGTCAAGTCAACAAGTTATTGATTTGTTTGTTTGTTTCTTGTTTATCTATAAAATTATCTTTAAGAAACTTTCAATTAGCAAGTACCGTTAACATATGCAGGCTGCTTGCACTCAAATAGGCTCTCACTTGTACCGAAAATAGTCAACAACATTTTAGTCTCTTTTGAGTATGTCACTGACCTAAAAGATATTTACAAATGATCTAAAGTGCATGAGGCGAGACAGCTCAAACGGCAGCTTGCTCAACATATGCCCAAACTGTCGTAGGATTCAGTCCGTCGGAGACTACAATAACGATATTATGAGCACTTCGATGTATGACTTTTCTCCGATTTCAGCAAATGAACCCCGCAGTGAGAATCTAGAATTGAGTTTCAAAAAGTATTCATTCAATCTCTATCAAAAGTTCATCAAAATAAACTAGACGTTATCTAGCTAGTTGGTTCAATTTAACCTGCACTTTAAAGGTCCCATGGTCCTAGGTGATTTATTGGAGAAAGTATCAAGGCAGTCACTTGTTCCCACGGAAGAGCTGCCTGCATCTCAGAGGGAACAATCCGATATGACGTGTAGCAACAATTAGTTTTATGCTATTCTTTTCTGTCCACTATAATGGTATCTGTTAAACCCTGCATCTGGATCACCCTAGTATCCACTACGACTTGTGATATACAATTTTATAATCAGGCATGTAAACGTGTCCTTAACTTTATACATCTAGTCTGTGTGGATATTCACTGCATTTTGTGCAAGAACGCACAAAGAAAAAGACCAACATTCCCGTCTTAATTGTTGCATACGCGAAAAAATTTCTCTTTGCTTTAAAAAAAGGGTTATAAAATTTGCTACCATCAGCGAATGTACGTAACATCACAATGCGGACAGTTGCTACAAGTTTTTAAAAGCTGTCCTGAACGAAAACGTTAGTGGTTTTCTGCAAAAATGAAAATGTGTCCCCTCAAAATCTGCGCCCTGTTACACTGGCTATAGCCATCCATTTGTGCATGATGATCGTCGCAAGCTTTAATGGAGAGGTCTCGGCCTCCATTAAGACCCCATTATTTCGTGACTGATTCTCTGCAAAATGCGAACAGATCAACCTACCGAAATCCATGGCAGTAGGCTAAATTCAAAAGAAGTACTTGGTGTTCGGGCCCCGTAATGCTCGATCTGGTTGGCATATGAGCGAGGCAGTCAGTATGAGCTTAAATAATTGATTGAGGCAACGGAATCATGTATTGCATGTCACGTCATCATCTTAGTCTTACTGTCCTCCAAGTTGTCCGCCGTGGTTAACGATGGGTGATAGGGCAGGCTAAAACCAGCCAAACCGTATTTTCCTAGGCGTGGTTTCCATTCCACGGATGCTCCGTTTGGCTCATTTGCTACTGATAAATGGCATGCAATTAATACATGCGGCTTGGATGTGCACAACCAGGTTCCGGGTAAATGCAAGCTAGACCTACCATAACAAATAAATTCATAGAAGATTGAGATTTTAGCCAGAAAACATTCAAAGAAAATCATCTCTATGAGTAAAGAAATATATCGAACAGTGTTTACTGTTACGAGGAGCATGATGTGGATAATTTTTCTAAAATAGCACAATAATGCATGTCAACACCAGGCAAGAAACATTGTTATGTAGTTTTTTCAACCTCAAGCAGAAAAAAAATTCCGGTATTTCCTGGCTGTTGGTTTGAGTCTTCACAAGTGATATTTCTTTGCCATTCAACTTCTTTTGGTGAAAAGCCAGCATCTGTAAAAAGAAATTTTCTAATTGGTTATACATGTCAGTAGAAGGCGTGAGATGACTACAGTATATTGTAGGGAGGCTCTCTATTTCGCAAATCTTGTTAAAGCGCTTAAGATACAAACAAATTTAGACAACAAATAGCACGTCAATTTAAAAATTACGATTGGTTTTACAGATACCTATGTTAGTAAGTGCATTTGTTTTGCAAAGGATATCTTCATTCTAGAGGTAATAAAATTATTTGTCTGCTAGTCCCACATGGAATGCACTTCAAAAATTAAACCGCTTAAATTCGAAGTAGAACACTTCAATAGCGCATGTTGTATCAAATTATTGTCATAAATCTGTGTCATGTCCAAATAGCTCGATAACCTCCCGGACTCATGGCGATTTACTGAAGGCTGTAGCCCGTGGAAGCTGCATGAAGCCACCAAATCCTCGAATAAAGTATGGGATTTTGGTTTTCTTGAACGTGCTTCTCATGTAGGCACAGACCTTCTGGTGTCCCAGTCATTTCGCATTGTACTACTCAACTGCTGGTTCGAAAATACAAGATAACGTTCTTCTTTCATCGCATTTTAATGTATACTACTTTTCGTCTTTCAAGTGGTGCGGCATTCAAGTTTCTCTTCTTACTTTTTGAGGTGGTTTTTCTCTCTACAGTTGAGAATAGTTTAACAAACTAGTAAGAGATTCAGAATAAGACTTCAAGAAAACGAAAAAAGCCGTAAAACGGGGCACTAAAAACCAAACACTAAAGGAACTTTTGGGAATCCAGTAAATCAGTGGAAATCAACGGCATTCTTGAGGAAGCAAAATGCATATCCTTACAAAGCGTATGTATGTCAGATACGGTTATTACCTTACTACTCAAGGACAGTTCTCAATTAACGACAAAAAAATGAGCAAGTAGGTGTGAAAATGCTAATTGTTTAACAATCTGTCTTAAAACAATAATCGAAAGATTTCGCTTTCTCAGAGGCTCACGAAAATGCATATTAAGGTTTAACATAGCGACTTGAATTCAAAGTAGCCCAAACGCATATGTGAAATTAAAAAATGGTACCTGCCTGTGCGGCCTCCTTTATTTGCACGTAATTATAAAAACCGAAAGCACACGGTTTTTATAATTCAAACTGCAGGACACGTGTAACTTGCACCGGTCCTTTCTACCAAACAGTAGCCAAGTGTAATCACCGGTCTTTCTATTTACCTTGGATATTTTGCTTGTAACAATGACGTAATATTGCTAACGGTTAAAAAGTATTGCGACGCAATCAACGCACAGTTTTGCTTCCAAATATGTTTAAAACTTGCTTGGCTCTCCGCACGCAAAAACGGTAAAACTAAATGAAATAAGCAAATAAAAGAAGAAAGAAAAAAATTATTAGAACCCACTAAACACCGCGCGAAAAAGGTCCTTGCAGATAATTTTGTAAAAATGTTTTCGGGTTTTTGCAAGAAGAGAGAATCGAACGCTTGAATACATCTAAGATTAAATAAGAGAGAGATAAAATTTAAAGGACCACACCGTTGTTGATATTAGAGTTCAGTACTCCCTGGGCGGCGACAAAGTAATACCCTCCGATAAAATCGTTTTGATAGTTTGTCCCAAAACATAAAGCGATTGGCATTGAAGTCAAATGCATCCGATTTGTATTGGTTTGAAGATAAACCTTCTGCCTGCTCTAGAAACAAACCCAAGTGTATTTTGATTGTTTTGTAACACTGCTGTTCAACAGGCACGCAGTACAACTTGTATTTACGAGTACATTTATTTTGCGTCAAATCCTCTAGAACTAGCAATTCGGGCTGGTAAGATTTGACTTTAGAACCCGCTTCAATAAATTGTTTACACTGTAAAAAATTGTCTGAATTTTGGCCTAGATTTTTGTGGACAACACCAGTCATTAATATTTGCCCTTCTGAACATCTATATGAGGTTTACGCTCAGTATAATTTGTGCACTGGAATGTCATTCCAACTGAATGCATAGTTTAACCACAAAAATTAGTTGTAGAGGATACTAAAAGTTTTGGATCTATGAGCTCTACCTGGGTTTATTTGTGTTTGTTTTGCACTCTTAAAAGTGTGTATCCTATCAAGGCCTGTAAAAATCTGATTATCTGCATGCGTTGCACTGCAGGACGTTTATTAGTGGGAAGAGAAAGTGAGTCCTCTTGACCGTGTCAACATTTGCACAGACATCTCTTCACAAGTTATCATACAGCAAACGCTTATGCACATATTGGACGTAAACTTTGCAAAACGGCCAAATTTCGGACTGTAATAAAACAAAATCGTTCAGCTGTAAGACCCTGTGCGTGGCTGGCTGCCATGCCACCCAACGGAAGCACGACGGCTGAGGTACTGCCGGGCTACCCAAGCCTTGACAGAGGAAGTCGAAATGTACAGATCCGGTTCAAACCACCTACTTTTTGGTCGGTAGATTTGCGTTCTAAACACATGAGCCAACTCACCTCCAGACTGGAGTAAAGATACTATAAATTAGCCAGCGTGTACAGTTTCAATGGAAGGATGGTGAGCTGGTAAAAAAGTTGTAACATAATGAAACCCCGTATCTGGTTTTAACAAATGGCAAAGAGTTAACATTAGTTCACTATGACATCGCTTGTAAGGCGTACATCCATACAAGTTGTAGCGGCGGGCGTGCCAAAGTGGTGTTTCTAATCATTTTCAATAATGTTCTTTGATCCGACAAAAAAAATAGTTTTTGTCTAAAGTTGGAGTTAGCAAGCCTTGATAGGAAATCTGAGCGACAGGTGGGGCTGACATGCCACTACTAGCAACTCACTGCTTCAACTGTTTGCCAACGGGTAGTGAGTTTCAAACTCAAATATTTGTACCAAGCTCACTGCCGATGATTCATTTTAAATATAAAACAACTGTACACTGGTTTATGGATTTCGTTTCAGAGTAATCTCGTGTAGATGCGAGCTTTATCATTGAAATCTACCGTTCGTTATTGTTTCACAAGATGCCGGTAAACGTGTATGTTTATTTTGGATTTTGGAAGGCCAGCATCCTCAAAGGCAATGTAGGCAAAACGAGGATATGCTAAGTCACTTTGCGAAGATCAAGTAGAGCCGTGGATGCTCCATTAGCAAACCAGTCACAACATGATACAACGGTCACGAGGTAAAACACCTAAACGTCAAAAACAAAACCAAGCGTTGAGTTGAGTCATTTTTATGGAGTTTTGCGCCCCGGTATACAATACTTAGCTGCTGTTAATGACTTGTCATATAGGAAGTTGCGATTTTCTCACACTTTGATTAAATCGTTCCTTGGATGCACACAAAAACGTGAACTTTAGCAGTTCAAGTTTTACGGACTAAAATAATCTGCCATCATTCACATGACCGTATTTTAACGAATTTTCCTAGGCAATTCATATTTTTCCACATGCAGTAATTGTTCAGAGAGTGGATAATCCCCCAGCTATCAATTTACAGTTAACACAAAATTCTCACAGTCTACCGTATAAATATACTATGCTCCTTACCTTGTGTAATTTGTATTGTCCATCCACTAAATTTCAGTGAAGGTCAACAATGCAGGACTATGGATTGTACGTCCCCAAATCCGGTTTTCTGTCTCTTAAATTCTTCTGCAATAATTCACAGAAATGTTTGAGTTGAAAGCCAATATTGTGAAAAATGCATTTGGCGGACCCCATACTAGGGGTAGATAAATTTATCAACCGTTTTTAACGCAAAATTTGGTGTTCGGATATCACGACCGACTCATATCTTTTAGGAGCTTATTTTTGGAACTTGAGTTGACGGATTCTATATAGTAGTTAAATTAAACATTTGCGAAATTTGTAGTCATTTGGTTAAATTAGACGGCCAGCGGTGTCAAACTGTGGGCTCCGAAGATTGTTTACTGACAATTTTTAATCCCTTGGTTGAAAGGAGAACAGCCGGCTTCTTTGGGTAGAAATAAAGTAATTATCCTGAATGTTGCCTTGGAATCAGGTACTTTATTTCGAAATGCTTAAAGTGTAGAAGGCGTGTAATTTTATGAGCTCGCTGTCCAGGACAAAATCGGCAAAACAGGTATTCTGAGGCAATTAGCCCGTACACACGTGATAAATCAGTGACCCACTCATATCCTCAGTCCACCAATTTTACGCTGACACTATTGGTGAAGTATTTGCCATCAAGCGCAAAACCTGATTATTTTTGCTTTCAAAATTTGGAATGTGTGGTATTTCGGCATTGAGCGTGAACATACTGAAACAGTCACATCCTAAAATATTTTAACACGTGCAGCTAATAAAAAATTATCCTGTCATTTGTTAATTGTGAGGTAGCCCAAAATCGCAGAAAACGACGAAGAAAAGTATTTAGGAAATAATACAAATAGATTTTTTGGCTTCGAAAAACAAGCAGGATTTTTATAAACATTCTAAACCCAAATTTTGCTTGAGTTTTATTTGCTACGTAAGCGTGCGGCTATTTATCAAGATAACAAGATTTCGTTTTAAAAAATAATTTTGCGTCAATGTTATCTGTGCAATTTTATGTGATTCTGCTCTGATTTTAGATCTGTCCTGTTACAGAAGGCCAAACAGAAAACTTATTTAAGCTGGACGTAAGAGAGGAGACCAATTTTTTTACTTGCTTCCATTTTTGACCGTATACTTGTCTCAAGATGGCGTTTATTAAATCGGGTGCTTTGGTTGCCTCGTTACCTAGCGATTAAAAAATACACTATCTTCACATAGATGACCGGTTCCACACAGCAGCAGATTGTTCAGCAGTTTAGATTAAACGACGAAAATAAGTTTATAACATTTTCACCTAGGAAACACAATTATACTGCGCCTTAAGAACGATCTCCATAATTCAGGTTATTTTTTCCTAATAGGACAAGCACAAATTCCGCGATCATAATTTTAGGAAGGATCATTATTGCATAGGTCGATTCCCGTTCATAGAACAAGAAAACGGTAGTAAATCAGCCTCACTTTGTGGGCTGAAACAATTTCTAAGCCTAAACCATTTATTATTTTTAAATCTCAAACAATTTACTGAATGTTTTTTAATTCGTTTGGTTTTCAAGTTGACAAATACTGCAACTGTAAGTGACATGTGAGATTTCGAAAAAAATTACTTGAAATCGACCAAACTGCACAAGTTAAGAGTATGTATGCAATTAATAGTGGTGCACAAAGTGTTTCATGTTTCGCCAGCGAACAGCATACAACTTATTGTAACTTGCATGTTTTTACTAGTTTACTAGTTTTTACTATGTTATCAGTTAATGAGCGTAACAGGCCCCACGTATAGTCGCTAGATGTTCATAGGCTTCACGGCAAATCAGATGGTGCTCACTGTGCTCCAGTTATATTGCATCGTATATGCTGCATTATGGCGAGGATATTTCTGATTCAAAATCACCCCAAAATGTAGAAGCGTAAGCAATAGAGGTTTTATCCTGTCAGCGAAGCTAATCGATGCTAAAAAGCCGAGAACTTCACGGATGTTTTATCCTTGTGGGAAGTGAACGTTTCACAAGAAGCAGATATTTCGAAACCGCGACCCTCGAGACATTGGCCAGATACTTAGGCGTACGGCATGTGGTGACTGAACGGCAGTGTGATTAACTCTACTTAGCGCCACTTATCCTGAAATAACGGGAACGATATCACGTGATCATGTATTGACTGACTCCTCAAGTGACGATATTTCAGAGGGAAGTTCCACAACCCCTTCATAATTATTTTTTCTCCGAGATGCTCGTTTTCCCACAGTGTGCCTGTGTAACTACCGTCTTGACTGCATTACCACTGCGTATTTTTGGCTTTTTGAAATAAATATTGAAGCTTTGCGTGGATTAATCAAATAGTGAAAAGATTTATAGGTAAAATTTTTGTAACCTCAACACTCATATTAAGTGGTTGAATAAAGCCGTCTAATTGTGCCGAGTTCATTAAAACGGAAATATATATTTCATAGGCGGCCCGCTGAGTTGAGCAGTTTGTGGTACGATTTCTTTCGTGCTCGAAGAAGTGAACTTTGCACCATAAAACATTTACGAGTTCTGAATTTCGACTGCAACAAACATAGAGTGTGATCTATGAGGTAGAGTCCAGAAGCACGAAAGCATTGGTTCCTGTAGATGCACGTGTTTGGTAGAAACGTTCACCAATTGTGAAATGTTGCTGTTGTTTGTGCCTAGCAACAATGCAACAGTTTTTGTACGATACATTCATAGGACATCACAAATTGTGTAAGCCACAATGATGCGCTCAACGTTCAACCCTATTTACTTATGCTCATTGAAAGAAGAGTCAGCCAAAGGCGTGTGTAAGCAGGCCGGCACAACAGAAATCAACCACCAAATCAGTTCGTATTTTGCAAATGAAAATGACCTAAAATCCTCGGAAATTAAGCCAGAAACATATATGGGTCAAAGTAAAAGCTTCAAAGAAAAGCACGTCAGTTTTATTTAAAACCAGCTCATAGTCAGGCACTTATTGTGACCTTTCACTAGTTACAATTCCATGATGGCTTGTTGCCACCAATTCGATTAGTCTTTCTCAACAGATAAAAGCAGTCGTATACTGGTTGGAATACTCAGCATCCTAGTTTTTTATGTCCATTAGACTTTGTGGTTCGTTACTGCGTCTTCTGAAATTTTCTGACTGGTATCTTTGCGCTTGAGTGAGGTGAGAGTAATGCCCGATTCCTAGAAAGACGACCTGACAACATATCGTGGTCGTGTCAATCGATTGGCCCGCCAGTCAGGTAGGGCTACAGACGTTTGAAACCTGCTGGATACATTTTCCTTTGAGGTGTTGGTGGTTTCGGGATTTTTGTAGAACTCTATTTTGGACAATCTTCTTCCTGTCCCAGCGCAATCGTCTTGACGAGCCCACATTAAAAGGGGGGCTTCACTCTTATTAGAACCCACCAGCAACCGTGCTGGGGTTTGAACTCCGCACATTTGACATGCGACGTGAGCGTGTTATCACCACCCCACACAATTCGCCCTTTGATATGGCCTCACCAGGACAATTGCGCGGGGACAGAAAGACGATTGTTCAAACGAGAGTCATGTGAGTGTGCGTTCTACATGTGACTTTAGTTTAACTGGTTACCGTATTGATATTCTGTTTGAAATAGGTATAAACTTGGAACACAACTGACATATGTCCTTGTTTCATGTATAATATAGGTAACTTGATTATTGTTTTGCCTCCATGATCAAATCCGCCAGACGTATCAAATGCTGCATCAACTGACAGGATTTCTCACAAACTGACCATTTGTGGGCAGAATGTTTACCTTCTTTGTACCGGTAAAAAACGTCTATAGATGGATAAGCCACTTATGACAGCATCGGTGAGTCCCTTTAATATGTAAATAATCTTGCAATCTAAGCCTGTAAATAAAACGAGTAAAAAGCGTTCAGGAATATTCTATCGGGACCATAAATGCAAACAATTACTATTATTATTGCGATAATCATCTCGGCAAACAGTGTTGACTACGTTAAATGCGCTTCCGCAGCTTAACTGGGAATTGCTCCGGAAGAATAAACTTAGGAGAAGCTTGAGCAAAATAAAACTGCTATTAGGATTTCAGGAAACATGTCAGAAAACCAGTCTGGGAAATAATTAGCGCTATTTATGAGCCGTGACATGAGTGTTCAATTTGCATAGCCTTATCAATTTTCCAAAAATAATATAATCCCACTTTAACACTCTATAAGACGTCCAGGTGACATGATCACCTGCATAAACCATTTTTACGAGCAAGCCCCATAGGCGTATAACTGGAATTTTCGTGCAACACTCAGAATTTTTATTGCACAGTAACGATCACATTTGGTTAGTATTTGTGCTGTGGTTATACTCACAATTGCGCACGGCGCAATTAAGGACTCCTATCGCGTTTTTTGGACCAACAATGCGAATTTATTGGTCCAGCCGCGTATTGTAGAAACTTGGGATGCACACTTTAGGACCGATTTCTTCGTTTATCTCAATGATTACCTGAAAAATTTTCCCTCAGTAATTAAGCGATCTCCTTATTTTGTTGCCAACAGTAACCACGGCTTTATGTAGCCAAACAGCGTGTAGGTTGATCGTTATTCACGTGGAAGGATAGCTAGATATGCTGTTAGGTAGACGGGGGAAAATTCACCAAATGCTAATATAACAGCAGAAGAAGATTAGCTATTGCGCAGTTTGTCTCAATGACCAGAAAGGAATTTGATTCCGTCCGTGATTGAATTTTTGAAGAACATCGTGTAACCACCTACGTACTAAGCGAGGAGTGTCAATCGCCGAATTCTGTTGAACTAGAATCTGCGCAGTCTGCACCGACAAAACGACACTTATTATGTGCCAAATTTAAGAATTTTATTCAAACCTCATTGAGAATATGTTGATGACAATGAATTTGGTCTCTACTAGTGAAATCATCGGAATTTTGCGTTTGATACGCATTATCGTGCACGAATGAAACCAGTTTTGATCAGCGTAAATCGATTATGAGCGTGCTAATTAGATGCTCCGTCAAATTATTCCCTTCGAAGTTTTTCGTTTCAAATTTCGTTCACATATATTAGGTCAGGTTATAAAAACGTAAATAAATTCTTTTCATCAAGTTATAAAACGTTCTTCATGAAACAGCGTTTTCGGGACACGACACAGCATAAAACGCACGTTTTGCCATTTTGTGGAAAAGTGCATTTTATTCACTCCTCACACACGGTGGCATACGGTTCAAAAGTAACACCGATCGATGTTTCAGTTTTAATACGACAGTATGCCGGAAATTTACATGAAGTATTCAGTGTGCAAGTGAAAGTTAGGCGTAGTATGAAATCTACTACAATAGGGCTCTCGGTTTGTGCTGTCGAGCATTCGTCGCTAATCAACAATCAGGGTCAGCGGAAAACACGGAGCTATGGTGCAAACACAGCTAAAATCCAAATACACCTGAAACCATTATTATTATTATTAGTACATTATTGGCAGTAAAATGCAATATACTGGGTGGTTACTCCCAAGTACAGCCAACTGTGTGGACTTCGCCGTACATAAATGCTTACCCACTTGTAAAGGCTTGTTTAACTCATCAGAGGTTGCAGTGGGTTCGTAGATTTCACAACAAAAAATTTTACCGTATAATGAGTAGTTGCAGTTTACCGTCTCTTTCTGAAAATTGGAACCAATTGGCTTAGGAAACAGTTGTTTCTTTTTGGTTATTTGGTTTTCGCGAAATGTCTTCATGTTCGCCCGAAATATACGTTGATTCACATACAATGTGGTCCTAAATAGCGCCTCTGAACGCCATAGTATGTGGCAAGAAATAAAGAACTCTTGGCTTAGCGCCCAACCAATGAAATGTTGCTTTGTTTACTTGATTCATCCCAAAGTCACAAATTGTGTGGTTGGTTGTTTTTTTATTGTGAATTTGTGTGCAATTGTTTTTTATCCTGACGTTTCTTAAGTAGGGAGCAACAGTCACTCCTTGATGGTTACCTTTTTCCAATATTTTGACGCTCACGCGCACAGTGGAAAACCAACAGTGAAGGTTAATTACTTCAGTAAAAGGTAAAAAATAATGGCACATAAACGTTGTTCCAATATTATATAAAAATCAGTGAGGAGGTATATACATATTGCTCTTTAGCTCAACCGATTGATTTACGGCCACACAATACATATGTGCTACACAAGGTAGTGAAATCATGTTTTTTGTTGACAAATACGTTTATGAAATGTTTACTCCACGTGGTAAATTGCCGAGTTGCGTCTTCACATAACACCGGGTAATATCTAGTACAAAAATCCAAGTTTTGTTCCATCTAGCTACTCCATCATAACCGACCGGCCAAATAATCTTTGATGCGTATTGGGGGCAAACTCTGGGACAGATATTAGGAACTGCATTTTTTAGCAGGCGATAGACACATTCTGTTCAACGGGGGTTCTTCATGGTCTGGAATAGAAACTTGCAGAGAAATTTATTGAGCAATTTAAATGTAAAAATGGTAATTGGAGCGGGTTATCTCGCAAATACCAAATTTCGCTGAGACGCGGAGACCCATCTACGCATGTTTTACAGGTGAAATACTTCGAAAGACCAAACACCTACGCTTTTCAAATAGCCTATTATTATCCATGTAGAGTACCAACCTAACAGAATACCCTTCTGTGTGCGCCCTCGCTAATGTTTACAATTCAGCACCAGGCGACATCAGGTGACACCATTTCCATCGAAAAATCAATGGTTCCCCTTACGCGACCCACACTCATCCTTGTCAAACTGCTTGACAATTTCAGCTTTTTAGAGTTGAAAAGGCAATGTTTGGGGACATATATATGGGCACTGTTTTTCAGGTACGTTCAAAAATTGTCCTTACGTGAAACATGATGGCTATAGCTCTTCGAAAGCCAATATCTGACATTTTCTCTAGCAAGGTATATACTTACTGCGTAATTGGTTATCTACGTTGATTTTCCAGGAATGAGAAGGACTCGTTCACAAAGCTGTTAAAAAATACAAGTTCTTTGTGGAACAATGACAAGACGCTTGCAATTCATCGTGGATAGATTATGACATAACAAGACAGGCAGTTACTGGAGTCACGCAAAGTGCCAAGCAACACTGAATACAGATGAGAATAAAAGAGGGAGACCGCACAAAAATTCATTTTCATTTCGGAAACTTAACTGTGACGACCTTTTACATAAAAGTTAACTAACTAAGTTGAGCATAGTAAAATTTATTAATTTCAATTGGTTAAGGTCATTCTTATGGACGGGCAAACGGGTGCATTTTGGATCACATTATTTAAATGCAAAAAGCGAGGAGAAATTAAAATTTTCCTTAAGAAATAGAGGCTGATAATTCTTGTTTGTTACATGTAAACCCATCATAATGTGTAATAATGACTTGCATTGCGGGGTCTCTCCGCCTCACTTTCAAATCATTAAATAAAACATCCTTCGGATATTCGAGACAGGGTGTTTTGCCCATTTGCGAGTTTAGTGGCCAAAGTTGCGAAAAAAAATTCCAGTAATTGTAATGTAAAGCTCCGAAATTGCGGGTGTCGCACTACCTGCTTTGGCTACGAACAGCCGTTTTGCTAAAAATATAATGTTTCCTTACCATTTACAGCACTCCTCACATGTTTGTTTCACGCCACTAAATTTCTACAGCGCAAATAACTCAACTAAATTGAAGTGCCGCTCTCAACACAGGTGTGTGTGTTAACGATGATTGATGCCTTATGCAGTTAAAAAACGCCACAATTGTAAACCATGTTTTGAACGATTGTCACTAGCAACAAGGGTCTTACTGCGGCGTCCCTCCAGACTGGAAGTTCATTTATCTCCCCTAAGCTCAGCGGCTATGCTTGGTACAAATTTCAACGACTGTAAAACGGCGTTGCGCTTTCGGTCTACTAGTTTGCGTCTATAGCGAACGGGTCATCCAAAACGATAAGCCATACTCCGCCCATCTACAGCCGTCAGGACTCACAAAAAAGTTATTTTGAAGCACGAAATCTTAAACTGAGATCCCGTACAAGACACACGAGCTGGGATTTTCCAAAGAACCATTTTGCGCCTCATTTCTGATTCATATAATCACGAAAATATTGGTTAAACGTGGAGTTTTACTTTTAATTTTTTAAGCGCACTGCAATCAAGTCCAATGTTTATTGTTGAGCTAAACTAGCGCCCCGGGGTCACAATGGGAAAAAGAGACTATCAAAACTTCGTGCTTTCTGCATAAACAAAACCATTTGTGTTGCAATTTTCGAAAGTGATTTGTTACGCCATCGTCTTGCGGAGTATCAAAAACCACAACTTTCAACTTTTTACCCTTTGCCAGCTACGCAAGTTGTCGGATCCCCTTCCGGCCAATGCAGTTGTTGTAAAGGTGTGAAATTACTCCATTGACGTTGTCCCTAACTCAAAATGCAATAATCAACTGTGGCCACCAAACCAAATGAAACGTTTGCACAATCGATTTATTGTCTATGTAGTTCGTGATGTTTTGGAAATGCCAATACAAATAACAGCCAAAATTACAGATTTACGCTAAACAAATTAACAACAGACACGTAACATCCCGATTTGTCAAGCGCTGGAGACCTGATAATCCAAAACAAATCACAAACACCACGATTATCCTCATCCGCACAACAATTTTGCCTATGGAACAGTTAAAACGTCGGCATGTGTTATTTCTCTAACCATTCTTTTTTATGGTTATATCGATATTCCTTCACAGTCAGGTGTAAACCAGCTAAAAAACCTTAGAGATGCTGCAAACTACTCAAGAGGGTTATTATTCATTTGCACGTATGTCAACATTCATGACCGGTTAATTGTTTCCAAACGGCAGGTTTCCGCTGTCTCTACTACACAGGCGCCATTGTTCACCTGTTTCCACATCCTCCTAAAAATGTAGCAGGCAGTACTGCACGAGCAACGCAGATCTCTGTCAAAACAAGAAAAATGGATCCACTTGATTTGAGGCAGCATTTGGCTCTGGCTAATCGCGTTTGAATACTCACAAGCTTCCGTTTATATACTCGCGGCTCGCTGAACTCATAGGATGATGCTGCACATTTATAGGTCCGTCGTACGTGGCGCTTTATAGAGTCTACAGATGGTCGCTTTTTGGGTTTCCATGTCATCTTTATAAGACTGGTTATCCAAAATGTAGCAGGAGATATTTTTAGTATAGTTGTTAATAGCCTTTTGGCACTTAGTGCGCTTCATAATGCAGAATAAAGAACAAGGTCGGAAAACCTTACAGCTAACACTTACCTGTCGGCGTCAGCTAAAAGAGTTGACAGGAAAGTTGATAGACATACGCCTTTAGGATTCACCCGACCTTCGCTTATCTTATGTCATTTCCGGAGAAACATCAGGCCATGAAGTTGCCCAGTCAAAATGGCAAATTCATTGTCAATCCCATGAATAAAATTGTGTTGCGTATTTTCAAATCCTTAAAGGCAAACAAGCATTCTCCACACAGAGTCTATTATTTTATTTATTTATTCGTTTTAATTTGTTCATTTTGTCACAGCAATTGTCCCACATGAAACTATCACATGCCTTGTGGAATGATTCTTCTCATAAGCTACATAGAGCCTATTATAGTTGTGGGGAAATTCGGTCATGTCACCGAGACTAGCCTAGGCAGAAATCCGACAATGGCTGTCCAAACACTGGAAGTCATCAGAGGTTTGCCTCTCACTAAAAACAATTCGAAAGCCGCGATTTTCTGCTCAATTTTTCAACACGTTCATATTTTTGGGGCAACATTCTTGCCGCAATAGCGTTGTGTGAATTGCAACTGCTATCTCAACAGGGCACAGTATCGAGCTTTTCTCAGGCCTCCAACCGCATCTACGGGGGCACCCCTCCATTGATAAACTACCAAAATTCTCCGGCGAGTTGGATGAGGACGATCAAGTTTCGTCGGGACTTTCCTGGCTTTACCTGCGTCTAGTACCTCGGTAATCACTTTGCAGCTATAGACCAAGGCAGAAAAAAGGCAATGATGGCAGTAAACCTACTGCGGTAGCTTCAATTACATCACACACTTTGACCCATAAGCCTTGTGGAAGGTGACCAAATGCGATAAAATATTCCCCCTGTAGCTAAAAGAGCGCCACTTTCTGAACAAACTGCGCTAAGATACAGCTAAATGCAGCGGCGTTTTAATGGTTTAAACATGGTGTGATCGTTTTCAAGCAAGGCTCAATTAGGTTGCTATTCGAGGATCTGGAATCACTCAGTATTTGGTAGCCACCAGAGACAAAAAACACGAAGCATATGTTTAACGCTGTAAGTTAAAAATATCATATCTACGCAATGAAAAAAGTACATTGGCCGGTTAAATTTTATTTTTACAAAATGAGGGGTTTTTTGTGTCATCCAGATGCATCATGACTTTAATGAACATAGCAATTACTGATTCTATGCAAACGAACACATGATTTACTCTCATGAACACATTACACCAGATTTATTTTGAAAACACAAGCCAAAGTCATTATTTGGAAATCGGCATTTTCTTGGCTGTACCCGGTCATTCATGTGTTGGTCTGATTCACGCGATTGTATTTTGTGTCATCATATACCAAATGCTTTTTCCGCATTACTGATCCCAGTAATTAACGGCCGCTCGGAGCAAACATTTTGAAAATAAGGCCCAACGACAATTTGAGCGAACAAAAAAATATGAGGAGGGTGTCCGGCGAGCAATGGCGGTCGGTGCATCTTAAACGCATACATACGTCATAAGTAGATCAGTCATCCAAAAGTGGACAGGGCAAACGTTAGGTTGTTTTTCTAATTTGTATGTGGCTGCAACTGTCAATGGATTGGTAGACACCTGTTGAAGGCAGAAGGAGCAGGAGAGCGTTTTTTCTTTGTTTTTGTTGTGATGGTCTTCTAGAATTTGCTTTAAATGCACCAATGCATTGAGAAAAACGCTATTTAAAGAATGTGTCGTTCAGGCGAACTGATAAACAATACAAATTGCCAAAGCAGGCAACCTGTAAGTTGACGGACTTTGAAGATATACATAGACTGAGATGGAGTTATTTGTTGTTAATATCCAAAAATTGATTATAAACAAGCGTCCTTGAAAATTTACCAGTTATCTGGTGTTGAAGCATTAGTGAAGAAAATATTCGCGAGTATTCGTCTCATGGGTTTTCATCAACAACAACGTCAGTCTCTTTATACGCTTGGCCATCATCTGCAAGCCGTATGCGTTCCTTTCGTGGACATATAACTCAACATCATTTCTTAAAATAAAGCTACAAAAAAACTCAACATTTTCGTGAGCGGGACGTAAAAGTATGAGTAGTCTTCATTGACTTAGAAGCATTCTTAGAATTCATCAAAGGGTCTTTCGACCTACTAAAAAATCCATTGAGGAATTAGGAGACAAACTGGTGCCCACCAGTGTTAAACTGGTAGCTGTTCACCGGATTGCTTTATGGAATCCGGGATGTTTATGCACACAGTTGGACAGCCCAAAAACCCAAAATGATCCCCAGGAAAACATCTTGTTCATCACGATTATCGCAGCCACCACCGTAACTGACATAATCTCATGTTGAGCACAATAGGCGCTTCCACTGATTTAAACCTATCAACTAGTAGTTCATGCGCTAAGGGTCTTAGACCTTGCGTCTACAATGATGTTATTCACAAAGTCAATGTGTTTCCGTTTTGCGATCAGTATTTGCTCTTGTTGGACGTTTTGGGCCGCATATTCTCTGCCTCGTCTTTCCTGAGGTTCTCAGATAACGGGTTTTACCCAACTCAAACGAGCGCTCATCGAGTTGGTCCCAGGTTCGCTAAAATATTTCTGCCCAATCGCATGATTACTAGAGCGTAGATTTTGAATGCTTCGTTTTACTCAGCAAGCCAAATGCAAACTGCATTGTCCTGGGCAGAGCACCACATTGCCAGTTGATGAACTTCAAAATAATCTGTGATCAAACGCGCCCCACAATTCATGCGGAATTGTGTAATATGAGACGAGTAAACACATTCACTTTCGGAAACTTCGATCTGTCGTAGAGTATTTTTAAAAAATGTAATTTCCATCAGATAAACAAGGTTTAGTACGAACAAGTTTTCAAAACTGAATAAAATTCCGCCATTTTGCCAAGCCATTTTTGGGTTAGTCCAGGTTTTTAATTCTAAGATGTCGACACTTAAGACAGTCAGGTTATGTAGTTGGATACAGCCACGTTTGTAACAGTAATTGAATACCTCTATTTAAATTGGAAAACAGCAAACACTACTGAATTAACCATTTGATTTTTTCAGGGGGTTGACTGATTTTTCCCCTGATTTTTCAGGGGAAACTGACTGAAAGCACAAAGTACCGAATTTGCTGTGTTTTGTTGATGGTAGTTTGTTTGCTGTGAAACGTACTAACAGTGATAAATAAAATTAACCAAATAAACATGGTTAGTTTTATGACCTTTAGTCGGTGAGCGTGTCTGGAAATTGTTTTGCGCCTCGGTCAGGCGAATGATAAGTTGATATGGTGTGTGAATCGTTCACTTACTGACAAATCTCTTTGTGCATTGCAATTGTCGTGCACATATCGAGGTTTTGTTCCAAAAAAAATTTGGTGAACACAAGTTTCCCAATAGATTACCTTCAAGGGATAAGTGTCGTGATCATCGTTCCCTCTCGGCATTTCACCTGTCCTGAAAAAAAAATTGCATCAACCTGAAAAATTAAAACGTTTGCCACCAGCTGCTGCAGTCTCAGAACGGTCGATGCCGAGGCTTTTGAGGTGCAACACTTGACACTGGTTTCGCCCCGAAAATAAAATGTCAACTTTTTTGGTTTATATCATATTCCAACTACTGTTAGTGCGGAAACCTTGGTGTGAAGAAGTTTTTTAATTCGACATCGGGCAGATGGCGTGACAAGAAATATGGAATAACCTTGTTTTCCAGTTTAAAGTTGAGCACATATACTATTTTCCACAGTCGGCTACACCATATTTGGGGCTTCTATTACGCAACAAACGATACGACTTTGGCGACAGGCTTTGCTATTCGGCTAACACATAGGGCACAATGGTGTGAACAAACATGAGACAATGCACGTACAATACGTATTAATCTGCCGCAACAACAAGACTCTAGTTCACATTCACTGCTCAGCAACAAGTAAACATACGCGCTACTAGTTGGGCTGTGTAACCAGTCCATCTCAACCGATAAATATTCAACAGACAACAAAATACAATCCTACCCACAAATTCTAGCGCGTTGCGTGGTTTCACTTGAGCGAGCTCACATGAGAAGCCTGGGCCTCCCTGTCTTGCATCTAACCCATAATCCAAACTCTCGCAAATCATTACCTCACGCCCATTTGGTTCGGTCGTACATTAGGATGTGAACGCTTGTCAGTAAAGTCCGCTTCCAAAAGCAGGCGGTAGTATCGTCGTGTGTCCATTGATTAGCGGTATTACAAATCTCCAATCGAAATCCACATTCGTTTTACTTTCCTCTGAAGTTCACCAAACGAGCTACTTCCTTGGTGTTCGAAAAATTTCACCTTTTATTTGAAAAGTACGCCAGAAAAGTGTGGCAGGCAAACCATAATCGGGCATCCAGCTGTATTACGCATAGAGCTTTTT
The DNA here is from genome assembly GCA_003604175.2 of Clonorchis sinensis. Taxonomy (NCBI): domain Eukaryota; kingdom Metazoa; phylum Platyhelminthes; class Trematoda; order Opisthorchiida; family Opisthorchiidae; genus Clonorchis; species Clonorchis sinensis. The sequence continues at coordinate 2,631,551 of CM030375.1, read as the reverse complement.
GACAGTCACAAGATGCGCTCTCTGGCGGATCCGAAAGATATTCGTATCCATAATCCATAAGTGTCGCACAATAATGGACTATTACAATTTTCTGCGATTGTCCACGTCTTGTTAAACATGTGCTCCGAGGAAGCTACCCTACAATGTGGATCATCTTCCAAAAATGGTGTCACCTTGGAGCATGTATATATGCTGAATAATGTAAACCTCAAACTGGGATAACAATACACTGTAACCGCAAAAACTGAGTAAAATAGTTGAAACTTCTTATTTCACGATGGCTCAGTGGTCATAGCGCGAAATTAAGGACCCGAAAGTCCGCGGTCCGAAACTAAACTCTGCCTCTCAACTTCCCCTGTCTAGGCTTGGCCAACCTGGTAGTATCCCGGCCCTCGTGCTTCCTTCTGTTGACATGGCATTTATGCACCGAAAGGATGCTACAGCTGAATAGCTGAACAGTGGTCTATTAGAAAATGGGCTGCCATAGCGTATAGTTTTAGCTGCCCCACCGTTTGTATGACTGAATTTTGACCTCTAGGTTCTGCATGCGTCTGCCGAATTCAAAAACAGAATGATGCAGAGTGGTTAGTTATACAGTGTTGCAGGTAAGAGCGGGAGGATAAATGTTTTATAGGCCAACGTATGTTGATCTTCCTCTCGACCGACGACATAGATTATGTCACACCCCAAACACCTGTCACTAATTCGCCACGTAGGCAATATATATTTGATCAGGGATTACTTTCATGTTCCAACTACTGTTGTAGCAGGTAGAAAGCAAAGCAAATCAAAGAACTAGAAGTTACTGAAAGAAGCTAGTGGTGCAATAGTCTAAAGTATTTAATTACGTACGCACAAGGTTTAAAAATAACTCTGTCAGCCAGTAACTGGGAGCACATTCAACGAGCATATAAATAGTAAAAATTATGCATAAACATCGGTAGTCTTCTGAAGATATTGCGACTATTTGTGATCTCCTTTGCAAAAATGACACACTGTGTAATACCAGGTTGTCCCTCAATAGCCCTAGAGCAGGACTATGATTACACTTTGACACAATGACCAGGGAACAAAGGTCACAAAGGTTATTAGACTTGCCGGAGAAATAGTTCAAAGTGTAAGTGATTTTAGGTTACAATCCAGACGTTCAACAAAATTACCACTGCATTTCGGAGGTTTACCTGGATATACAGTGCCGTATCTTAATTGCTGAAACGTATTCCTTACGGTGTATTGAAAGATATACTGCTGGTGCGCCGTCCAATCATTATCACTCGAGTCCACTCCTATACAAAATAGAGCTTGCGTGAAAATTGTATAAGCAGGGTTACTTGCTGGTCTAAATCTAGTGCGCAAAACGGGATTGGATGCCGCAGTACTCATCAGACCTACACAAACACAGCACAGACAAACAACTGACGATAGATGTCAAGTGTAAACTCTGACAAGTGGCCGGTTAACCAGCAAGTCGAAATGAAAGGATTCCTGAAAACAACTATCTTCCCTTTATATGAAGCAATACACGGTGAGAATTAACCGGCCACCGTTCACCGAGATCACAGTTACAAGGAATTTGCGTCTCTTTTCGGCCGAGACGAATGAAACGGGTGCTGAAGAAAAATACGGTGAACGGATATAAACATGTCTTCCTAAAGAAATATTTGGATCCATGTGTAAGGTGTGTGTAATGTGACGGGCCGGATGTAACTTAAATCAAATCAAACACGTGCAACTCGGCCCACGACTCACGCCAATCGGAGGGACATGTTGACGGATAACCTAAACTGACAGAGCGGATAACGCAAATTGTGTTTTTTATATCCGATGGACTAGCCGCACGAGGAGAAACCATATGAAGGGCATGAAAATTTAGCTCAGAATCTCCCGACAAATAAGAATAGGGTAAACTGTATGAATCATGACAGGTTTGATGTACAAACTACTATTTTGTAAAAGCCAGTTGTGAGAATCCCCAACTATGCTGAAAAAGAAAACAGCGAATTTGTTTGGAACGTATAAGGACCTGGTGAAAATTGCTCGCTTTTTATGATTTAGGCGGTGGATCATATTTGCATTTGGACACGTATCTCCGAACTCAGAATAGAATGCTAGCAAATACTGTCCGGATACGTCAACACGCGACGAAGTACGCATTTTTTTTTCTATTTGGGCTTATCATGTAGTTGCATAGAAATGTGTTGCCTGTGTCTCCTGGCCCACAGAAGCTGACCACTGCCATTCGTTGGAATTCCGTTAGCAAACATGGAGAATATAAATCAACGTTCCGTGGAAAACGATGAACTGTGTGAATAGTTTGCTTAGTCAGGGCCAGCAAAATATACGTTGCCATATTCTCATAATAATATCTTATAGAAAAATTTCGGCTGGGAAATTATGCCTTTCAGGTTCCCCGTTAGAAGTTTTTTTAAATATTAGAAAAACTAAAAATCGGCAGTTTGTAAGCTACTAAAACTTCATTCGTTTTATTATGTATTTGGCGCATACATATCTAATTATTAAAATATGAACGAAACGCAAAACGTGGAGGCACGAACGATTGGTTGTCTGCACCCCCACGTCGCATCTTGTTGGATGCCTTGAAATAGTCCAGAGGACCGTCGGGCGCCTTCGCCGGTTGATTCGTATCACATGATCAAGGCAGACTCCGCGTTCGTACGAAACGTTTTTGACAGCAAAGTACCGGCTTCGCAGGCGTATAGAGACTGCCTGTTGTCAAGCGACGCCTTTGGATAGGTACTGGTAGTCTATTTGGTACACGACAAATGACTCATTCGGAATGACTACATGCCCAGTGTAAATTAAGTGGGACGCGTTGAGTTTTTGGCTGAGCTGTTCAAAATCAGTGGTGTTCCGGTAAGAGAGATGCTTACTTAATCTCTTAGAAAGTTGCCGTGGCGTGCGCCCAGCATACTCCACTGAAGAATAGCAGGAGAAAACATACACAACCATTTTCTGGGTGAGGACTGGCATCTTGTCTTTGAGGTTTAATTTGAGAAAACGGTTGGCTGTAAACCAAGGCCGCGGAGCTCCAGCCAAAAACATGTGTTTAGGGATTGAAACCACTGCGGTTGACTAAGTCTGTCAACAGATAGCCTTTATACGTAAACTCAGGTATATTGGCTTCTTTCCAACGGTCGTGATAGGCGGTTGGATAGGGAGATCGGACTTATTCTTGGTTATTAATCTCTTCGGGTAACCATTTGCTCGAAGCACGTCAGAACTGTGCTGCAATTCAGAGTCCAGGTCTATTAGCAGAGCAAATACGTTTTGCCCGGTACGTTAGAGTGTGAATCAGGGTTTGTTTCTGGCCTCAGTGGAACAAAACTCAAAAAGATTGTGCACTCTCCCGTCCACGGGGGCTTTCTGTAGACAGCCCTCTGAATTGAACCCGTGGAAATTCCGACTAATGTAACGTCCAGGAAGTGGAAAGCGTTGTTACTTTCCGTTTCAAACGAGAACTGAATTGAGGGATTTGCTCGTTTCAAGCTGGTCAAGAGAGCATTCATTCCGGAACCATCTGATACAACCATAAAAATATAATCTACGTACCTTCGAAACAAGAGCGTACATCTGATGCCTCATTCAATCGACCGAGCTCCAGGTTGCCCATAAAAATGTCACTCAACAATAGACCAAGCGGAGAACCCATGGCAACTCCATCGATTTGTCGGTAAAATATGGAATTAAATTGGACTTGTACGCTGAAGGAACTGCGAAGAAGTGGCTTCTTAAAGACATGTTAAGGATTGGGAGTGTCAAATCTGATGAGTCGAAGTAATCACAGGTAAAATTTGTAGTCTCCAAGAGTGAGACATTGGTAAAAAAGGAAGTTACGTCAAAAAAGCACATAAATTGGGAACCAATATCAACAGTTTTTATCTTTTGGGCTGCTTAGTTGAACGGACATTCCAAAACTAATATTCAGCATAGTTTGCAACAAAATTGTAATCTTTGTAAGCGTTCTAAATATCTTTCGAATTTCCGAGAAAACAGTCATGTTAAAATTATGGCACAAAATGTGACGGAAATGTTTTCATTTTCAGCACAATTTATTGGTTGATCAATCCAAAATCGCGGTCAAACCCTGTTAGATTAAGCAACCAACAAGTTTCTTCTTATGGATTCGGAAAACAAATCATAGCTTTCCTATATACATAGAAACATTAAAATCATCAGAAAGCCTGAAGTTGAATTTGGTTCACTTACCCATTTCTGCCACAAGCTAAACTTGTTGGCTTCTGGCGTTCTGCTGGTTTAGTTACACTATTGAATTAGCATCATCAGCAACGACAGCATTACATTAGTGTTCACGGCAGTGGTTCACTGTCATACAACCATGATTTATTTGAAAACCTTAATGTGAGGAAAAGAATAAGGTTGGCCGAAGGAGAGACTTAGTACTAGCTCACTGCAACCATCCCGAGATGCCTACACCTCCAGATACTCATTCAGGCAGCCAGGATAAAAGCTGACAACAAGAACGCCACTGACACAGGTTGGCAGTCATATCTTGCAGGGTCTCCAACCAGGCGTAGTGCGGATAACGCGGTCCCATCCAGGACGGAGATTAGCACCGACAGCACCCAAACGTTTCATAGTCTCCTTTATACTCCTCTGCCAGGTCAACGGTGGGTCACAATTCTCCCCCCGCCATTCTGAATTGGGCATGGAAAAGGACACTCTCTTCGGCAAACGATGGTTAGGCATACGCAACACATGTCCCAAACAACGCAGCTTCTGGTGCTGGACACATTCTTCAATGGAAGTACCCGTTGCAAAACCGAAAACTCGCTTTCTGATTGCCTCGTTACGGATACGCCGACACCAACCCACACAAGCTATGGTTCTGAGACAACGACTGTCGAACACCTGAAGACGTCTCAGTTCCGCTGGTCGAACAGGCCACAGAAAACAGCCCGCACTGTAGGTTGATACACAGGTCCCTTGAGATTCAGGGATACACCATTTCGGCAACTCGAGCCTTGCAGATTTGTGCATTTACCTCATCTGTAACACTACAGTCACAACTAACACAACTTCCAAGATATGTAAAACGCTCCACAACTTTCAGTGCCGTAAGTGACGTGTTCAGTGACTGCATGTCCCGGAGCAAACCGACACTTTGTGGGTGAAAAGTGCATACCAAAGGAGAGGATAATTTTGGTCAGTTTATCCAAAAACTCCTGCGCCTTCTCCTCCTCTTCGAACACGAGAACGATAAGTTTATTACTTATATTAATTATGATAACCCTAACCCAGTATCAGTTGACTGTACGTATATGGTACATTTGCGGGAAGCAAAGCAGTGTCACAATGCACAGGCGCGATTCGTGCTACTCATGAGTAGCTAAACAAAAAGAAGAAATAACTGCTGGCTCACAGAAACAATCACCACCAGGTATTTTTCGTGTTAGGTAATTAACGATCTAAATAGAAGTAAACTTCACTCTTCACTTAGAACCATTTTGGCGAATAGGTCTGCATCGTGTTAGAGCAGTTGTATGTCTTCAGGACCCCTTTAGTTTAATGTTACCAGTGTAATGAATTCATGGGTGCGTGATGGCCGATGGGTTATAGCGCCAATTTGCTGACCAAAAGGTCCATGGTTCGAACCCGACCTCTGTCTCTCGACTTCCCCTGTCTAGGCTTAGACAACCTGACAGTATCGCAGCCCTCGTTCTTTCTTCATGAAACAACGCAACTGGGAACCGGAATGGCGTTACAACTGAACGATTTATCTTTATTTTTATATGGTACATTTTGTCGGCTGCGAAATAGCCCTTGTTACGCTAGGAATCTTCGGATGCCCTGCTGGCTACGTATTTGATACTACATGTCGCTCCGGAAAACCATCCACAGATATCATATTCACATATACTGTCATGCTTGAAAGAGGCTACAGTCGATCCATTTGTGCAGGTATGTTTACCATAGTCTGAACGCAACAAATACGTGGTTATTGTGCCTACAGTCTAAAACCTGTTTTCCACAGTGCCTTTTTGCGCTTAACTCACAAGTATCCGCGATATATTATGTGTATTCTAACATTGTTGTCGACTCTACCAATGTTCTCCACTGCCGACTCGAAATTATGAGATAATCTCAAATAAAAGATAGAGGTATTCGCTTTTCAATAATAAAACACGTGTGGATGTGGTGAAATAATTCCCCGAAATCATTTTGTCATATATTTGCTCGAGATGCGGGACTACGGCTTCCTTCGAAAACTACACCATAAAAATTTTTGTCCACTAATTACTTCCCTTCAGCTGTGACTTTCATTTATGTTCGTTTCATTTTATTTGAGGAAATCACTGTCTAACTGCGTTATTCTATCCTGCTTTCCTTTCACAAGTGAATCGTGTATGCACAGGACCCTAAATTGAACACCATTGTGTCGGCTTGCGTGCCTATCTGTGCCCCACTAGTGAACTCATTGGAAGTGAATACAAGAAATGCGGTCACTTTTGACCTGCTTCTTTGCTTCTCATACAATGCCTAATATAGATGTACGTAGAATGGTGTTTCACATTCCAATCTGTCTTTATCCTCGGATGGTAGACGCTATCTTTCAACTAGTAGCATAGTCAAAAATAACTGTTGGACTGATTGCCATTGATTAATTCAAAAAGACCGATTGCAAATGTCTCATACAGTCAACTGGGTGAATTTCGTAAACTACGGGGTAGCATCAATCTGTCCAGTTCAAAGTCCATCGCCAAACTTAATCGTCTGCTCTGAATTTCAGTAACAAATAGAATGCCCAATTGTCATTTGTGCAGCGACTTCACAACCACATAGTTCGACTGAACCGATTGTGACTCGAAAGTTCGGTCATGAATTTACCTTCCAACTGAGACTGCAATCTTGTAACATGTAACATCGGGCGCACACCAAGGGTGAATAATTCACAACTGATGGTACGTCATTCAAGCTACTCGAGTCCCGTGCCACTGGCCACCATGATCCCACACGTGAAGAAACACTGGTCCCGACGAATTACGCTGCTTGAAATGCCCAGATGTTTTTGGACCAGTAGATGAATTTGATTTGTGGATGTGTACCCGCATAGCTCAATGGTATCGAAATCGTTGGATCAGGTTGGTGCAGGCGTTGTTGGTGGTTCTGGTCTGCTGAGGGAAATGGAAGCATGTGAGTATGATTGGCTGGAAAGCCCAAACCCCTCATCATTTGATTCTACGAGGTCGACGATGCGAGTGTGATAGGTGTGAGAATGTTCATGACCGAGTCACAGATACTGAATGTTCAGTATAGTGTGATCAAGAAAACTACAAAATTGTAAGTTCATTGTGTGTTTTCATTCACACGACACATAGCACATAGATTTCCCGCTTCAATTCAGAGATGAAACGCGCAAGTCCATTGTGGAGATTATACAATCGATTTTGCAGTGGAAGACGTAAGCACACGTATGCTCGGTGTTATGTAATGCTGGCTGGTCTTCAATTAACACTTTTAGTAACCTGTGTACTGGAAAAGCACATTGAGTAAATCCACCTAAAACTGTGCGCCACAGACAGGTGAACACAATGCATCTCGGGCTACTCTGAGGTCTTCGACCCTGACGACGAAACCATCGTATGGGATTGGCATGCCGTAGTGGTATCGACGGTCACCGCGATGTTACCATATGCATCGTTCTTCAGCGAAGACGACCATTAGCAGGTGAATGCGGCTCACATTTTGCTGTTCGTAAACCTGACTCAACGTAGAACACTCCATAGAATTTGAAGGTGCAACACTTCTAAATCCTTAACATGGTGAGTGAGAAATGCAAGGAACTTGGAAAATGCTGGACTCCATCGAAGTCTTTTCAACAGGCAACGAGGTGCCCCGTGCGTACCTCTTAAGACATTGAGACCGAATCAACAATCATATGCCGGTTTTGTTTGTCGTTATTCCACCATGTGTAGAATGGAGATTGCGGAGATTCTCTTAGTGGCCTAGACCGAATACTGATTGGGTCAAAAAATTTTAAATTAACCTCAATCTGATTGTGACCTGCTGATGCTACCAATTTCTGGTCTGTGGCACTGGTCCGTGTGCTCACCACATTCATCAGTCGGCACTATGTATTCCGGATTACACAAACAGACTTAATGTTTCGGGTTCATTTGACTTCCCTGCAACAAAATTTATCTGCAGTTAGGCAATATCTGAGAGCCTACACTAGGATAAGTGCCAAATGATCGGCCGGCTTCTATGGGAGCGCACAACATTCTACAGGGTACGCAAACGTCAACTTCAGATGTAAAATGACCCACACCACAAGAAACAAGGTTCTAACATACTGTTAGACCCATTACGCAGTTGGGCTTTGTTTATAATCACTAAAATTCAACCTAGAGGACCCAGAGCATGATATTTGGTAGGGTCACTACTGTTGAACTTCCTCGGAACATCTCACAATTCCACGACCACTGTTTCCTTCGTTCATGAACTACATGATAAGGCACAACTTGCAGATGACAGCTGCAATCCACAGATTGTGATACAAGATTTGTTCTCAAGAGCGACTGCACTCTCCCTCTGTTTGGAAATAGCTAAAACTGTGAAGAATGTGTAAACTGTCCCTGTGACTTTTTGATTAGTACCGCCTCAATTTTGCACATGGTTGATATGGTCCACTTGGTTGACTGAACTTAACGTTTTCCATTCCATGCAGCACTTTGCCTTGTTCAAATGGAAAGCAATGCTGAACGGATCCTATGGGTTACATTATTCTCGGTCTAAATTGGCTCCTTGAAAGGATTGGGGACGATTGGAGCGTCACAGGCTTCATTAATCGAAGCATATATAATTTCGAGATCCCCGGTCTGATGATCATTAAAACATTGAGAGCACTGCTCAACTCCCATTGCAATGTACTGGGCGAGACGCTAAACAGTAACCTAGCATGGAGATTCTGTTTAATTTAATTTAACTTTAATATTTAATAAGTAATTTAATTAAATAATTAATTAATAATCAATAAAAATTTAAGGTTTTGCACAGAAATAAACCTTCTTCTCGTATTCCATGCCATCAAAATATCGACTGATCCGTGACAACCATCGCAAAGTTTCCTCAAGCCGTATTGCTGTGACGCACAGGGACGCGTGATTCAACACGCCCAGGAACCTTGAGAATGACCAGGCTGTCCCAGCGCTTGTTGCCCACAATGTATCACCGCATATTTCCCGTTCGCATTCCGCTGACTATAGCAGCCTGAAACATTTCAAGCCTATGAGTTATCATGACAAAAACTCGCTCTGTTCGGCTGTTTGTGTTTCGTCGAGTTTCTTTTGAACTCTTGTCAAGCTATCTGGTTGTTTAAAACTTCGATTAAACCTCTGTAGTGTTACACCTCTTCTTGAATCTGACATCTTCCCGCCATTTCCCTCCGCTCTTTGGCTTTTTGGTATTTTTTATATTGTTCACTGGATGAAACATATCAAACAAAACGAAACCCTCGTTTCAGAGAGATTTGTTAAACCGTCGGTGAGTTTAGCAACTTTATCTGAAACATAGTTTTTTCATTCCGTCTCAAGTATACTCGAATTGATTAATAACAAGAACTTTGTTTGTTGCTTCGCTAGTACACCCTCGATCAGTTTTTGACATTATTTTGAGGTCTACCGTCCAATTCCTCCGAACTAAACGCATGACATTGTGTTGGGAACAACTTCTTGGGCGTTTGTCATCGAGCTTCACCTAATCGCTGCTCGTCAGCACAGAACGGTGATAAAATCAAGCACAGAACCAGACAGGCGCGCGATGCTTCCGTGGAATAAGGGGCAGCGGAGGTACACCACTGACGGCTGTTCGTTTGTTGTCATCTCAACCCTATGTTCCATCGATGTTGACGTAGACAAGTTTGCTCACGAGGCGCCGACCATTTCACATCAGCTGATACCCCTACTTCACGTTCGCTTGATGTCGATGAACTTGTAACATCCTTGTCTTTCCGGTCGGCCATCCTGCTCTGGTGGGTAGTGTTGGGTTAGAGAGGATCGGTGTTCAGGCTCTCTCAAAAACACATCACTGTTTGGGGCTCCCGACGTTTCGCCAATCACAATGTTCACCGAGTTGGCGGCCAGATATTCACGCAAACTTTCAAACTCCTTGGGGATTTGAGAAAATTCCTCACCCAACAAGTTTGCTTTCCTTCGTAGCTCTGATCCGTAACCGACTTAAAAAAACTGACCTGCCTGTTCATTCGGCACAGACGAGTTTAATTCGTACACAACCAGCTCTCTAACGAATAAGCATCAGATTTTGCGATAAATTTGATTACTTGATTGGAGTTAGTCGCACTGTGATGGAAAGAAAAACAGCATAACACCTATTCGTTATTTATGATCAAGGCTAAACGAAATTAATCCTTTTACCGACTGTGGTCAAATTAGGCCAAAATCAGTCAGTGGGAATAACGCATGCGATTAAAGGAATTGACCCTGGATTTTGCGTACTAGAATGATTTATTGTGGTTTTATGATCGTTTATTGGCATACTGCTTGACTACGACGTTCCAGTAGTATTCTGCAAATGGGCCACATTAATAATTACCACATCTAGTCACACTACTAACAAGCGACAAGTAGCTCAGAGAAAGAGTAAAATTCACACCCGGGCTGAAAGTCTTGTCGTTATTCTGGAGGCCAGGTAACACGTGGGATTACTTGATGTGGACGCTGTGGAACCGGTGTTCAACTGGGGAGCATGATGCGTATTCTGCAGTCCCTCTGGATTACGCAGGGTGCTTGACGTGCTCATCATATTTGGATTGTGAAGGATCTTGGTAAACGTCACCGTTTCCTGTAGTGCCTGGGTTACGAGTCTTGGCCGTGCCACTGACGTTTACTGCGTCTTGAAGAGCGTTGTGCGGTGACTGTTATTTGAAAGCAACAGTGTCGGAGAATGCTGGCTTACAAGCATATGTACGTATTGTAATACAGCGTTATAGTAGTGAAAAAGAAAGAACCAGGTTTAGCCTTTAACCAACAGTCAACCCGGCCACACATCCAACACTCAGCTAGACAATCCGAATAGGATCTGACAGCATGGACGCTACTGTCTTCGGGTAGCCGCAATATCAGTCAATGTCTCTAGTGAAGCATAAGCAGACTCACTTGGACAAACGGCATCAAAACTTCGTAACATATTTCATTAAAATTTCCCCTGCCATGTTCTGACTACCACTAGGTTTCCGCTACCCCGATTCAGGCACAAAATCAAAGCCCCCTTCTTGACAAGTGGAAATTCGGCATACGTAACACATGGCCAAACCAACTTGCTTTGTTGCACTGGTTGATTTTTCGTTGAGTGGATAACCTCGTCTTTCTCCCCTAAGCCTGTCGTCTAATCATCTCATTTTGAATTGGCTGGTTCCAGTCGTCTCCAGTTGTTTTTCTGACATATCGGTGGTCAAAAACCTGAGGGTTTCTTGTACCTTCCTTCCGTAGTGGCCAATTGTCGTGGTGTAGGATCTCTCTCATTCAAGAAATCTGAGAAAATTCTCTCAGATGAATTCAAGTTTAAGTAAACGGTTCCGAGGGAAAGAAGAGGCAGTGGATTGCAAAAGCAGTGTCCAAGGTATTCCGAAGCTGTAAACAGTCTAGAAGCACTTATAACAATACTCTTGAGTGTAGTTGTCCTCCCGGTAAAACAATTTCTAGGCTATTGGGCCCACCCCCGTTATGTCTTGTTTTCCTTATCATGTCCTGGTTAAGTGCCCCTCACACTGTTAGCAACACTCAGGAGAAAAATCATCCTCATCATCATCCTCGTCATTACAGTCACACTCAAAGTCAGCAACAGTAGTGTTAAAACTGATGCTCCACTGCCGTACAACACAGCCTAAGAGATAGTCTTGAGTTGCTCGCCTAGGTTGGTCATCTGAGGATCGATATCATCATCATTCTCATCATTCATCTGTAACACTCTTTCGGTGCCTAGTCGCCGTGCCACCCGAAGGAAGCACGAGCGTTTAGCAACCGTCAGGGTGCCCAAGCCCATACAGAATCAGACAGGATGTTGGGGTTGTGCTCCAACCGCGGACATACCAGCCAGTTAGTTCGTGCCTTATCCGCTGAACTCTTTTGAAATTCATGACCGTGGTTGTGTTTTAACCTCAAAATTAGGTTCTGTTTGAAGGACAGATTGCGAAGCCCACCACCAGAAATTGTGTGTAAACTTCTGTGTTTGTACACTCAAACAGAGCATGATACATTGGTTGCACGAGAATCCCTCAACGATATTATTCTCAGTGATATTCGGGTGAGGTTTGGCGTGGCCGTTTTACATAAGCTAGGTACTCGGAAATGTTTGAAACACAGCCAATCCTGGTTTTCCCCCTTTCTCACAGATTGAATTCACAAAATGTTTGTTCAAACGTCGGGGAGATTAATTTACACACCGCGATGCGGACCTTAATAGGTTCAATCAACCGATATGCTCTTGAACAGCCCACACAGATGGCAATAAGGTATTCGATTACCTAACGGGTATCAGAGCATCATCGCTGATTGGAGGTTTCAGTTTTCCCAGCGGGCTTTGGTGTGGGCTGGCTGCCACTACCGTAGTTCATAGAATATGCGCAGATGGGATTGCACCCAATTCATGTGTTTACGAATGTACACCACTGTTGTTATTTATCTAGCGAGGTAGCAGAAAGCCGTATTTGGCATTCAGCCAAACAGTTATCTTTCACTAGGACACGAGTTGAACTAACTCATCTAGTCACAGGTAATGGGAACAACCTTGCATCCAAAACGCCATTTCGACTACGTCCAATTAAGATTCAATTTCGGCGGGAGTAATATAAGTACCATGATCGAAAAAGACGCCAAAATTGATTGCATTTCATATGTTCCCTTCTTCGCTCAAATCTGTGAAATCTCTATTGGGGCATAATGCCGACACAATACTGTGAATGCTGGAATTCAGGAGTCCACACGATTCAACCGTGAAATGACTGCGGGAATGTTGGGCACATGGGTTATTTTGTGGTATTTGTGGCTAACTCAGTTCTTGTACTGATGTGCACTAGCATTTTGCCGTGTACTGAGAGACCCATCTGGCAGGCAAGCCTAATCACTGACGCTGATCGCGAATGGACCGAGTTTAGCCCTTGTGATTCGGGATGTAACCTATTACAGAATAAGCCATAGTGCTGTAGAATGGAATGCGCTGAGAAGGGACGATCACGACGAATGTGAATGGAGCGTGATGAATCGGCGTTCAGTGTGGTATGGCCAAGACAGGATGAAAGTGCTTGTGCACACTGTAGCACCAAAAATAAAGGTGAACACTCTATTTACAATGTTGAGAACAAGCCACGTTTTGTTTCCAATTTTACTTCGTGGCTGGCGCGTGCAGGCTCATTTTAGGACTACAGCCGCGTATTTTGTCCCTCGCTGTCACCCTCTGACTTATAATGATGGGTTTATTTCCCATCTTGTGTGGGGAGCATACCGGTTGAAGCATTTTGAGCGTGGCTGGCAACATTTAAACAAACGGGAAAACAAAGAAGCGAACAGCGGGGCAAGAAGTATGACTACTTCAGTGACGAAGGTGCTTGACTTGAACTGAAACTTAAAACAGCTGCTGACCTTGAGTGACCTTCGACAGTTGAAAGCATAAGTGGAAATGAAGGCATGGAGAAGTTCGTATCAGAGATAAATGGCAAGTTGCGTCTCAGAAGTATGGTTTACACTGAAACTGGGTAGACTCTCTGGTGTTGTGGAGAAGTCAGTCGAAAAAGTATTTGGGAGGGAGAGATAGTGCTACCGCCTGGGGCCGAACGACCACCGTAAGTAAAATCGTTGAACGTGTGGACGGATCAGACTGTATTTAATATGGATGCAGTGAATGCAACACGTCATCATCTACTCCACACTGCCTTGTTTCTACTCATACTCATAACAGTAGTGCTGTTGAAAATAATAACTTGAATGGAACACGAAGCTGTGGGCATGGACACTAGGTGATTTACAGTGCTAGCTGTCACCTATGTGTACTGAAAGGATCCATATATTTGACCCTTCCAAAAGTACATGGGACAGGACAATGGTCATATTCCTTCTTAGAACATTCTAAAGTCATTGACCTTGGTGTAACGGTTGATACTAATGATGAGGCATGCGAGTAAATCCGCTTCGCGCCTCGTGAAAAGTGAGATCTATTACGGAATTTGTGGAGTCGCTTTGTAGCATTTGCTTGCATTTGAGCAACGGTCAATGTATATCCAGGAAAGTTCAGGAAGACGCGTTCAAGGAGAAGATGGGTATTCAGTTTTTTAAACAAGATGCATATGAGTGTTCTGCTCCCCTGTCCAGTAGTCTGTAACTGCTAAGTTGGTGTTTCTCTAATAAACAACTATGCAGCGAAGGTTTTCTTCCTTCTCATTGGTATCGGCAAATTTTGCTGGATGTCAGCATGTCACCAGCTGTCTCTCTCGGAGCACTTAATCACTCGTCTGGAACTCAGGCGTCAATGTTAGAAGCAAGATTACTCAACCCATGAGAAACCGGGCCTCATAATTTCGTTTGGACGGTCTTGTATACCAAAAGCAGTTGAAACACTCAACGTATTTCGGAGTTGCGATGACTTTCGAACATAATAATGACTCATAGAAGCCCTTCCCAGAATGTACGTGCTGCATGTTTGCGCATGTTTGTTTTCCACATCAAAACAGATAAAACACGACATACTTTAACAGAGATATATCGCATGGTATTTGGTGAGGTTGCTGCTGCTTCTGAGATCCATAATTGCCTTAGGACGTTGCATAATGTTACTGATCTTTTTTCGCTGTCGCTCAGTGCTGCTCATGGCCTCGCGCGGCCTCCGAAGATAACGCACTGACTGCCGCTGGTTGTCACCGGAAAAGATCGCATGAAGTAGCATCAACGGACCAGAATTTTAACTGCTGAAACAGAACTACATTCCATAAGGTGGGTTACTCCTTTTGTATCTCCTGAAGGTCACAGTGGAGTTCATTTAGTCACTTCCCATCTCTGGCCATTAGGACTTCTGCCGAAATAAGTGGCATACTTTTGAGCATCCGCTATGTGCCATCTCGTAGCAGTAGATAATCAGCTTCCTTCGCAAATCACGCAGCACAACGGGCATCAACACATCCTAATTGTCGCTTTTCCGGGATGTTATGTCAGCTTCATTCATGCTCAACTTTCCAAAATGCTCCGGAAATGTTTTCAGTAATTTGTCTCTTTCCGTGTCCTGAAAGTCCCTCCCTTCCACCAAGGTGGGTGCAACCTGCCGTAGTACGGTATCCCGTCAAAGTATTTGCACCAACCTCCCGAGGACCAGTTTGATGGCGAGGATATTGTCATTGGACGTAATCTTTGAGGATTATCCTACAGCCTACTGCTTTGTAAATCAATCAACACGGTTTTTCTCACCTCACGGCACGTGCTGAATCATGAACTCACACTTTAGAAGCCAGCGGGGCCAGCGAGCGAGCATTCTGATGGATCTGAGGTGGTCCTGATCCACTCATGTAGTTTGTGGTTAGTCTCGACGTGAACCCTGTCCCAGCTAATGTGGCCTTCACTTATCTAGGACCCAGACGTTCGCTAAGCGTTCCTTCACGACAGTTGAATACTTTTGTTTGGTGTTAGACAAGACGTGGCATGCGCACTCGATGGTTCCATCTTTCACCTTCGAAAATGAACAGACGTCCCGGTCACTAAAGTCCGTTGCGACTGTAAATACCTTGATGAGGATTTTTCGATCTAGTGAAGGCTTCTTGCTTTTCATCGATCTCAATGGAGCATGTGTTACCGTGGAGCAGCAATGTGGTCGAAATCCGTGATTAATAACAACTAAGGTGCCAAAACTCTGTGACTCATTACGATGATGAACTGAAGAAATCGAGATTCAACTGTTGTCAACAGACAGGAGTTTCACAAATTCCCTATTGCACCGTTGAAATGTCCAAGGAATCACAAAAAATAAGGGCTTGGGAAACAAGATGTGCTTTAAATGACTGACAACATGGCTACCTGTATGGCATTCGTTGCACCGTCTTGGAAACAGTCCTGAAAAGGGAGGTGGGAGGTGTTCATTGGCCAACACGAAATGTCAAAACCTGGACTCCTGGTCAGGTGGAGGTTTATCTTTTCGCCGAAATTGGTTATTGGTTTGGAAATTTTTCGGCATCATGCGAGGAGACATCATTGGTGCTTGGTTAGATGGGTCATTCTTCCACGCGTTATTGCATTTGAATTTTTTCTAAACAGTAGACCATTGTCCTTAAGGTAAGTGGTTGTTTGAGGATTGTCTGGTATTTAATTTGCCTGATCATTTCGGGATTGGCCTTGCGTTGTGGTGTGCGTATTTTGCTTCCACTGGGCTCGTTGAATAGTTTCGTTTGAACAGTTCTGATTCTGTATTCCGATTGGCCCAATGTGCGCGTCTTGCGCGTTGTTTTCGAAACAGTCTTCGCGCTTTTTGATTGGCCCGTTAGGCACCTTGTGATTTTTGGCTACAAAGTGGCTCAACAATTTCCATATCAATCTTCCATCAGGTACGAGAACGGCGTTTTGGCACTTGACGAGACACTAGTCGCATATTTCCTCAGTAGTAGTCATCGTCATGTGTGTATTATACCTGCTGTATCGTTCAGGAAATAGATCTCAACACAAGTTCGGTGAAAGGCTTCCTTTCAAAATTCAAGCTACTTATAGTTTTCTAGTAGTGCGTGATGACTTGCTTTCGCACGAGTGCCGATGTCTAACCTAAAATTTCTGCACAATTCAGTCTGGCTACATTGGTGCGCTGTGAATGAGCACAAACTTCATGATCAGAGTTGAAACGTAAGTTTCCTAGAAAAACGAACCTTGGGGTTTGGGTGAGCTTTTCTGCAGCTGTTGCACCCATTTTAGGCAGACGTTTTCGGAATTTAAGACAGCTTTCCAAAAACTCGTGCCTTCCCCTTTCCGCTTCTATATCGATCGATTGAGCCAAGTTCCTGGTAACCTTCTCTAGTGTCCCCACGAAGATTGTACCGTCAAATAAGGTATCATCCTCCATACCCTGTTGGTTGTAGAGTAGCCTGTCTGATATTTGTATGTTTTCGTAGAGTTTACGTAGATCACATTCTTGGCGGTTCCTCGGTTCGAACTCGAGACGTTTGACATACAAGGCGAGCATGTTACCACCACTCGACTAGCGCAGGCTGGACACAGCGAATTCTCACACATGAACCAACCAATGTATTCATACTATACCTACGTCGTTGGTTTACCCGACGCCTGTGACAAAACAGCAGTGGCTTTCTTGATTTTCGCCTGTCGGGATCTCCCAGTCCGGTATCAATGCGGGCACCTGAAACTTGCTGATGAGTTCTAATATGAGTGAAGCTCGAGTTCAGTGCTTCTCATTTTTGAGTAGACCCGTCATCATCATCATTCATAGCAGTAATAAAGGTTGGTATTTAAATTTTACAAGAATCATGAACTTCGAATCGCCACTCAACACCGATTTATTGTGTTGGTCGAAAAGGATCATGCTGACCGTTTCTAGCATCGACCAGCCATTGATCTAAACAATCGATATCTCTGTGCCAAACGCAGAGCTATATCCACTAAAAATCTTTCAGTTGTTTATCAGTCCATCCAAACTTCTCAATCGGTTTCACATCTTGCCGTAATGATAACCGATCCTTCTCGATTTGAAAGGAATCACTAAGATTTAAAGGCTTACAGCAAAGTCAGGTACCCACAGACGTTTTAGATCAGTTTTGATAAACAATCTGTAGCCAAAACCCCTGTGATGCAACAGTCGCATCCTGCATGATCTTGTTCGATTCTACCTACCGAATGTCCAGACAGCGTCCCGTTGAGGAAAAGGACTTGAGTGCACATCCGCATCACTCCTGTTTGAACGGCTATTCTCCAGTCCGGGCGCAATTATTCTCGAGAGTCCACACCAAATGGGGAAGCACTGACCCAAGAAACGCTCTAATTGGAGCTCAACAGCAGAGTGTATTATTGACTCTGCCGGGATTTGAACTCCAAATATCTAACTTGAAGGGCGAATGTGTTCAGTCCGAATCAGGTCACCGTAGCGTTGAGCACCAGTTGGATCTCAGAATTCATATTTGATTAGGTTGTCAAGAGCAGAGGTGTGACAGGCGTCCCTCCGTTTAATTGCATCACTGCTACCCTTCTTACGTGTCTTACATGCAGTGTTTTGGGCAACATATTTGGCTGAGTAAAATCAAATTCCGAAATCTTCCTGTCGATTACCGAATACCGTACCCTGGGCCTCTATTGGCTAGTCATCAATGAGACTAGTTTCGACGGCTTTCGCTCCCGCGGTTGACGTCACGTGATCCAGCATTGATCGGCTTCATAGGTGAAAGAACCATTCAAATTATGGAAAGATGTTGATCCAGATTGCTGATGGTAGACCAACAGGAGGAAAAGATTGTACAATGCTCCTCTGCTTTTGGAATATCGACTGACCTGCTTTACTGGATAAAATCTTATAAAATTGCTGAAAACCCCTTCAAAACCGGATTCGACCTTCTTGGGACTCATCACTATCTTGGAGCACTATCTTAGTTTTCCGTGAGTTAGTTCTATGCTTTGCCTGTAAGCAAATTAGACACAAATCACCAGGCAGTTGTTAGCAAACACATTCAGCTTTAGCGGGAGACACGAACGAATCTTCTGCTCATGACATTCTACTTCTGAGTGAGCTGTGAAATGTTTGCCCCATGATTCAGTTATTACGATATTGTAGTACATTTTCAAGACGGAACATAAGATCGACAGCTATTCGTGCACTGCGCTTTTGTGATTAGCCCCAGAGTGAGTGAAACCAATCGTGGGTGGCCAAGACGTCTTCAACTAACTTGTGAGTAGTGCTCCATCAAGCAAATATACTTTGATCTCCAAAATATCATACCAAATGAATCATGAGGTGATCTTTTTCAGCACATGCAGTTGAAGAATATCATAAACGGCAGACCCAGCTGGAATTTGGTTGAGTTTGCCGTTGAACTCCAAGTTTAGATTCAAATATGTTTCATATTTCCAAAAGAGGACAAGAGAATATTGAGTTCCGACCAGGTCCATGTGGAATGTTTGACAGGCAGGTGGTCGGCGTTCTGAAAGACAGGCTGCCCGTCGGTTTACTGAAAGCTATTGGGCTAAATGGACAACACATCCATTGATTTCGTTGCCTTGTGCGTTCTAGTGTTTCACGCATTCCTGATCCACTGTATGGGTACCACTGTTGCATGAGAAGAAACACCTGTAAACAGCTGGTTTCGAAAAATCAATTACTTGCTTGCATCCCATGCAACAAATTAAGCGAAACTTCCTCCCACACGCGAGGGTGACATTTCGAAACCCGGAATCACGAACATAATAGTCGTTTCAACAGTTTACCCTTGTTTATACTCGTGTAGCTTAAATGATACGAAAATTATTTTGAATAAACCAGGAGCAGTTGAATTGCGATTGTCAAGTCCAACTTGTTGTGCGAGCAAGTTGTTTGTCAGTTATCCTCGTTTGACTATCGATTTTCTGCCGACGCAAGGAATTTCCTCCAGTCATGTGACGCTACTATCCTTGTCCCTTATTGGTCACTGTTTTGCCTTGTATTACGTCAGCGTTTTTGTTCAAATGTGTTTGCTTGTTTGTTGTTTCAAAGCAATGCAGTTAGATAGAAGGCTTTTTGAAAACACTGTTTACCGAACTGGGTTTCTGTACACGTTGTGGCGCAAAATTTACAAAAGTTTGCAAATGGTGAATCATTAGTTTGTGTTGTGCCTGAAGTCCAGTGAAAATTCGTCCCAGCTGTTCATCATTACTATTGTTTTTAATCGAACAAACGGACGCCATTGGTTTTACAAATAGGTCAGTCTGGACCTGGTGGCGAGAATCACCGCGGCGGCTTGCATTTCGCAGTAACCTATCGAATTGCGCTGGAAGATTCCCATACAGCATGCAACCAGGTAGGGCAATAGATAAAAATTTGAGAAAGAAAGGGTCATAGCCTTCCGGATTGCGGATTTCAAAGCATTTTGGCAATTTCTTTGCTAAAATTAGGGTTACTCCGAAAGTCTGAAGTGCCTTGTGATCAGGTTTTGTGCCAAAGGCTTCGCTTGAGGACCCAAGTCATTCTGCTGTCTGAGCTTGTGTAGTATCTCAACCCACAAACAACCATCAACTTTACGGAGAAAAGTATCTTGTTGCCACATTGGTCGTCACCTGATGACATCAGTCGGTTTGTAGTATTCGCTGCATAAAGCGAGGTGACTGCTGCGGCCTGCCATCTTTCTTCAGTAACAACTCTTGCTCCCGTTCTGTCTCACCCGTATGTAGCTTCCAGTTGTAGGTAGGTCAGTCGGCACCTATGAAATCGGAACATTCCAAGTCAACAGCAACGTTTACGGCCCACCTCCTCTATTCACTTTTCGCCCTCCTAATTTCGTTTGACATTTAGCGCTAGGAGACACATGGACATATGGGCCGGCAAGCTACTTTTATGTCTGGTCAAAAGATATTCTGTTGATTGACGTATGTTGCATGTCTGAAACTCGAATGGAGGATCGTTATGGCAGTGAAGCACCAGCATGGTGCTTTGGTTTCAACAATCCATCTTGTAAGCGGTTGCTAAGTTCGGCAATGTTTCTAAAAATCTTGAGAACATCGTTTGGCCGCTTAGCCTTAATTTTGACCTGTGGCGGTCACTCACTAGATCACGCGTCACAAACACTCACACCACGTGACAATTCCTGTTCCGCTTGCAAACTGAGCTGACAAAATGTACACTACAAATTCCCATCCATTTTTGTTTACGCGGCCACCACCTGCGTCAACACACGTCAGGCTTACGAACTTCAACCACATCAGGTCAAGTTGTATTCATGTTCGTGCAAGCATGAATCAAGAAGGCACACCCCTCTCTTCACACTGCACACAATAAATTGGCGTAAAACTCGGCCCAACTCACACACACACACACACGCGCACAGGACAGGAAGTCAACCGAGCTCCATAAGTCTCCACGGCTAACTGCGGAACACGTGTAGCAGCACTACTGCAGAGCAGACGCGTCCCGCGTCCGGAAATTCCCACAGGAACTCTCAACAGTTGTCCTCAAACGATAAGTCACTTTTGGCCTATTCCACTTTTCGCATTGTATCTATAGTTATCAAGTGCACCTAACTATTTTATTCATCATCATTCCGGTAAAACCGACACTTGGTAATGCTTGTTACCTTCTGATAACTGACTTCATTACGTTACGACTAGAGTACTAACACACCGCAATTTCCCTAATTCCAGTTTCACATGTTCATTTTCTACGAAAAACAAGTCCATCAAAAGTGCACCACTGCGCCTAAACTTGGTAAAACTGCTTACAATCTATATACGTAATGCACTACTCATAAGGTTGCTGAAAATTCTTCGACAGCCCACGACCGGTTTCGCCCTTCCACTTCGGGCTCATCAGGTAGGTGCCGTCTCCGAGTTTCCGTCAACTTTATGTTCTACTTGAACCCAGATGATGTTTCCAGGCAACTGAATGTGCTGCACCAGGCCGCCTCATGTTCCAGTTGCTACGATATTCGAGATATCGTGATACATGTATATTCGTAATGCACTACTCATAAGGTTGCTGAAAACTCTTCGACAGCCCACGACCAGTTTCGCCCGTTTTGAGGCTCATCAGGTAGGCGCAGTCCCCGATTTTCCCTTATGTCCTACTTGAAAGGTGATTCCATCGCCTCCTGGTGTAGATGCTTTCGAGTGCACCCAGAAGGAATGAAACATCGCAAACGAGATATTCAGCTGGGTTCTGCAGGTGAGTCTCTCGCAAAAACCAAACTGCTTACAATCTGTTTTGATGTCATATTACCTTTACGGTTGAGGCAAACCTCGCGAGTTTTGGGTATCAAGTGAAATAGGTCGATGTTGTTCCAATAAAAACGTAAAAAGGCCATTGTCTGCCACATTCAAGTGAACAACACCCTAAGCGAACGAGTGATTTTAGTAACACCGTTGCAATATGCGAATGAGTGTTGAACTCCACGAGTCATCATGCGGAGATTTTGTCCAGAAAAAAGCGAACACTGCATCGTGACAGTGTTACTCCTATCGCGGCAGCCTACGTGTTTTCGCCACGGATGGTATGACAACACAAACCCAGGTGAACACGATCGATGAACTTTTCAGATTACGTTTAAATTTGATTGGAGTGCTTTTAGATTCGTAATGCACTACTCATAAGGTTGCTGAAAATTCTTCGACAGCCCACGACCAGTTTCGCCCGTTTTGAGGCTCATCAGGTAGGCGCAGTCCCCGATTTTCCCTTATGTCCTACTTGAAAGGTGATTCCATCGCCTCCTGGTGTAGATGCTTTCGAGTGCACCCAGAAGGAATGAAACATCGCAAACGAGAGATTCAGCTGGGTTCTGCAGGTGAGTCTCTCGCAAAACCAAATTTGTTTGAAATGAGTGCATTTTTAGATTATTCATCCGATCAAATTGAACCAGCCCAGATTTCGGAGACTGTAGCTTTTATTGTACACCTCTGGAGCCGCCTCACTCCTAGGCCACCCCATCGATGCTGAGCATTTTGCGACAAAAGTCATCCACGCCCTTGGGAACTGTTCAACGGCCTAGAACTGTCTATCTTGGGCTATGGCGTTGCAAACACGTCCCCTGAGCCAAAATGACCTGATACACTCTTCACGGCCCTTAAGGACCGGTATTCATGCAACCTCATTGGTAAGGGTCAGAAAATCTACCTTCTATAGGTATTTATTGTACCTAAAGGTAGCGCCAAAGTAAGCAGCCTAGATACTGTTAAGTTTCACAACAGGTTAAGTGCATTGAATATGCCGAAAAATGTATGAATTCTAAATTCGGAATTTTGACCCGACGCAGTGATGAGTTTTGACCATTCCAGAGCATTTTGGCTAGCACTCACTCCACATATCCAAAAGTTGTTAGCCACACCATCATGTTGGATTTTGTGATACCTCAAGATGTGTTGTAAACCAAATGCACCACAGCTGAGGTGCATGGGGGGGGGGGAAACACTTCTGCAAAGGGCATGTATATTCAGGACCGGCCAAAGGTTTCCTATTCTTGGGAGATTACCTTGTTGAAGAGAGAGTAAGATACAAGCTTTTGAGGTGAACAAAACGCAACAGGTGAATGAACTCAGTTAACCAAAAAACGTGATATTAGCCAAAACGGTGTTTGTAGTGTATTCCACACTTCTCATATCTGTTTCAGATAGTGGATAAAGTCTACCCTGTCCGAGATGCGTGGTTGAAAAACGCCCACCTCAGTTAACACAAGCGTTTTGATTGGTCAGCTCTTTTCTCCTGGCGCCATCATCAATAAACCGGTAGTGCTCGGCCGCTCTCTCATCTTTAGTTCCAGTTAATCCTGTTGCTAAAGTCCCCTGAGTTATGTCGTTCAATTGCGTCTTCTTTTTTAAACTGGTTCGCACTGATGCCAGTGTGGCTACACACAGAGCCAGTTGTTTGTTTGAGGTATTTTGGCCAAAAAAGTGTGGACAGAAATCGAATTCAGTGGTTTTGAATAATGACCTGTGAGGAAGCCGACTCTGGTTTACTACTCACTGGTCCAAACTTGCCAAGACTGCTTTGTAGTCATATGACGACGCAAATTCTAGGGACGTTGGATATATATCACCTTACGTGATTAGCGCTGACCAACCGCTGTTTTTACACGGAAGAAAATGTCTCTGTGTGTGTGTGGGGGGGGGGGGGGGGGGTGTGGGGATTCAGTAGTACTCGTTGGTATGCACGACACACAATAAGCCAATCGCCATCACCAGATGACGATGTATTGTCTGGCTCCCCGACTGATCGATATTCATAACTATTGCTATTCTATCATGATACTGTGTGCGGCAAAGCCAAGAGGCATTGTACGGTTGCTTCTTGATTAGTATCTTGCGAAACTCCGTGAAGATTCGAACTCTCTCGACACGGCTACAAGCGGCAGTGTGAACACCTCGCACTCAGGGTTACCGGCTGAACGACTCCTATAGTGACGACTTTCCAGAGTGAACGTTCACGAACGGTGCTTCCTTCTTAGCTACTTATATCAGGAAGGTCAGATTCCTGAAAGCAACCACTGAATGCCCGAAATCTACTGAGACCCTCAGCTCTGCTAGGTGTTGACCAGCCAGACAACGCCCCCTCAATATACAGCGCCTCACAGCTTTCTATCAAACCCAGACAGCGTGAGTCAGCGTTGATCAAGGTCAGACAACGCCCCCGCAGTATGCAGCGAGTCGCAGCCTATACCAAGACCAGACCGCGTGCGTCAGATACAGCAGATTAGCGAATCAGCAGAGATAACAGATTTGGAACCGTGGAACTGTTGTACAGTGCTTCTGGGCTTTTTGACCCAAATTAACTTTACCTACAGGATGCAGTGTCGATTGGAAAACTCCCACATTTCACACTGTCGGAAAAATAATTGCCTTCTAGAACTAGGTGGCGACACTGTCCTTCTTGTGGGACAACCTATCCTTCCTAACACAGATAATTTTGAAGCCACAGGATTTCGCTCTGTTCCTGCAACCCCCTCGCTTCCCTCTTGGAGAACCAACACCGTTTCTGTGACCATCATAGCATCCTAGCCCTGTCAAAGCACTGCCATCATCTATCTTCGTGATTGTTTCCGTCAATTTTTGCGGTTACTCAATTCCTGAAAATGTTTACAGCCAAAATATTCCAGACAGATTTAACGTGCTGAGACAGACAGACGTAACTGTATGAACTAAACCGAGTTTCTGATATTCATTTGCATATTCGTTTCGGGCTGTTTGCTCGCTACCCACCCGTCTGTCTGAAAAAAACGTTCATCTCGCGTAGGCTGTCTTCTCGTTCTTTAAATGTTCAAATTCGTGGAGAAAAAAACCTAGTTCTCGCAGGTTTCGACACATTAATTTTGCAGTCGCTGCGGTTTTCGCTCGTAAACGAACTGAGAGCATTCGGTCCCCGTGCAGTCGGTTGTTTTTTTCTTGGAATTGAACTTCCTCACAACTATCCTGAGATTATTTCAAGAAATTCTCCTATTTAGAAGGAACACGGCTTTACGAATACCAAGTGTCCATCAAATAATGTTAGCAAGACGTGTAGAATGGGAGGGGTCTGCCAGGACCCGCATTGCACAGTTCAGAGGTAGAAGGGGCAGAAAATTTGTCTGTGGTTGTGGATAAAATTCGGAGCTCCGGAGCTCTTACTTGACGATTCGAATGCGTCCAGCGTGTCCTGGTGCATTGGTGGTAACAAGCTTGCTGCTGCAATGTCCGATGTTCGGGCGCGGCTGATCAGAAGGTCGAGTCCACTGATTTCTCTCTCTTTGATGTGAACTCGCCTGAGTCGTTGTGTGTGGCAAACAATAGTTACGTGAGTGCAAATTTATACGTCATTCATCTACTCCATACACAATGCCACCTGCTCAATGGCCGTCATTTTGACGCAGTCCCTGGAAAGAACAGCTCCCCAGCTTGAAGAGCAAGTCGATTGTGTGCGGATGCATAGGCTGATTTACGCGTAGGTTTCCGATTGAGTGTATTAGCCTCTGGGGAATACGCCTACCTGAAACGTCCCCAGGACAGGATAAAACGGTTGCCGGTTGATCAGTACAGGACTTTGTTCACCACATGGGGCTTTCCAAAACAAACTACAAGAACGAACTACTCAAATTCTTTCCACCTTTGAGGATTACGGTTTTGTTTTGGACGAATATGTATGTGAACTAGTGGTTCCCCTTCACGTCTGAAGTTTCTCATGTGGTTAAATTTCCAGACCCCAAATAACAACTCGGTGCGACTGACGTTCCATCAAACCAACCACTTGCTGATCGAATTACACGTAAAGAAATCAGGGGACTGTGAAGAGGATCTGTTCTCCGAGCGTGGCAGTTAGATGGCAAAAGCGTTTCGTCATCAATCGAGGTGATATCGCCATCGCGAAGTTGTTTGTGACGACCGTTCTAAGGATAAACCCTGTTCGTCATTCATGATCGGTATTTGTAAACGGTAAAAAACAATGGTTGCCAACTTTTCACCGGTTTAGACTTAGTGTCGAAAACAATGTGCCTCAGCAACAAACCTTGCACCTCCAAGTAGTAAGGATCACCCTACCCTTTAAAAGATCGAAGCAACTCTTCAGTGTCCCCTTGGACGCTACGACTCTCGTAGTAGAAACCAAGGCACTTTTATTAACAGAAAAATCGAAGCTAAAATGTAAGGTGAATCACCCTTCAGGACAGATTTAAGTTCAACAGAAACCTTGACTTCACCAAATACTCCACATCAGTCAGGACAACAATTTTGACTAGGTACACCAGCAATCAAGCTTGCAATTGCCTTCACTGATTAATCACGGAAATCGCACCGAGTGAAAATCTTTATATGGAATGCACGTCTACATACTCTGTTGGCTTTCTGATCGTTTCTCCGTACTCACGTTATTCAAGCTGCAGACGAGGATCGCGTTCCTCTTTACCGCGTGATTTACCTGATTTCCACACCACATCCTCGCCTGCAGAACAAACTTCTAAAAAGGCCGCTGGCTGCACTGATCAACAACTGAGAATTCAGAGGAATGAATCCCTGGGACAGTGGTTCTCAACCTTGAGGACACAGCACTGAATGAACGATAATTCCACACATGACTGTCATTCAAGTTTATTGATTGCTGGTCCAATATTCGAATGACCTTACGTTTGTTCCTGGCAATCTATCGATTTTAATTACTTGGTGGCCACCAGCTAGACCTAGCTCCGTTTTTAGGCACGTGTATGCAAAGTTTAAGACAACAGGAATGTTTAAAGCGAAGCAGTGGGTGAAATGAACACGAAAAATAGGCGGAAAAAGCCACTGGACCTCTGTCAATAAACGTCTGCTTCAATGAGAGGCCACGTGACGTTATATCATGGCAGGGGGGAGCTGTGGTTGCGTGGTCAATACCGAAAGTGTGTGTGGTGGGGGAGTGTGACAGTAGGACCAGAAAGCGAAAAAGCGTCTTGCCGACAACTAATTGGATCGCAGTGTCTGAAAGCCTCAGTCACCACGATGCCACTGTGCGATGACGTAGTGATTTGATTTGATAAGCGGTCGCATTGTAGACAGTGCGTCATCATCCGCAAAATGCCATCTAAAAATCGACGTACTATGGGCGTGAAAAGACACTGTATCTTCAAACTGTTGCGGCGGGAAGAACTCTGGTCAGAGTGATATGGAGCCTTGAGTAGGATTCCTTCCATCTGTGGTGTTTAGAGTCTTGTACTCCCCTCGGTTTATATGTTCCTTAGTAAAACTATCGAGATCCGTAGACTAGTAAGACCTTGGCTGCAGTTGAGAGCTCTTATTCTAGTGAGCCTTCTCCCTGAACTTTGAGTAAGCCCTCTCAATCATTCAGTGAAACTTGAGGCGCACAGTTGCTTGACTCGATGGAATTATGTACTTGGTGAACGCATGATGAAATCGCCAAGCATCCCAGTGTTAACAGAACAGAAGTAGTGGAACTGGCAAGCGTGTGAAGAACAGTCTTGGATCAGTCGAGCTAACACGTGTTGGTGTGCGATTATCAGAAGGGGAGTAGTCATCAGCTTACCCACCTCCCCTCTCCCAACGAAATTGTCGCAACACTCGCAAGCCCACGAAGACCAACGAAAATCTACCAGTAGCACCCGCGGTGAATCATCAATTGAAGCTTTGTGAAGTGGAAGAATAAGGAACAAGAGCCGATTGGAACTAATTTGAAACTCCTCCAACCCATCAATTCAAGATTTGGGCAACCACACTAACAGACAAGAGCCGTTAATTGGCACTGAACGCTGATCTAGTGTGCTAAGCTGAAGAGGATTCACTGATCGGTTCTCCGTCCGCCTTATAACCTGGCTAATTTGGTGACCTGCTCACTTGGCCTGATGAAGCTTTTGTAATGAAAAGCGAAACGTTGCCCAAGCAAAAACTACCGATTGTTTACCAAGCCCTTTCTGAAACATGATGAACCGTTTCATTCAACAAGACATTGGTAGACACTAGAGGGAGTGTATGCAGTTACTGCAAGCCGCGTTTCCCCTTGTTTGGATCTGTTCGGCAAACAGTTTCATGGGGCAACTTGTCACAACGCCATATAATCATACGCACATTCCCAACACAATTGTCTCGAGGTGAAGAAGCTGCGTTTTAGATAGGTCCTCAAGCCCAACTAAATATTACATCCGTGAGATGTACTAGTACAAAAAATTCAACGTTTACCTGTCCATCGTCTCCGCGTCACTCAATGCAGGATAGGCTTGGTCTGGAATGAAACGAGAGTGTACAGCCCGACAAGCCACCTTTGGGTTTGCTGTGTAGCAGACGGTGATTGTGTCACGTTTTGACAGCTTGTTTATCCGACTGATGTTTTGTATGTCTTGTATCACTTCAAGGTTGTCACGGAAGGTGAACAAATTACACGAGATGGCGATTCCGTTCTGCTCGGTGCAAGTTCGTCTTGTTAATTCTAAATATACACAAATCCAGTTTACACTACGTAATGCACTACTCATAAGGTTGCTGAGAATTCTTCGACAGCCCACGACCGTTTTCGCCCTTCCACTTCGGGCTCATCAGGTAGGCGCAGTCCCCGAGTTTCCGTCAACCTTATATTCTACTTGCACCCACATTGGACTGATTTCGATAAATACACTCATTTACAAACCAATTTGTTTTTGCGGGAGACTCACTTGGAACCTAGCTGAATCTTTTGTTTGTGATGTTTCCAGGCAATTGAATGCAACATCAGCTACAGGCACTAAGCGTATGAAGGTTGGAAAGTTACCCTAGTCGTGTGTTCATCCGCATTGTATTTTGGTTATCCTTACACACAATCTAGTAACTTTAAAGACGTGGTTTTCCACCTTAAAAGCAAGTCGCCAATTACGGCCTTTGGGAGTCACAAAATATAGAGCGGGAGCACTGGAGGCTGGATGTCACATGCACTGTTTCGCTTTGGTCACCTCCATCTGTACCGTGAAAGTGGGCGGGCGAAATCTGTCGCAATGTTTAACCAACTGACATCTTTTTTACACCGAGTAAAGTAAGTGATTGTAATGCACCCACTGACTAATGCACTCATCAGCATACCAATACGGTTTTGATAGGAGACTCACTTGGAACCCAGCTGAATGGATGCTCTTCTTCAAATGAATGTGCCCCACTGAGCCGCCTCATGTTTCGGTTGGTACAGTGCTCGAGACATCACAGTACAGTGTATACTTTGTATACCCATAAGGTTGCTGAAAATCCTTCGTCCGGTTTCGCACTTCTTGGGGCTCATCAGGTTAGCCAATTCCCCGAGTTTCCATCAACCTTACGTTCTACTTGAACCCAAATTGCCCAAGAGAGCCCAGCGATTAGGGTCTGAAATTATTGACAGGAAAGTCCCTGAAAGGTGATGTTGCTTATGAAACGTTTAAGGACTGATAAAACTCGCCGACCGTCAGCTGCCGTTTCGTTCTTTTTGATTCCGCAGTAACACAAAACATTTCCTTTAACCACTTATGAGTGGGTCCTGTGTAATCTAGAATGCACTTTTGTGGAGGAGTCTGGGACACTGTTTGAGATTAACCGAGGCAGCTTAACCAGGGAGGCAGGGTGATCTGGTACACGTATTGCTGAAGCTGTTGCCACAGGACCAATTCCATGTGGATGGTAACGGGAATTGAACAAACAACAACGTAGGAGGCTGCCGCTGCCAACAGCATCTACACTGTATGACCTAATGCACGGAGCGGACAAAGATCCAAGACAACAGGAGACAAACAAGAAAAACTGGTAGCCTATCACGTACTGAAGAGCACTGACATTCTGACGCTGCTAAAAATCCCCACTGAGCCGCCACTCCATGGAGCATTGGGTCCCCATAGTGACTCATTCCGCGGATATTTATCCGCGGTATCCAGCTCCGATGCAACCTGCTCAGAACGAGAGTTAGAAGCGCTCGACATGCTCACGGTGGCCAGACGATCTTATGTCGTGGAAACTGTGGCCAACCGGAGAGTGTGGTGCATATTTTGCAGTCCTGCTGGATCACACGTGACGCAAGATGTGCTCGCCATAATCGGGTTGCAAGGGAACTCGCGAAACGCCTCCGTCGCCTGGGATACACCGTCTTGGAGGAGTTAAGAGCATCTACTTTGAAGTCCTTCATCAAGCCCGACCTGATCGCCGTTCGGGAGCGCCGAGCAACTGTTACAGACGTCAGCATAGTCTCGGATGGGCGCGGAGTGACCGTATGGAATGAGAAGAATGGTGCTGATGAATTTTCCCTGGCCATAATCTCAGCCCTACGTGCAACTGGTTGTCATTTCGACTTTTTGGTCCACCAACCGATGATCATCTCTTATCGAGGGATCTGATTTCCTCAATCCGCCAAAGCTGTTATTGGACTGGGACTTCCCAAGGTCATAGTCAGTGACTTGTGTTTGCTTGCCATTGTAGGCTCTCTGCGTACGTAGGACACTTTTATGCGTGGCACATGGCGTTGAATGTATATTCTTGCCATTGAATCTCACACCAGACCCAGTATGACGGACACTTTATGCCTGATGTACGAGTCTTGACTGTGGTAGCGCTTACCGCGTCTTGAAGAGCATTCAGCAATGTTTGTCCTTTCTTCGGTTGTTAGACTTTACATGCATGTTTCCATACCAAAATTCTTACGTACGTTGGGATTCATCTTATCTGACTAGAACTGTTGGTGGCATGACTTCGAATGAGACATTTCTCTCTTTTATCTCATATTCTCCTGTAATCCTTTCGCATTCATCGCTTGCATTCACTTTTTATGTCTGTGACCATGCTCTTCAAAAATAAATGATAATATTACTAGTAATACTGATAGTAATAGTAATAACTAATAGTAGTAATTATCGGTCTTGTTTATTCTGATTACTACAATAAAATTTGCATTTGATTAGATGGTGAGTTTTTTGGTTATAAAATGTGTGATCATCACCTCTACGGCGCAATGTGTCCAAGAGGTGCTCAATGAGGGTCTGGATGTGGGGATAGGGGAAAGGTAAAATGCTGTAGGGGCTTAAGCTCCTATGAAGAAAATATTGCAGTCGCGCAAGAAACGGATAGAAAAACGTAAACCGATGTGGCCTCTTGATAGTTTGGGGGCGAGAAATGTCACACGATTCGCAAATGAATGAAAAAGCCAGAGGCTGTGTAGTGTGGGCAGACGCGTTTGTCATGGATTTGTCTTGGTCAACAGGAGTTCCAAGGCGGTGGGATATTGCAAGAAAATAACCGTACTCCGTCGCCATAACATATGCGAACTGGTATCTGAACCACGAGGAAAGCGTGTTCTCTATTTTCTGGCTCACCTCCGTGTTCTCAAAAGAATCATACATGCAAAGGTTGGAGATATATCACAGGTGGTTCGGTGTGACAAGAGTAAAGTCAACAAGGGAATCGATCACATAGTTGTCTCAACATCATACATCGCCGGGTAAAATATCACGTATCAGGGACTGAACCTCGTTGTTCGATGTTCTCTTGATCTGCACTGGATAAGCCCGAGGGGTTGTTGATGTCTGACGACCAATCAGATCGTTGCACAAAAGACTGAGGTTGGGAGAGTTGGGAAGAGTAGAAGTCTGGATAACTTGGTGATCGATAATGCTGCTGAATTGCATGGTCTGGTTCTGAACGGCGTTGTCTGGATACCGATGTACTGCGTTCTTCTATCAAGGAAAACAAAATAGCAATGTGGTGCATTTGGGAACGGTGAGAAAGAAATTTGGTCCATCATTTTACGGTTGAGAGATTATGGAAAACGAGGGGGAGCATATCGCAGTGAGAATCTCTTGTACGCTATACAGGAGAATGTTGGTAGCTCAGGTAGCATAGATGGTCGTTGGTTTGTTCTCCTGAGCTGGGCTATTCGAAACGTTTTCAGTCAAATTGTCCAGCTCAGCGAACGAACCAATTTGTCGGATATTCTTCTAAGACAGAAGCACAACTCTGCCGACTATCACGCATGTAAGCTGAGTAGTACTCACACAGACAGAATACTGCCAGATGAGCGGAAATCATGCTTCAACCACGTTCTTCACGTTGTCGTGCTTCAACCAATCAAAATCTAGCTTACTAAGTGTGCCAGAAAATTCCAACTTCTCATGAACTTGGCCGGCCTGAAGCTACCTGAACCAGACCATCGCCAAACTTACTCTGTATGGTGACTGCCACAATGTGACACTCCAAAAATCACGTGTTACTCCGCTCGTTGTACGACTGTCACCTAACTGCGTCAACGCTGCTTGCCAATTCGGTGCAGCTCAGTGCACACGAGGATACTTTCGGTGTCCAGATCACTTACCGAGGCCACCGACGTTTCCGGCATCAGGTGTTGGAGAAAATAGATTGAACGCGTCAGACCAGCTATTCCTTCGATTGCACATAACTTTTGAACCCCGGCAGGATTGTGTGCCCCCAATGTCCGCGTACTCTCTACCGGTTCGTTCAAAGGCTGTCATTCGCACAGACCCTATTTTTGCAATCTGTTCAGGCATGTTGTGCCGGAAGAGCCTAAAGAAACCTCATTCGTCCACGCAACTTCGGACAGATTGTAGTAAAAGTGTGCGGGACGAGTAAACAAATGGCTAACTGGGCTCATACCTCATCCGGTCGATCAGCTTCGGTGTCACTGTTAATCAATGCACACGTTTTACGCAGAGACGTGGACGGATAGCCGGCTATTAAGGTTGACAGCTGATAGCAAAAGCGTGATTTTAGGACAGAAGACGGGCGTTTTTTATCAGTGAGAGATCCTTAGGAATGGTGATGCCGACAGGTCGGCAAACACGTGACTGTCAGTGAAATTATACACTGATGCACATTGCCGCCAGATATTAATCCTTTCTGAAAAATCTCCCCTACGTTGCTCTACGAAGACAAAATTCGACTTGCTCAAGAATCACCCTCATAGAACTGGGAGACCTGACACACGTTATGCTAAGTAAACATCAAACGAACTCAAATGCCCGAATTCCGCTTTCCATGTTGGGGTTTTCACTCATGAGAAGTGGAGAGCACGCAACTGCTTATGGCTTAGCTGATTTGTTTTCGAGATTCCACCGGAAAATTTGAACGAACAAACGAACGAAGAGCAAAGTTTCGATGAAAGACCTAAGTATCCACCCGTTTGTTAATCTGTATTGGCGAGGGATGATTTGGTTGGCTTGCTGTTAGGTTGATGAAAAGCACACGTTGGAACTACAAAGTGTTACAATTGAATGTGTTTATGACACAAAAGTAAAAATCAGGTGATCCCGGAAAAGATTACTACGTTCAAGATGAAAGCAAGGTTAGGGGGTGGGGGATTTTAATACCGCATTATTTTTGTTCATACATTTTTTTTAGAAAACAACAAATGCTCACTTGGACGATTGGAAAGCATGACGGTCCTGCTGTCTGCAGACTCATTGCTTGTACCGTTCGAACTCTGAGAGGTGGTTATATCAGCTAGCGCGCTGAAGTACTGCCCGGTCAATTTGTCTGAGAGATCAGGCAGTAAACGTCCTCGTTGGCGGCCCCGTGATAATTGCGCTCGAAACTGTCTGCTTGTTCTTACCGTGTCTTCTAACGGATGGCAACCTATTTTGGTAAAGAGATCCGACAGTAGAAAAGCCTCGATCGGTGGGGGTTGTGCTGGCGGTGATCTAGCTGCCTGCGTCTGATGTAAAACCAGTCGCTTTGGGCTATTGGAACACTGAGTGGACAGTTCTAGTGAAGTGTCTATCATCGAATCATGATACCCACTATCCACGGGGTTATCAGACACACTACTGGTTTGTAGTGTGTACTGTATCACCGTCGTATCCAACATACTGGCCAATGTGGTTTCCGAACCGAAACTCGCAGGATGCCCGGCGTGAGTCGCTTTCATGTCTGGTTGGTCAGGTGGAGAGCGGATGTGAAATAGGGGTGAGGTGAAAACGGAAACCAAATCGTTAGAACATCACATAGATTTCAAACGTGATTGTGAAGATGATAAACGCTGATTATTAGGTCATCAGAGATAAAACACTGACCCACCAGGATAATACAACCGTAACATGGTGAAAAGTTCAGTTCCGACCAAAATCAATATCCACCATTGAAAACAAAGTAAACCAAAACATTGAAATCGATTAAATTAATTAGTCACTCAATTAAATAATTGGTTAATTAATTAATTAATTGACTAATTAACTAATTAATCACCCAAGAAAGTCTAAGGAATGGCCAACGGAGTTAAATGCGGTGCTGGTTGAAAAGTCCTGTCAATATTTAAATCCTCCACTTTGGGGAGAAAAGGCAGGCATGCTGCTGTGGGATATAGCACGCGTACCCATCTGTCAAACTTCCGTTGGAGCACAGACTATTCCAGATGGAAAAAACAATGTCAGTTCACGGCCCGCACAGTAGGACCAGTCCTTTTATTGTTTTTTTAACGATTCTGGTTGGTTGAAAAGCCAGGAAACAATGGTGCCCCAGTCTGTGTCCCAATTGGAAGACAAAATAACGGGTCGGGAAAAATGGGGTGGGAAGATTAAAAGTACACAGAAGTTTGCCACATCTTATTCCGTTAGTGAAATCCTCCGCCTAAGTAACAGTTCCGTCCGCTTCAAGTAAAGTGAGATACCAAAAGCGGCTCCTTGCAGGAACAGCAATGTGTGTCACGATCATCATTTTGTTACTCGTATGAAGGAACCAGTCGGCGCAAGTGTTCACACCTCATGCATCAAAAAACCGTTGGCTCACTGGCAGAGATGTTTCACACACCGAAGGAGCACCGAACTTCGCGCCGCATGAAGCCCGGATAGCATGCATACCCGAGTGTGCCTAGCTGCTCCCGGGTTACGTGTAAAAGCCATGAAAACCACCATAGGCACTCGTAAAGTGGTCATCTAAATCGATTCCATTTCTTTAAAACTCATGGAAGATTAGAACAATGGCACTCTAGGTTCTGGTACACAAAGTCCCTCGTAACGCCAGCAAATAGGGTCATTCAATGAGGGTCACGAGAGTTTCAGCAGTGTCGTTTTACACACCAACTAAAGAGTTGATTTGTACGAGAATAGCCCCAGGCTTGACTTTATCCGATCAGTATTTCAACGTGCCATCGTTAACTCTATTACTCTGCCCATCAAGCGTGAGTTAAGTCGGAGCAATCGATCGCGTGATTGTGTCCGTGTCACGTGATGTAATCTCGGTCTCTTACTAGTAGCCATCTTGTCGCACGAATGGATAATACTCGGTCGTAAGCAGAAGCCGTGCCCATGTTTTCGTCTGCTATTGAAATGATTCTGCGGTTAAGCGAAATTCGCCTTGGGTCAGTGGTGCTCTCGCAGTTGGTTTTAGTGAACAAAGATCAGAGGACATCTCGTCACAAGGACAACGAATAACCGGTTCCGCCCTTCTCTAAAGTCATCATGTAGGCACCGTCCACGAGTATGCGTAAGCCTTATGTTCCGTCAAGAAAGTATGCTACAACATCTGGAACAGTATGCCAACCGACGGATTTTTGGCAGCACATTAGGCGAAAGATTCAGCTGGAAGTCAGTTGTCTCCGTGAAAATCACATCTGTATGCAAATGAGTGCGTCCGTCGGACTCCCACTTCAATTCAATTCACCTCATCACCTTCATCATCTCGACTTTCATCTGTCATGATAGGATTGTATAAAAACCCGTTCAAGCCATTTGTTGATTGGGAGATATTTGGGTGAAATTCAACGGAACCTCTCGCCAACGTCAAGCGGATTTTCAAATGATTGTTTATCACAAAAAATAAGTCCCAGAATTGTAGCCGGAATCCGTTGGAGAAAACGAATTCGCAATGAGGTGGAGCAGAAGTTACTTCACCATGCGAATGCTGTCAATTCCTTTTCAGGTTTTTCGACTGCGTGTTGGATGTGTAAACATTTTGGATGTTTGTGGGGGGGGGCTGGTCCAAGTTCCTTTTCCTGTACCATTTTCTCTCCTTTCCAAACAAACCAGCATGATTTTATGGCACTGAAACACCAGTGCTGTCCCTTTGTGCTGTTGATAATGTACAATTTGGTGTTCCAAAACGGAATTAACTTGGCAAAAATTCGGGGACTAGGTGAGTTTCGTGAAGGGTGAGAGAGGAGTAGTGAGTTCTCCAGAATTCCACATGATCCCCACGTCCAGGACGGCACGAAGCATATACAAATTCTTCGCTCTGCGAAACCGCGTCAACAGTGGTCGAAGAGGCTAAGTCCGAACCTCGTAATAGCTGTGTTGTGTGAACCAGGATTGGGTGAACCTAGTAAGACTGTTCCATCCACACCTACGCCAAAATGGTTGGCTGACCACTGGGTCAAATAAGGAAGACTGTAGCTGATCGGTCGCAGTTTCATCCATTTAGGTCCATGTTTCGGGCCTTATGGTGTCGCCGGCTGTTTGCAGTCATACACAGCCTGGTATGGTTGAGTTCCTCCTGCTTCAATTCCGAGAATCGCATCATAACTCGGTAAAAATGAATCAGTGACTGCGACTTACAGTCAACAAATTCGAATCTTGGCCAGTTAACACTAAGATTGCCGGTTGGTTTTTAATATTGACAAACTTTGATGATAATATTTTGAAGAAGCATCCGTCCCACAAAGCAAAAGCTAGATTTTTCCATCTGGATTCCTTCAAGTTAATTTGTAAAGTATTTTGCGGCCAGACTTGACTTCAGTCAGTTGCACCTGCTGACCCCGAAACATAAAGATGGCATTTCACATCCATGTGGCAATCATGTGGCAATCCCACCGAGTATTTTTGTCTCCGGTCATATAGTCTGGACCATGGGAAGTCGTCTTTCCCCTCCTTCAGACAAGGGACTTGAAACGGTCCAAAACAAAATTCATTTGTTTGGACGAAAATCCATCATCATCAGATTGAAAACTCCAAGGTTAAGAGGCACACTCCAGGCTGCACAGAGAAAAGTCCTTCACCATTGTCAGTGTGGGACTTACGCGACTCTAAAAAACCGGCATTTAACTCAAGTGCAATCTCGCCGAACGCACGCGACCTTCTTGGTTAACAGGCCAAAAGCAGGCGCATCCAACCATCCGACCCACATCGCATTCTTAAAATTCACTTACTCAGTGCACTAGTGAGAATCCACTAACCTACACATTGTACGGAGGCGAGCCGCTCCAAATAACCGAATATCACGCTGATTGGACGGATGCTTCACAAGCCGGCTACGCGGAGGCAACGAATTCACGCGCTGATTGGTCAGAATGTTAGCTCAGCAAGGTCGATCATTTGTAGCTCGACATTGTTCGCCCTCCACGCAGGATAGTAGAGAGCTAAAATTCTAAGTCAGATAGGTTATGAATTTTATCGTCCTAGAGATTTGGGAGATTTTTCAGGGTTGCCAAGGTTGCAAAGTACATGGCGGTTATTGAACATATTGTTGTCAATGTTGCTGATAGCTCAGGTAGCGCCCAGCTCAGCAAACAAACCAACGACCGCGTGATGTCAGTAACCCGGTGGGAGGTCCATAACTGTATGTGTCCATAGCAAGCATAAAAACGTACTGAGCCTGGTTCTCCAAACGATGTAGTGACTTGTCGCGTCTAAAACGAATGCCCAGCGTCCAGTGGTGATTAGTTACTCCCCACGCATCGTTGTAACGCCACTGATCAAGGGAAAAACCATGGGAAATTTCCGGTTTAGTTTACTTCACTCGAACGAATTTGCGTCCCCAGCACTCTCGCGTGAGCGGTACTCCTCTGATCCTGGCACAGTTATTCTGGTGGGTCCATAGCGAAGTGAAGAGGCACACTAAACATAAGCAGCATATCCTTACCCGCGCCAAGACTGTTTCAAACACCGTAAAAAAACACCACCCACAAACCTGGCTGACAATGACCAACCTTCACTGGTGAAAGGCATTGTACCAAAAAAAACTACTGTGAACAACTTAGTAGTTCACGGTTAGGAAACTGGATTTCGAAGGTCGTTCAAGCCTTATGGGAAATCACGAGGCTATCTTTGGGCACTTGTGGACTGTGTGATTATAGAACCAGAACACAAAAAATGTTAACATAACATCTGATGTTAGGTCAGTTCAAACTATCACCAGTTTGGGAGAAAAATCAACCGGTATGGTGCGAAATTCATCCAGAA
This sequence comes from Clonorchis sinensis, assembly GCA_003604175.2. Taxonomy (NCBI): domain Eukaryota; kingdom Metazoa; phylum Platyhelminthes; class Trematoda; order Opisthorchiida; family Opisthorchiidae; genus Clonorchis; species Clonorchis sinensis. Next base: position 2,593,300 of record CM030375.1, on the reverse strand, counting down.
ATAACCAGAAACGATGTGCACTCACCTCGTCCTTGTTGTGAATGGTACGTTAACTCCGTGCCACTTGCTTCCATGGCTTTACTCTCTTTCCTTGGTTCAGACATCTGGCGCGTTTTAGCCTTCTGAGCGGCTCTACGGCGGGGGATAGCCATCGATGACGTGTGTCCAGAAAATCTTGATCGATGTTCTGCAGGGCTGAATGGAGGTGGTATAATTCCGGTGGCTAGTGCAACCTTTGTCGAAGACGACGCATCACGTAGTACCTCGTGTGTCACCGGCGATGCAGGTCTCCGTGAATCAGGTGAACCTGACTGAGCAAGCTGATGCGCCCAACCAGCGACGGGAGGACCAGGAGCAGGAAAACGGAATGTGTTGTTTACTGACGGAAATGCTAGAGTATCCGAGCGGATTGGGGCCCAGTAGGCCCCGGGCACGCTGGAACCCAAGCTTAGGTCAGCACTGGCCAAAGTTCGATAGTCTGATCCCGGATAAGCTGTGCCCACGACAGGTAAACCTGTTCGCTTGTGGGGTCTCTGGGACCAGAAATCCGGTTGCTCTCTACGGTGTGCTGGGAACAACGATGAGTTGGTGTCTACCAAACCAGGAAAAACAGCCTTCTCTAGGCTGTATAGAAAGTTGTCATTGTCAAGTGACCCCATATCGTCGAATCTCTGCGTGACCAGAAAGAGAAAGCGTGCGGCGTAAGATGATATGAACATCTCATTAACTTTTGCAACACTACAACCCTGTAAATGATACTCAGACAGGACTCAAACCTTTACCTGACGCGATCAAAACCAGGAGATGAAATTTGCAAAAAATTTTCCCATGCAACTAACGACGAGAGAGTCGATTGAGTCTTAAGCTCCAGTAATACCATCCTAATAGCCGTAAACACACTAAATTGTAGTTCAGCTGAGCGACTGGTTGCACCAGCCCTCAAAGAGTACTGATAAGCCTACTGATAAATCCCGAACATGCAGATTTTGACCAACTTTCCTGTACTGAGACAGGGGAAACTTCATGGAATATCTTCTTCGAGGCAGACTGTGTGCTGCACGAAATGTGAAACAATATCAATAGGCTGTCAGTCACAATGAAATCCATCTATTCGCAATGCACTACTCATAAGTTTGCTGAAAATTCGTCGACAGCCTACGACCGGTTTCGCCCTTTTCGGGACTCATCAGGTAGGCGCCGTCCCCGAGTTTCCATCAACCTTATGTTCTACATAAAGTCAAATTGCACGGAATTAGCGAACTACACCCATTTGCAAACAAAGTTGGTTTTTGCGAGAGACTCATCTGGAACCCAGCTGAATCTCTCGTTTGTGACGGTTTCCAGGCAACTGAATGTGCTGCACCAGGCCGCCTCATGTTCCAGTTGCTACGATTTTCGAGATATCGTGATACATGATTATTCGTAACATCACAAACGAGAGAATCAGCTGGGTTCCAGATGAGTCTCTCGTAAAAACCAAATTTGTTTGCAAATGAGTGTATTTCGCGAAATCCATCTACCATCGTGCATATGGACTTTAAAGTGGATTGATGCCCATCCTTGCAGTCGAACAGGGTGGGAATCTAACAACGGCCAAGTAAAATCCATAGTACTAACGTTCAAGACATATAAGGGGATGCACAAGGTGTCCCAAGAAGAAGCGCCACAATTACACGACGTGACAAAATGAGCGAAACCGTAAATCAACTACCGCCTTGTTACTAAACGATGCAAAAAGAAAACCACAAAACCGTCAGAATTTCAAATGACCCAATCAGATTTCGATGTCACTTTACACCAAACAGTGAATCGACGGAATGGAGTAAACTATGTAAAGGGGAGACGCGCTGTAAAAGTGGAATCGCCTTACGGCTTAATTCATTCGGTACACCCGAGGAAGCATCAGCTGTTGTGCCATCACCAAATGGTAGTTGACAGGCTAGCTGGCAGGTCCAGGGACTCCTGAAGCCGCACAACGCAGTGTCGATCTAACCATGGCGGATCGCACCCGTTATGTTTTCCGACAACTGAACAACATTCTGCGTTTTTGTACGGGGCACGCATCGCGTTTAGGACAGAAACGCTGTGCCCTAACAAATCTGCTGACACTGGACGGCTTCCTTGAAAATCGCTTGACACATGAATTTCAGAATTCTTAAACCGATGGAAAGTTTTCTCAATATTTGGTAGAAAAAAAATACAAAGGAGCACAACTACCAACCAAGAAGAGTCCCGTTAATACTTGGCAGCGCAGAGACAGATTATATCCACCGTTTCTCGCCAAGGAAAGATGTTAGTGAGAACTTATGCAGTTTGAGACGGAAGACCAAGCCTTACCATTCATTGGCCCTGAGTTAAAATGGCACTAAGGTATTCGTAAAGTAGAGAATAGTTCTAAAAATGGTTGATTTAGTTGTGCATACATCGATTTCGCAGAAGTTAAAAAAACGTAATGGGCGTCCTCCAAGGCGGATGTGCTCAAGCAAGCTGTTACCTAACACAAAACTCTGTTTCGTGAGCTCATCCTACGTGATTAGGGTCACAGTCGGCCAGGTCTTGCAACAACAAACAAAACGACAGAAGGAAACATGGCAAGTAAAATTTTCAGACCTAAAACCCATCTTTGCATTTCTCGCTTCATACTCTCTTGAAATCATGTACAGCTGTCCTGTAACACACTATCGATAAGGTGGCTGAAAACACTTTGACACCCCACCACCGGTTTCGCCCTTCTTGGGGCTCATCAGGTATGCGCAGTCCCCGAGTTGCCGTCAACTTGAGTCCAAATTGGACAGATTTCAACGAATACGCTCATTCGCATACGAGTTTGGTTTTGATAAGGATCCAGGTGAATTTCTCGTTGATGATTGCCCACTTCAACTGAATGGGCTAAACCAGACAGGTATTTCTCAAAATCTATCCAGTTTGGGATCGAGTAAATGATAAGGTTGACGGCCCTCTTTGATAAGCCCCAACAATGGCGAAACCGGTAGTGGGCTGTCGAAGAGCTTTGATCAACCTTGTAGGTAGTATGTTACGTCTGCACATATAGCAAATGTTGTACCAACATGAAACTGTCCGGTGCAGCACATTCAGTTGAAGCGGGTCATTATAAAGGAAAGGTTCGGCTGGATTTAGTTGAGTCTCCCATCACAGTCAACTTGGTACGCGAATGGATGGAAGAGGTCTTCACCATATCGATTACCGGCGGGTGGTTCGCTGGGATCTTGGGTCCCTTCGGAACGGCTGGAGCAGAAGCGGGAGCACTCATTCCCCTCGTGAGACGTTTGCCGCAAACGGAGATGAGAATGCCAATTAGAGTATTTGTCGAAATCTATCCTAGGATTGCTTAAAATTATCTCGGAGGAAATTTGAACTTGTATCGAAGCCATTTTTAAAGGGTGTTTATGCTATTTCCGACGTCAAATGAGGTGTCCCGGGGGTTACACACTCCCCTATTGTGTGCACGCCCTTTCCATATTCGAGTCGCTGTCTCAGTTACTGAGACACAAATGGATGCGTTGCATAGACACGTAAGCACTTATGCACACACGCACTCTCCCTAAAGTCTCACGGCTATTTTGAGGTCATGAATCTCGAGAGCAGTGTTTGAAGAATAAAACCGAAAAGTAAACCTCCAAAATGGGCCAAACGATGATCGATGAGGTAGAATCGATACATTGATTGGATACGGTTGCTATAAATCATGTCATTCCACAAAATGACGAAAGGCCTAGGTTCCAGTGGCGTAACATACCAGTGATTGGCTTCATGGTCATTTGACAACCTACCGTGTGACTGGTGACACTTGGCCAGAGTTTCACTGGTTGCTAGGGGAGTCGATAGGATACAAGGGGTAAATCCAAATGTTTAACATGAAAACAACGAGGTTGTCGATTGACAAGGGAGCCAAGTGAAGCAAAATACCTTTCGAATATTCTGACAACCATGAAGAGTATGAAAACTCACGCAACAATCTGAAGACACGTTCATATTATAGTAACCTTCGTCGCCAAGCACGCCCAAATCAGAGGTGAAGGCTGAGAGGGATTTTCGGGAACTTCGTTTCGAACGCTTTGTACGCTTCGATTCGCGCGTAACCGATTTCCTGGCGGAGCGTTGGTGATTGAAGCGAAACACTTCGGACTGAGAAGCACGGGCCATCATTTGCATGTTGGCCCGCAGTTTCCTCCGTAGAGTTGCCCCGCGGCCGGCTTTTTTCGAAACTGATGGACAGGGCGCAAGATCTGGTTCTGCCTTTTCCACGTTTTCAGGAACGTATGAAAGCGAAGGATAGAGATTGAATGCGTTGTTATCCGTACCACTGCAGTCACCGACATAGATTCTCTGTGGGCCTACAAACAAGAGTGATTTCACGTAGATGCTCGTCATGTTGTGTCCAGGTCAAGGTCTAAGCTACTCGCCGTTTTTAAAATAGTCACCTGGCAGTGGGGGCCAAAAACAGTTTCAACGTTGGATGAAACGGGATGATGATAACCTCCGAAGTCTTTCCCAAAAGAAGAACCCAACGTTGGTGAAAGTCGACTGCCTGTTTAACACCCGAGGGCGATATTTGCCAGTGTCATAAACAGGTTGCGAACTTGTCAAAAAGGTAGGGAGAACACTGTACGGTAGAACACTACTCCTTAACACATGGAAAATAGGGTAACATAGCTCTGGATAGATACATAAAAAGGGATGGATGACATCGACTGGGAACTTTGTGGAGCGCATTTTGCGTGTGTTGCGGTGTTTGCATGCCATGAAACTGAATAGGAAATCTCCACAAAGGTCCTTGCAGTTAGATACATAATTAGGGGGTGCGCGGTCGGAAAAAGCACAATAGCAAAAACACTATATCTGGTGGGTATGGAAAGCTGTTTGTGGCTGGGGAAGCAAAACGACAGCAACAATTTGGTTAACTATATTTTGACAGTGCTTAGACATGTGTATACTGATTGTGTCAAAACACTAAACGAGGAACGATCGCGGAGTCGTTTTCCCAATAGTACAAAACTGACACGAATCACTAGTGAAGGACTGGCGGGGTGTGTCAACCTGGAGGTTACAAGCTAGGTCCGTTCGATCAAGGATCTCTAAGTGGAGGGAACTGGAGTTGCAATCGTTTGTGAGTTCTTCGAGAGATGTTCAGAAGCAGGGAGAATGAGTTTGCAAGCGAAGGAATTGCCGGGTTCTGGAGAAGATTAATGTTTGATGAAGAAAGAAAGGTAAAATAATGCTATTTTGAACAACGCGAGAGTTTATTGATGTAATACACTACTCAAAAGGTTGCTGGAAAGTCTTCGGCAGCCCACGACATAAGAGATTATTGTAACAGCTGGTGATGCCCGGCTGCTTTTTGGTGTGCATTAGTGGCGTGCTAAGGTAATCAAGGGAAACTCTGGTTGATGTCACCCTGAGCAAATCGATTCAACATTCGTGGAGAATTCAAAAGGTCAAAGGTAAACGTCCCAGAAACAACCATTTACGGTATCTGTGGTTTAAAAAATGGAAGACCAAACAAAAAGTAACAGGTTGCCTCGGCTCAGGCTGGTTTCACTTCGTTGATGAAGTGGTAACCCGAGAGATTTGCATCAAAATTCTGTACTTCCAGTTGATAGACCTTCGTTCACCGAAAATAAAGTAAAATAAGGGAATGAGAGCCATGCATTGGAGGTGATGGCCCAGTCTATGCATCGACGAGAAAAGGATCTGTTCGTTCGATGTATCTGGGAGTGACAGCTACATATTGAAGGCGATAGGTATGATGCAAGTCTCTAACTGGCTGAGGTGAGGTTCACTAGCCATTGTTTTGTCTCGTCTGGCAGTCCCCATCCGGGATTACGACAACGTTTCTCGACGCCATGAACGATGCCACGACGGATGTGGGGGCCAAGTTTCTCGACATCAACCTTGTAGTTGGCGGCAATGAACTTCTTGATGGTCGGAAGTGATGTGCCCTTGCGGTCCTTCGCGGCGTTGATGGAAGCCTTCACCATGTCGATTACTGGCGGGTGGTTCGCTGGGATCTTGGGCTTGGCCGACTTGGGTTTCTTTGAAACGGCTGGAGCAGAAGCGGGAGCACTCATTCCCCTTCCGAGACGTTTGCCGCAAACGGAGACGAGAACGTAGGCAAGGTGGCTTGATTGACCAGTACCCCAAATTCTTGACCGAGGCGTAAGCATGATAAGGAATTCGCCAATCACATTAAGCTTGATGTTTATTGGACGTCAGCAGACTGCAGAGATAAGCCAATAGCTATGGCAGCTTTGATCAGCCCTGCCTTCCCGCGGGCACTGGAGCTTTTGATGATTGGTTAGAGTTTTCAGACCAGGAATCGACGCGGTCGCGTGACGCCAGGCATCTTGCCCCAAACATCGGGCGGCTCCCCCACTGCGCGTGCCACTGTATCAGCGCTCATGTCTGAGCTGGTGGCTAACCGATCTGCGGCCATCCGAATTCACTCAGTATATTATTGGAGAGGCGCCTTCATGTAGACAGGCCGCGCTAGATCGGGTGGACGTAGTACAACGTTTCCACAATCCCAGGGTTGCCGTGTTGGACGGGTTCCTCTGTCATCACTGACAAATTCTGAGGGTTTGGACTACGTGACGAAATGTAAGAATTGCGTGGATATCCGTGTAGGCGATATGCTTTGGATCCAGCAATCTTCCGACTTTTTGACAGCCTTGAACTGGATTTTGCTTCGCTGCTCCAGATATTCTTATGGGAGATAACCCGTTTGATTCAGTCAACCAGTGCATTAGCGGTGGTGCCCAGTTGGTGCGTGCATCACCAACGTTTTGCTCATTCTCCCATATGGACATTTGGACGTTGCTTTAAAAGGAGGTAGATCCACCGTCACTGCTTTGGGGCAATCTAACTCGGCTTGGGTAAGGGTGCTGTCCTCGTCTACCGAGGGTTTCAAAGAGCTCCAAATGGGAGCATTAGGGCTGACCGATTTTCTTCGATTAGCACTCCTACGTCCACCTGAAGCATCTAACTCTTAGCGGCCATCTCAGGTGGTTCGGCGTGGAATCATGTAAAACCGTTTTTCCGTTCAGTTCCTCGGTCTGTGCCGATGACTGCTCGAAAATCCTGGGCGCCCTACAAACTGAACCCTTGCCCCAGTGTGGTTTTCTGTTTATGCTGACCCAGCGATCATTTTCGCGGCTAATCGCACGTGGTCGCAATATCTCGGGATCTACGGGTGGACAGCTATCGAAGAGCAAAAGTTGCATGGACCACTTAATGGGAAGACGTGATGCAATTCGGACAGCGTCGTTTGCTGCAGGCTCAGTTTGCCCTATCTCATTTCGATTTCCCAGTGTAAAACCAACATCAACAGCTAAAGGAATTGCAACCTGACTACTTAGACTTCCCCACTACAGCACGCCGTTTCCATAACATTCAAACATGCGATACTGAATTAATTGAGAATCCGGAGACTGCAGTTCGTGGCTCTGAACAGAACGTGGCATTGTCTTTGATAGGTTAGCCTTATTACAGCGATCCGTCGAAACTAGATTCCCACAAACGGATACCATAACTCCGAAAGGGGCCAGTGGACTTGCCAATGAATTGAATTGCGAAAACCAGTTTCGCAGCTCGTTTGTTCCATTCGCATGGGCCAGATTTCAGTTTATCAGCCGTTAAGGCGCAGCAACTCATTTCATTAACAGAACGAGGACACCGGGACTAGGATTGTTCAGGGACCCCTATAGAAGTAACCCAACGATGGAGCCGATTAGATGCCACCTCGAGGCCCTTTTGAACGACATACTGCAACGCAGGTCAGGTGGCACTAACTATAGGGACACGGTGCATTTGGCACAACTAGAATCCCGGCGGTATTCCGCGGTGGAGATCGGCAAGTTAAGTGCTCCGTCACATGGTTGCCTAGGTGGGTGTAAAACCTCCCAATGGCAACACGGGACAGGGAAGCCACTCAGTACCACGACTGGCCCCCACCACGCTGGGACCCAGCGGCCATCTATCTGTCTGAATCATAGCCGGTGGTACAGCCCGACCACCCGATCAGTGACCGCTGCCAACACGCCAACGACAGCAAGGGAACTTAGGTAAGCAAACTCTGACACAGGTCACCAGTGCCCGAATGGCCCACCAGTAGTCCCCATTTTCGATTAAACCTGAGCCCGGGACCAAGACGAGTTTAGGCGTACTAGATGACCTAACATTCGCCCCAGCAACCGCGTACCCAATAAACCAGAACAGGCTGTTCGGAATATGCGAAGTGCCCCCCCGACCCAACAAGACCCGATGAGTTAAACAAGTTTCGTATCATAATGTGGGTGGCCCTAAAAAGGGCCGTTATGGCGTTCACAGGGCAGCTTTGTTGGTGCCGATTTAAGCCCGTTCACCACGGATGCGGCGTGCAAGCTGGATGTCCTTGGGCATGATGGTGACCCGCTTGGCATGGATAGCACACAGGTTAGTGTCTTCAAACAGACCAACCAAGTATGCCTCGCTGGCTTCCTGTAGAGCAGAGACAGCCGAGCTCTGGAATCTGAGGTCGGTCTTGAAGTCTTGAGCGATTTCCCTCACTAGGCGTTGGAAGGGCAGTTTACGGATGAGCAGCTCGGTGGACTTCTGGTAACGGCGGATCTCACGGAGAGCGACGGTCCCAGGCCTGTAGCGATGGGGCTTCTTCACACCACCGGTGGCTGGTGCACTTTTGCGCGCGGCCTTGGTCGCGAGCTGCTTCCTCGGGGCCTTCCCACCAGTACTCTTGCGGGCAGTTTGCTTCGTGCGTGCCATGTCTGTGAACAACGGAGGGAGCGCGGCGGTGAGCCAATATATAGGTAGGAATACTGGCTTGTGATTGACTAGAATTAAGCCAACCAAATGACGCAGAAGCTTGACACCGATTGGCCCGATCAAATTGGGGGAAGACAAAGTTGTGAACAGCGAGTTGGGAGTAGACTGACACACCGATTTGTCACCCTAAGATGACCAGACCTAAGCAACCAACCAACCAATTAATATCCAGCAATGCCAGTGCGGCTCCTTTTTGGTTGTTTTAGTTTGCCGATAACTTAAACAAATTGGTATCAATGCTTCATTTACGATTAACATAGTGTTCCATGATTGCTCGGCGAGCGAATATTTTGAATGACGGATCGCGGCATCTACGTCAAGCATATGTAATTGCCGGAGGGCATTTGCCGTGGGATTTTCGAACACCACCTCTTCACATGACAGCGCCTCAGAAATAACTTAATGAAATTTATCGATTGTTAGAAATGGCAGAAAAAAACATTCAACTTGATCTTTTAGTTCGGAAGAGCAGGAAATAACAAATATGCCTTTCAGATTTGACAGCCTGTCTGCAAACGCTAGCTTTGTTTTTGTTCACGTACACATGCGGTTTGTGGGACCAGCCGGAGAGGACATTTGTGAGTTGCACATTTTTGTTGTTTTTTGCGTTAGCCACTTTGCTTTTTGAAATTCTCATCTCCGCCTTCATCTGGTATGGTTCCACTTTCGCTTTAGTGATGTTTCGAATGGATTGAGAGAAGCTTCCTGGGCTACAAGTAGTCAGGAATTTCACGTTCCCAAATAAATAATCGGTGAACCCGAGAATTCCAAGGTGCCGTTAAACAAAATTTCAGTTGTACCGACTAGAGTTTAGCTCCACCACGGAAGTCAGTGAGGAAAACGATAAGAATGTGTAGCAAAATATCTAAGTTCCAATCTCTGTCGATATTAAGCAAATCACCTAACCATCTTGGTATAATAGTAAGGTAGGCTAAGAAAGCCGGTTATAATTGAGCAACTGGAAATAGTTTCCCAAAAGCCAAAGTTTGGTGATGCTGAAACCCCAAAATTACAAACGTAACTTCATTGCGTTTGGCAAGGTGTCTGCATTGGCGGTTCATTTGAGCAGAACAGTTTTATGTAGCGCCGGCGCTGGCACTTTTCTCAGAGACGGTTGTAGCGAAGGCATTTTTGCCAAAAAATGTTGCATTTTGCAGTGCGTATGTGCAATCCCAAAATCATATAGGCTTTGCTTTTGTTGGATTTTGTTTAAATAGGAATTTTTCGTATTTGTTGGCGAGTTCTCCATTTTACAGCTGCAGTGCTGTGATACAGAAGGTTGAGGGTTATCTTCGGACACTTTTGTCTAGAAATTAGCGGCTGTCGGCTCTGCATCCTTCACGTCACTTGGGGAGTTAAACGAATACATGAGGGATAAGTATGTGGTGTTTTATGCGTGCTGCGGAAAAACACCAGCTTTGCTCTGCGTTACAAGCTACTGCACTAGAAATACAGCAGGCAGTTAGCGAAACAAACGGAAAGTCGGGGAACCCGAAGAATTTGTAAAGTTGTATACATTTGCCAAAAACAAACAGTGCAAGATGCATTGATTGTTGGTACGGTTTTTCTAAGGAGACACAGAGTCCATCTTCAGTCGCATGTTATTATTCTGAACACAGTCATAAGGTGACAAAATTTTCGTACGATCGACTTCCTTTAAATCGCCAGCTAGCTGAAGAGGAATTGGATGCTCGTGAGTCCCTGTTGAAGTGTGGAACCCCGCCGTGTGATGTGCAGCAGTTTGTGGCCGGCGTGTTCGACAAGATTTGTTGTGGAAGTGATGGGTAATTGAGTTTTATTGTAGCAACTCAGATGCCTTGTGTCCGGACTAAGCTTTGGGAGTTTTGACGTGTGATTGTGTTGCAGTTGGGTGAAAGCCACTGCAATCAAACATGCACCGCCGGAAGATCAAGTATAGCGCTGCTTCGACCCACCTTAGATGAAATAAACGTCGACGAACACACGATACCAGCTGAGTGAGTGAGAGAGTGAGTCCTTTTAAAGTAGCTAATGTGTGGCCTGTGGCCTCAAGCTGTCCCTGATCACAGATGACATGGGTATCGGGCCTCAGGTTGTGTGTGGATTTATGGAAAACGAACGGTATACTCCTATGCGTAAGCCGTTTGGCTTATTTAGGGGTATGATATATGAAGACTATAAAGTGAAGACTTTCTTCAAGGATAAATTGGCGATTGGCGCGGGCGGCAAGGTAGTTTTCGGCTGCGATTTGGTGTTTGTTTCATTTCTTTATTTACAAAGCTATCTAAAATCACGGACGTTTGATATAACACCAGTGTATTTTAGTCCTAGAACTCTCTGGGAACAGGCGACATATTCCGCCGTATGACTTGCCAAGACAACACCGTACACAGGTTCCAGCAGGACCTGCAACTGCTGCATCGCCCGGACCCTAGGTTTGTCGCTTACCTCACAGCGGACTTGCCGTAGATAACCCACAGTTGGGCCGTGCACAAACAGCCCGGGATGGCTCATTCTGGCAGTGTGACCAACGGCCGTCTGGAGAACGCCAACGGTCGCCTAAAACGCGAGTGTATACAGCAGGCCTTCTCGAACATGCCAAGCAGAAGGTGTCTCGGCGCGCTGAGTGGCTCGTGTGGAGAGATGCATGAGAGAGATGCACGAGATGCATACCTTGTACCACTGTACCCAAAGGGTTTTATGTGTGGTCTGTTAAACAATTATTTATGTCTGTTTCCTCGTTTTGAGGCAAGTTGGATCGTTATCCGCAAGGCTGCATTACCAAAATAATGAAACCAACGAGGTGGGGCAATTCTATGTAGAGTAACTCATAGTTCCTGGTGCAGATGACCAAGCGCTATCAGACGGTTAGTAAATGTGCTGGTAAATGCCCGTGACCTTTCCACCAGGCGATGTGGTACCCTTGTATACATTTGTTCTTGATATTAAGAGATTGGTCCATTACAAGCGGTAATGTTCTTCAGTACAGA